>CM032452.1:38231236-38326236 GCA_019049505.1 Pachyrhynchus sulphureomaculatus
ACACTAGCGATCCTGTGATTCTTCACTAGCAGCATACCGCATAAGTAGTGTCTTTCGTATAAACTCAATTTATATATCTCTAAGCGTAACGTTATGACATTCTCGTAAACATAGTCAAGTAAATTATAGTTATTAAAACTACGGTTTCGATATAACATGCTGCTGTTTGATAGCAAACTTACCTTTGTGCTTCATATTGAGGTCTTTATATAACCTGCTATGAAGACCATAGGTTTTATTTTTCGCAATTGTAAAATATTTACCAATATTAAACTAGCACGTAGGCTGAAAAGTTTTTGGTCTGGCACATAGATGTCGCCCGTTTCAAAAAATTCATATGATTTTTAGGAAGTACCAACCTTCAAACGATACGTGTCAAAATTTCATGATATTTCGACTATTAGTTTACAAGTTACAATGGTTTTAGTGACGCTACTTTTGATATTTTCAAAACAATGGAAAAAATCGAATTTCGTGTGTTGATTAAACACTGTGTTTTGACTGGAAAAAATACCGTTCAAGCAAAGCAGTGGCTTGATAAGTATTACGGAGACTCTGCCACTGAAAAATCACTCATCATTTACTGGTATGCTGGATTTAAACGCGGTCGTACAGATACAAATTATGCTGAATGCTCTGGACACACAAATGAGGTGGTTATACCAGAAAACATAAAAAAAACCCACAAAATTGTTTTGGATGGCCGTAAAGTGATATTTTGTAAGACAGCTGATACCCTAAAGATAGCAAAAGAACGTGTTGGGCATATTTTGCATAAACATTTGGGCATGAGAAAGATCTGTTAGAAATGGGTACCGCGTTTGCACACAAACAACAACATGTTGATGATTCTGAACGCTGTTTGGACCTGTTTAAACGCATTAAAAAAGGATTTTTTCATGCGGTATGTGGCAATGGAGGAAACATGGATCCACCACTACACACCGGAATCAAATTAGCAGTCAGCTGGGTGGACACCAGCCGGTGAAAGCCGCCCGAAGCGACCAAAGACACAACAATCAGCTGTTAAGGCTTTTTGGCCTCTATATTTTGGGATGCGCATGGAATAATTTTCATCGACTCTACTGAGAAGCGAAAACCATCAACAGCGAATATTATATAAAGTTATTGGTGCATTTGAAGGCAGAAATCGCAAAGAAAAGGCCTCAAATGAACAAGAAAAAAGTACTCTTTCATCAAGACAATGCACCGTGTCACAAATCAATGGTTACGATGGCAAAATCCCATGAATTGAAGTTCGAGTTGCTCTCTCGTCCACCGTATTCTCCAGATTTGGCACCCAGCGACTATTATCTATTCGCAGACCTCAAAATAACGCTCGCAGGAAAGAGATTTGACTCCAATGAAGAAGTTATCGCCGAAACTGAGGTCTATTTTTGAGACAAAGACAAATCCTTCTGCAAGGAAGGTACAGAAATGTTAGAAAAGCGTTGGATTAACTGTATCTCTCTTAAAGGAGACTATATTGAAGGATAAAGTCGAATTTTGCAAAAAAATGTGTTAAGTAGCTAGACCAAAAACTTTTCAGCTTACGTATTATCTTTCTTTTTTTTACTTTCTACTACTCTTCAAGTAGGAATATTGCTCATTAGTCTAGTTTCCCATATACCAACTGTATATCTTGACCTTTAAGAGTGTATAATAATCCTAATTTTGAATCTATTAATTATTTCATAACTAAGCTGATTCTACACAGTGTGAGTATTCTATAAATCAACTAATTAGTATTACAAGGATTGCGTTTCCTTTAAGTGGTTTCTTAATAAAATATGTTTACAATTATTAAAGGGTATGGATAAATAAGGTACCATTTCGTTTACATTTTTAGTTTCAGGATGCTCACTTTTTCCATGATTATCTTTAAAACCTTAGATATGTAAATGAATTCTTTTGAAAAAGTTAAATAAAATTAATAAAATAGATAAATAAAGATGGTACTGTTTTTTTCCGCTGACAAAGCCAATCGGTGACACAACGATTAAGCTTCTAATAGCCCCGCTTATTATATATTCTCTAATCTAGAACAATCCATCCTTATTGTAGTCGCTATACTTGCATAATATTAATTAAATATTGGTAGCAAGCCCAAACGGATAATGTTAATTTCCATACCCTAATAGCCTACGAATCTTTGGCTTATACGAAATTGATTGATTAGAGCTCGCCGCTGCTTAGTTTTGAATTCATTATTCGCAACCGGTAATTGAATAATCGGTTTTATTGATACAGCCAGCTAGTAGATCGGGCTTTGGCAGGATATGATTTATAACGCAAATTTATTTCCTGTTATTTTTTAACTGAACATAAATTGAATTGATTTACTTCAAATATGTCTGTCCGGAATGTAACGTCACCAAGTCGATAAAAGAAAATTATTGACCACATCGATATAATATGTTAAAATTCTTCAAAATAGTCTCCTCCTGCGTCGATATATTTTTGCCAGGGCGATTTACAAGCTGCGAAGGCGCCCTGGAAGGCCTGTTCAGGAATTGCTTTTAAAGCCATTGTACAAGATGCTTTTACGTTGTCAATTGTTCTGAAATAATGTCCTGTCAGGGGGGATTTCAGGCGGAGAAACAAAAAGAAGTCTGGGAGAGCCAGATCGGGACTGTAGGGTGACTGGAGTAGCGTTGTCACGTTAGATGTGGCTAGGTAGCTGGTCACGACGAAGGCGGTGTGGGCTGGCGCGTTGTCATGGTGAAGTTTCAGTCGCTGCTGATGTCTGATGACGATAGTTTTTGGAATATTTAACATGTCGGCCTCTAAACGAGCGCTCACTCGACGATCTGTTTGTAAAAGTTCTTTCACACTAGTCACATTTTCTTCGTTTAAGGAGGTTGACCGGCGTCCAGAGAGGGCTTCGTCATCGACCCCTTCACGGTCTTCTGAAAAATCCTTGTGCCAACTGTGGATTGCATTTGTGCACATCCCCGAAGGTCCGCTGAACCATTAGAAAAGTTTCCACTGCAGACTTGCCGAGTTTCACACAAAACTTTATCGCGTATCTTTGTTCCAGTGAGTGATGCATCGAGACTTGTACAAGAGAGGAAACAGAAGTTCACAAAGTCGCCCGTCTTTACCCTCCTAGAGCTCGGAGACAACTGAACAAGCACTCGCTCGGTAGCTGACTTCGCCCCCCGGCGGGTAGAGCGCGCTGCGACGTATAGTCGCTTCAGAATAAAATCGGCGACATTACTTTCCGGATATACCCTGTATGTGATGGTTGTTATTCGTATTCGAATCGAATTTAACAAACAATAAATATTCAGCTCCGTTTGGAAACCAAGCAGACTTTAAAGCAGGTATAATTTGACAAATTTTGCTCAAAAATATAGAGATATTAAAATACCAATCATGTAATATAAAGTAATAACGTGGCTCATTAACCAACCTGTTCGATTGTACACAATTATCCTACTTTAAGAATTGAAAAGATTCCTAAATTTGCACCATCCAAATAACATTCGCAAATATACAATATAATTAATAAAATACGTAGTGCTATCCAGAAGTTCCCGGACTAACATTATATAGCAAGAGCGCAAGATAACCACAACACATTTCAAGTTGCTAGCGTATTCAGTTTCTTTTGAATATACGTTTGCGTAAAAGTCTAATTTTGTAACTCTGCAATTATTATCGCGGATACGAGAAAAGAGAAGTGCGTGTGTGTGAAATTTTTTTTTTAATTCGAGAAATATTCTGCTAAAGCATATGAACCGATTCGAAAAGCATTTGGGGACAAGGCTCTAAGCAGCACATAAATTTTCTAGTGGTTTTCACGTGGGCGAATCTCGGTGGAAGGCAACGAGGTTACCGGAAGACCTTTAAATCCAACAACGCCTGAAATTATTACCAAGGTTCAATAAATCAGTCCAGAGGATCGTTGACGGATAATTATGTTGAACGTTCTTATTCGTTAGAAGACTATGTTTCGCTAACCATATTTTTTTATTTATATGAATGGGTCATACACTCGTAACCTACAATGTCAGAAACACTGATGTTTTGTTTTGGTCAGAATCCACCATATAAGATCCACCGTTCCAAATTTTTAATAAAACATTTCATACTAGAAATTATGTGAAATATAGTATATTGACATTCATTCCATTATTCTACAAAAAGGCAGAGAAAGTCATACACAGACGACAAATACAGTACTTAATTTTCCTAAAGTTAGTTTAAAATGATCGTATTTTCACCAACTGCATTATATGTTTTGATAGTGACCTAGAACTTATGTTGTCATAGTCTGAAATAACGATCATTTTTGCGGGTTGCTGTTTAATAACTAAAGCAATGATGGCAAAATAACGTTACACAACTAAAAATCCAAATTTTTAATTTTTACCAAAGTTTTGGCCAAAATCGAATAAAACGAGATATACTTTTAAACTTAATCGGCCATATTGGGAATCTTATACATTTAAATAATCCTGGAGAAATCTTCTAAAGTGCAACGATCACTGCATCGATTTCCACAAAGTAGTTCCAAAATAAACCGCAAAGATACATACTTATAATACAAAACTTTTTCTTTTTTTACTTTCTTTACGTTCTCGTCTCGTACTCTCGACCAATTCCCGTCGATCTGTCTATCTTTTTTAGCTTCTGGCACGATCGTTATTGAACAAACTTTCTACACATAGTTCAAGTAAGAAAAGAACTCATAGTTCTTGAGAGATATCGGTTTAAGAAAAGGGGTGAAAAGTGTGGGAGTCGATAAATTGTGTATAGTCTCAATAGTATTAGTAGAATTTTTCTTGGTTTTAGGTCCGGTTAATGAACAAAATTAGACATAATTATAATAGTCAAAATTATACGAGATTAAAGAGGTAATGTTTTAAATCTGTTATGTTATAGGTCATTTTCGTAGTTCTTGGAGTCGCAGAAAAAGAAAATTTTATTATTTTATCATTATATTCAATTTTAAGGGAGGCCTTTCCCACCCTCAGTTTGAAAATAGTAACTCACCATAAAGAAAAACTATTGAGTTGCAATAGTTGGCTTGCAGTATTTATTTTACAATTGTGTGTTTGTGAGCGATGGACTGGTAAATCACTTTTTCCAAAATTCGGTTAAAAATGATTACATTTTACATTAACTTTTTAGTTATAAATTTTCACCTACACAAAAACGTAAAATAGTTACGAAATAATACGTTGCTATAGTAAAAGTAAAAGTAATATTGTTGCCCACCAGTTAAAGATTGAGTTTGCTCTTCAAAAATTGAAGTTCAGAGGTGAAAAGTCATGCCTAGCAGGAAGTTAGTGGCATGAATGGCCGAAGATGATAACAATATCTTAACAATCAGGAGAAATGATATACGATTTTAATTTTTGTTAGTTCGGGTGGGTTAGCATGCAATGTCTAATTAAAAGCACTAATAATATAAAATAAATATCTCAAAACTAAAGTTGTCAATTTTTAATTTCCTACAAATTTACAACCTAACCTGGCTGCCAAAATTCAAATTTTAATAATATCCAACAAAGGTTCAAATATAAGAAAATAATTCAGATATTTTTTGCTAAATAATATAATGTGAAGCAATGCTTATTATTGATTTTTTATAAAAAAATTCTATATATTCAGCCTCAGCTTCAAAAATGATATTACTTATTTCTTATTTCGCAAATAAATGAAAAAATTAAGATCTATTGAAAATTGCTTCCTTTTGCTTTTCTACACTTGGAATATTTATTGTTTTCTCGACGGCAAAAGTATGATTGAAGGTCTGCACAGGGTCTCATTCTGACCGTTGGTAACAACCCTGGCTCACAAAATTTCTATTGTATAATTCAACATTGACGCCAGATGATGGAATTTTTAGTGCAGATTCTTGACAACACTGTATTTTTGTACTATGTAATTTTGGCCGTTTTTTTTCTACAGTAAAATAATTTTCATATCTATAAAGCATTTCCCCATAACTGCTGTTTTCATATCGATGCTACAATTTTTCGGCTCTCATAGCTTCTGTTTTATATAAAATCTCTACGAACCACTGTCCTGCATTTCTTCGATATACTTCAAGGCTTATATCTCTTTTAATAATACGCTGCATAGTTTTTGGTTAGATTTTTATTTCCGGCTTATGAAGAACATTTCTATAAGAAACTTCTTTGAAAAGAGTTTTGATTCTTATCTCACATGATTGACTGTTTCTAGGTCTGTCCTCCACAGACGATATCAGATTAAATCGTTTAATGTTTTGATAAATACATTTTTTTGATATTTGTAACAGTTATAACAAGTCACACTGGTGTCTAGTTTACTTTACGGCGTATAGGGCCAACATAGTTTATTTAGTTTAGTTCAAAACTTAATTAAGTAACATTAATCAGTGTAGCGTTTATTTTTTATAATACGTTTATTTTACAGGATCTTTACCAGACTAGCAAGTAGCAAAGCTACCTCTTATTTGACTTAATCACTAATAAAATGTTCCCACACAATGAGGACTCATTTTGATATCTTGGAATATATTTTTCTTTATAGTTCCTTTGTATTTACTATATTACGTAATTGGATATAATATTTATTTTTTAGTTCACTACAAGGTCAGTAGATCTATTTAAGTGACAATATTTTACCCTGTCTAGTTTTCTATTTCTGCGCGACTTTCAATGGTATTATAGAACGTATTTGGCCGGTACGACGCGACGGGCTTAATTAGGTCGACCGCATCGCGCGTCAGTTTTCAAGAGCCAACGCGCGGCGTAGAGTAAAAGGTATTTTATCCCATTTTCTGCCATTACCATATTCATTCCAGTTACCCTTGTCTACATTCTGAAGAGTTAATCAGTTAAGATTATTTAAAAAGCCTAATATTTTTTATAGTAGGTAAAACGTTTTTTTGTTCTTTTCTGTGTTTCTTTCCATTTCTCCGTTTTCCTACCTTCTTCAATTTTTCATCTCTTTCTTGCTACGAATTATACTATCAGGTATTTTATCGACCAGTCACATTTTCTATCAGATACTTCGCACTTTACAGATGTTAGTTTACCGATTGTCTTTAGTCCATGATGGGAGCTGTACATATGTAAATAGTTGAGGAAATAATCTAGTGTAGAAGGGGACATTAAGATTAAAATAGCAGTTCCACCAATAATGATAGAAGAAACATACTAAGGCCAGTATTTTCCTCTTTGATCTGAAAGCAATATCGATAATTTTCTCTAATTAAATAATTGTATTTATGTCCTGATATGGACCATATAATTTTTCTATCTTAAGACAATAAGTTACCAGCAAAAAGCAGTAAATTTCGTTGGGAAAACTTCTCGAGTGTTCACGTGAGGAATAATTTTTATTAAATAAATTTATGCATTTTTGAAACCTATCAAGACACGAGTTATATTTCCAGGTAGCAGTTTAATTAATTATAGCTCCTAATTTTTAAACAATTTTCCTCGATTATTTTATTTTACTTAAAATTTCTTTATGTTACTTTATAGTCTATAAAATACCAGTTCTTTTTAATTTAAGAACGTTTATAGGCCCTATCATTTCCTTGAGTGGAGGCGAATGCCGTAAAATTTTCGTGATTTTTGGAAATTTTTGGGTACAGCTTAAAAATCCATTTAACTACTTTGAAACAGTGCCAACATGATGCAAATGAGTTTTCTCAGCCGAATTTTGGCAGCAAGGCCACTTTTCTTCTATTTTAGTGTATTTCACATTCTAACGTTTCCAGCTCACTATTTCTTACATATCTCAGCTTCTGTTCGTTGTTATGCGACCAAAAAAAGTCATTTAGTCGTCATAAAATTGCCTAAAATATATTTTTTAAATTATTTTAAGAGTGTGCCAAATTTTATTAAAAAACATTAAGAGGAAAATTCGCATTTTAGTCCAAATCCTGTTATGGATTTTTCTTTTAGGAAATAGGTCTTAGGAAGTTTGTTTTTTTAAAAATATGCGAAATTTCAAGATGGTTGGAAGGATAAATAAAGGATATACAATTTTTTTTTCTTTACGAAAAACTAATTTTTTTTCGCTTTTGCTCTTGAAAAGGTCTGTTTGATTTTCTTTATTTCTATTCAACATTTTATGTTAAATATAACATGAAAAAGTAATTTTAAAACAAATACTACCTATTTTACAATAAAATTATGATTTAGATAACAGAAACGTATTAATTATTACTATTTTAATGCTGAAGTAATAGTAATAGTAATATGATATACCAGTTTTAAAAATAAAACAACAATATTAAAAAAAAGACTATTTGAATTTAAAGGCTTTACCTACTTATACCTTAACAAGGTAAGGTAATTTGAGAATTACCGCATAGTGCCTCGACGCTACGCTTCGAAATAAGTTGCAGTGCTAACAACCTTCCTAAGTATACAGATGGCACCTGTATCGTAAGCATCAAACATTTTATCGTAGTTAGTTTTATCGTAGTGTACTGTAGTTCGTGGACAGCATTTATTTTCAGAGACACGCTAACATCTCTCATATGTATCTCGTGTATTCTTTAACTCATTAAAACATTTCAGTTTTGTGATCTGTAATTATATTTTTTGTTAATAAGATTTTATTATTAACATGTTTAACAAATGTGTATAGTGTATATTAAACTATCCAAGTGATTATGTGATCAAATTAAAAACAAATTTTTATGAAAAATTTTTGATTCTCAACAGTTTCTTTGTTTGCATTATTTTAGTCCATTTTTGGTTTGTTGTATTTTTCTTCTTCCGTTATCTAAATCATAATTTTATTATAAAATAGATGGTATTTGTTTCAAGATATCTTTTTTATGTTATATTTAAGACAAAATGTTGGATATAAATAAAGAGAATAAACTAAACCTTTTCTAGAGCAAAAGTTAAAAAAAAATGAATTTTTCGTAATGAAATTTTTTTTGTATATTCTCTATTTTTCCTGCTAACCATTTTGAAGAAATAATTTCACAAATTTCAAAAAAACAGCTTCCCACGACCTACAAAAAAAATCCATAATAAGATTTGGACTAAAATGCGAATTTTGACCAATCCTCTTAATATTTTTTAATATTTGACATACTTTTTTTTAATATAAAAGCTATATTTTTCTATAATTAAAAGATCGAATTGAGCGAAGTTACGTGTAAAAAAAACCATTTTCCAATTTGCTGTAGTAAATATTTTTTGTTAGGTTATGTACAAGGGGTTACATACACCTCAAATTTTCAAAAATTCTATTTTTTTACGGATTTTTATTATTCACATATAGTTCTAAGAATTATTCAAAAAAAAAAATTTAAGCAAATCCATTCCATTACAAAGTTAGAGCATTAAATGTGACCTGGCGTCGGACTGGGACCGCTACCAGTCTTAATGCATTATCGACAATATTACTCAGTTAATTTTTAATATGTTTCAACTTTTTTTAAAATCTTAATAATTACTTTTTCTACAAAATGTAGAGGATTTTTTAATTTTTTCTAATAGATAATTTCTTATAAATAATTAAACATAAATTTTTTGGTCGAATTTGCATACTAGAGTATAAAACACTGTAAATTTTTTATTAAAAAAAAAAAAACACCTTTGACAATTTTTAACTACTACCTTATTTTACACGATGAATTTTTATTTTTGCACATTGGAATATTTTTTGTGACGTTATCCTGATAACAAGGAAGCGATATAGTTTTCCTCAGTGATCCGTTTAACCCGATAAAAAATAATGTTAACATTTAAAACATATATATAAAAAAATTTATTCTTATAATTTAAAATACAATAAAAATATGTAATTGCCATTCTTTTGTATTATTAACTTAATAACCTTTAAAACATTTTTTTTAAATATACATACTTTTTGCAGCACCCAGGCGTATTTAACACCTTTAATTTTTTATGCAACAACGCAGTTTTTTAGGCAATTTTAAGAGGAGTAAAATTTATTTTTTTTTATCGCATAACAACAAACAGAAGCTGAAATATTTAAGAAATAGTGAGCCGAAAACGTTAAAATGTGAAAAATGCACTAAAATAGAAGAAAAGTGGCCTTGTGGCCAAATTAGGCTAAGAAAACTCGTTTCCATTACGTTGGTACTATTTCAAACAATAGTGTATTTGTTTGGAGTTGGTAGCAGAATTCTCTCATTATAGATGCAAATACATGTTGAGGTGTGCCCAAAAAAAAAGAGATTTCTTATGCATTTTACTGGATTTTGCTACTTGTTTTGAATTATTTTTAAGGGTTCAGCCTATTTTAGACAGAAAACCTCTGCTGTACAATAGAGTCATAAAATGCAAATGAGGGTTTATTGGTAGCATATCCGTCCGAGCGTAATCTGCTTTTAGTGTTTAATAAATAAAATTATCTTAAAAATAAAGTTATAGAAATATAAGATTTATTACCTAAAATTTTTTAAACTATAAATCTATGTATATTATATATATATATATATATATATATATATATATATATATATACATATATATATATATATATATATATATATATATATATACAAACTCATAATTTACGATTTAGTACTTTAATTTAAATCAAAAACAGTCTTCATTTTCAAATTCTGAAGAGTCGACTTCTCTTAAATTGATAATTAAACGTTCTATTTCCACAATTTGTTCGATGTATTCGTCAAGTTTCCACATTTTATTTTCTTCTATAATATGTCGAATGGCATTTTTCCAGTTATCTTCTTTGATCCTCTCTATTCCGGCGAGTAATAATTAAACCTTTCATTTATGCCCAAATTCAATTCACAATGATATGGAGGTAATCTAAGCATTGTGATATTCCGTTTTTTGCCATCTCATCGACTGCATATTTCTTGAACTGTGTCTTATTTTGTTTTGCAATTTTGAGAAGTTCCGGTTTTGACATACCATCTTTATCTTCGAGATTTTTGTCTCTTATCCATTGAAGAATATCCGCTTCTTTCTATGAATTTGTCGGGAGTCGTTCTAATAATCGAGAATGGTATGGGACATTGTCTAATATTATAACTGATTCTACTAGTAAACATTCAATCATTTGTTGGAAGTGCTCCTCAGAAACATCAGCCGTCATATCTTCATGTTGACTTTGATTCAAATTCCAGCAAGCCACCGTCGAGAAATCCGTTTTCACTACCAATATGTGCTATAATTAGCTTGGCAGACTTAATGTTTTTGTCAATCTAGAATTTTTTCACACTGTGTGTCCCTTATTAAACCAAGTCTCATCTAAATAAAAAATATTTCTTTCTTCGGCTCGAATTTTCTGATTGCTCGTAGGTACTCTCTTCTCCAACAAATTATTTCTATTTATCGATAAGAGCAGATTTTCTATTGTGTTTTTCTCTCATTTCTTCCAAAACTTTAAGTAGTGTAGATATTTCTCTCTTAATAAAAAAAATGATGTACTTTTCTTCTTATTGCGTGTTTAAAGCCTTCATCAACCTCTAAGGGCTCCTTTCCTTTGTGATTGGGAGGTTTCTTGCATTGACTGCGTTTTCTTTCTTTTAGAAATGTGTAGATAGTTGCTGCAATTCCCGTCATGTTGGCACAGGTTTCCACAATTCTACGGACTTGGCTTACTGGCTGTTGATCCACTAGGGCATCGTGGACGTTAAGTATCATTGTTTTTCTCGCAGAGAAAATGCAGCTTTGCAGACTCCGCGAAGTTTGACTGGGGCAAAACTGAAAGTTGAAGTCATCGCTGTTCTCATTTGAAATAAGCATATTATAGGTTTTTGCTTTATTTTTATACTTGCACAGAATATTTTTATTGCATACATAGGTACTTAGGCACCTACCTACCGATAACTACTTTGGTTAATTAGATTCCAATAACTGCTAAAATCCCAAATAATTTTATTGTACCTATTATCATTACGCTTTATAACACTATAGACTTCTAGTTCTTAAGAATTGTTAATTGTACTCATTTAGGCCTTTATCATACAAATAAGATTTTAGTTTCATCATTTACTCGTTAAAATAAACTTTGAAATGCCTTGATTTATATAGCTATAAGTTTAGAATGCACGTAATAAAATATTTTTTAGAAAAAAAAGTCGCACTGTTGTGTAGAGATAGAAAATAAAGATGATTAAAACTAAAAATGCAAATAATTGGTAGAGAAATTTCGGACGCTTATGGTTTATGACATTTTAATGTTTATAACCCATGTTGTGTGCTATCAACTCCAAACCAACGGACTTTAGTTAAATTGATTTCCAAGTGTACCAAAAAATACTTAACTTGATACTTAACATTATCTAAACTTTGTATGGAACAAAATTATTTCCAATATAACAATCAATTTTATGTTCAGAAAGAAGGAACAGCTATGGGTAATTGCTTGTCACCTTTCATAGCCAATTTATTCATAAGTAAGTTTGAAATCGAAGCCTGTCAAGAATTCAACTATTTTCCAAGGGTATGGTATATGTATGTGGATGATATTTTCGCGATTTTTGATACAAAGAAAGCAAATACTGATGATTTTGTTTCTAAATTAAATAGCCTGTATGATTCCATTAAATTCACTTACGAAGTTGGGAACAAAGTACAATTGCATTTTCTAGATATTTTAATTTTTAAAAATAATAATAGATTAGAATTTGATATCTATAGGAAGGACACAGTAACAGATAGATATATTCCTAAATGATTCATTTCATTGCAAACAACATAAATTAGCCTCATTACATTTAGTTCATCGTTTGATCACTTTCCCTATGAATAGAGTAAACTTTAATAAAGAAAGGAATCGTATTAGAAATATAACTAGAGTTAATGGTTATGACGATGACTTAGTAAATAAGCTAATAAATAGATATAAATTTAGGTTTAATATTCAGAATTCCACCATTTTTTTTTACACGCGAGGAAAATAACACCAAGTATGTCTCCATACCGTATAATCCGAAATATAGCAAAGGACTCAATAAGGTATTTAATAAGGTAGACCTCACCTTAGTCTATAAGTCATCAGACAATCTGAGGAATATCTTAGGAAATCCCAAAGATAAGATTCCTAATTGTGAGAAAAGTGGAATTTATGAAATTAGTTGTAATGATTGTGACAAAAAGTATGTTGGGCAAACTAAAAGGTCAATTAAAACACGATTTAAAGAACATTTAGCACACTTAAGATACAATAGAACAGAAAAGTCTAGCATTACCGAACATGCCCTTGAAGCTGATCATACTGTAACATTAGATAATCTAAGATTAATAAAAAATATATCTGATCTGAGATTGTTGAACGCATACGAAAGTATGGAAATCATAAAATGTAAAAGTAGTTTAAATAAAGACAGAGGGCCTATTCCTTATAGTCCCCTCTACTGGTTACTTGACCGGAACTGATGGCCTTGTTTATGTTTTTAGTTCTGCTTGAGTAATTCAAGGGTTAGGCTAAGTATAAATAGGGTAGATTTGTAGTTTAGCTTTAGTCAATCATCGCTCCTGATGAAGCTAACATGGTTAGCGAAATGCGCGTCGAGTGCAAAAATAAAGTGTTTGGTGTAGTGGTGATATATACTGAGTAGTTAGTCAAGCATAGTTATCTGATTAAAAATAAACCAACCAAACCAAAAAATATTAATATTTTTTTATTGCCGAAGAGTGGGTCTCTTTCATATATGAGCTGCCGTTTAGCATAGATAAGTTTCACTAAAAAGAAGCTGCAAAATACTCGAGTGTCGCTTGAAACAACTCGTGGCAAGACATAAACTGTTTTAAACAAACTCAAATAAATTTTATTTATAAATTACGCTCTTATTATTAGTGTTTCACCAACTTCAGTAGAAATGTTACGAAACAGACTCATTGTTCCTAACTACCAATATAACTCTTGTTATGAAAAACAAATTTCCTTGAAGGTGACATTACTTCCCCCAGTCTGGTAATTGCACTATATTTTTCAGTTGCAATTATTCACCCACTTAATATTAAAACGAAGCAGTAAGCGAGGGCACACGTGTTGCGATTTATAGCTACCTCTTTGCTCTCAGCAACTTGAATAACGATTACGTTTTCTGCTAAGACAAAAGCTGCTTGCAGGAGCTTTTATTAGCTGTATAACGGTAGATTTACAACTAATGTGAGAACTAGAATGAGGTAATTTAATAACAAATGTCTCTTGTTTTATGTAATTTGAACATAGAAAAGTTATTAAGATGGGAATATAACTTGCTTGCTTTTATTACTATATTCCCTATTCTCCCTTCTCGCTATAAAAGATACATAAATGTATAGGACGCTTTAATTTTAATGACGTAAGCTTAATTTCCAAAATTCCTAAAATTTTTATTTTTTGATATCTGGTATGAAAAATTTAAAAAGCACAGTCAATGCGTGTAAGGCTTCTTTAGATAAATTGGCCAATTCATGCAGTGGCATCTCATTTGACACTCAAATTACCTGTTTGAATAGGGGGCGAGATATAAAGTCAATGTTGTAATTGGAAAATTTTATTTTATACCATACAAAATGAAAAAGAATTACAATTCAGAAAATTTGTAACTCAACCTGAACTACCTTAACCTATCCTAATGCAAGTAAGGAATTGTGATATGTTATCGGTTGGCAAACATAAGTTATGAAATAACCACGCCATTTTAAAATTTAGAAAAACTACAATGAAAACGTACAAGAATTTTTATTAAAATGGCATTATAGTGATAAAAATTTCCATAGACTTAACATTGAAACTTGGACTTACCATATCCTTCGCTGCTAATTCTAATTTATAGGTAGTTTAAGACATACCATGTTCTTAAAGTTATGGTAGGTTTAGACATTTCCTGATTTGGAAGATTATAGTATATAAAGGGTGTTTTCTATAGAGGTATAAAACTTTAAGTTGACAACGCTTTTTTAACTGGCGGCCATTTTGTCAGCTGTCAAGTGATTTATGTTTAGTTTGGTTTGGCATTTCAACATGAATAGACTTACGCCTGAACAACGCTTCAAATTGTGCAAATTTATTTTGAAAATCATGGTTCTGTTCGAAATACGTATCGCGCACTACGTCCATTTTACGGTCAACATAATCGTCCATCAGAGCAATTAATTCGATTAACTATGGAACGTTTTCGCACCACGTTTTACTCTAAATGATAATACGCATCCATAGAGACGTCGTACAGTACGTACAGAAGAAGTCATTGCTGCTGTAGAGCGTAGCGTAGAGGAAGACCCGAATCACTCTATCCGCCATCGTGCACAGGAATTGGATATGTGTCCATCCACTTTATGGAAGATTTTGCGGAAAGATCTTGGTTTGCGTGCTTACAAAATCCAACTCGTGCAACAATTGAAGCCACACGATCACCTATCAAGGCGTAGATTCGGTGAATGGGCCCCAAAACGAGATTGCCGTTGATCCCGATTTTCATAAGCGAATTTTGTTTAGCGATGAAGCTCACTTTTGTTTGAATGGATACGTCAATAAACAAAACTGCCGTATTTGGAGTGATGATAATCCTCAAGTGTATGTTGAGACACCGTTACATCCAGAAAAACTGACTGTTTTGGTGTGCTTTATGGCTGGTGGAATCATTGGTCCGTACTTCTTTAAAAAAGATGCTGGTCAGAACGTTACAGTCAATGGTGACCGCTATAGAGTCATGATTACTGACTTTTTCGTTCATCAATTGAACAACCTTGATGTGCAGGAGCTGTGGTTAAAACAAGACGGCGCAACATGTCACACAGCTCGTGCCACAATTGATTTATTGAAGGAAACGTTTGGTAACCGCATAGTTTCACGTTTCGGACCCATGAATTGGCCTCCAAGATCCTGCGATTTAACGCCGCTAGACTATTTTCTGTGGGGATATGTGAAGTCGCTAGTCTACGCCGATAAGCCCGAAATGATTGACCACTTGGAGGACAACATTCGCCGCGTTATTGCCGATATACGGCCACAAATGTTGGAAAAAGTCATAGAAAATTGGACCTCCAGATTAGACTACGTCCGAGCCAGCCAGTCATATGCCAGAAGTCATATTTAAATTATAATGCCAGAAGATTATCTTTCGAATAAAGTAAATTTCATGTCAATTTAAAAAATTCATCTTTGTTTTATTCCATTTCAAAGTTCTATACCTCTATAAAAAACACCCTATAGATTTTATTATCCAACATCTAATGGATTTAGTTAATTATAGTTTTGAACAAGGAAAATTTCCCAGAGGCACTCAAAGTCGCTAACTTCATTTACCATAACAAGAAAAATTATCAGAAGAACATAGAAAATTATCAACAAATATCAATGGTCACTATTTTCTTTAAAATTTTTAAAGGCATTGGTTATTCTAAAATCGTAAATTTCATGAATACCTCTAAAAGTTTAAATCTAGCTCCACGAGGTTTCTTTTGCAGAAGATCATTCGGGACTACCTTTTCTATTTCTTTAAATAATATATAACAGGATATCGATGAGAGTAACCCTGTCGTCACTCTGTTATTCTGCCTTTCTTTGGCTAATAATGACATCAATATGGAATATTTAATAGCTAAGTTGATCACTGAATCTGATCCTTCTCGTACGAAATAAAAATAGTTTTAAAATGTAGTGGCACATAATCTGATTGGAGGATACTTGAACTAATTATCTTAATATTACCCTTAAAATATGGTTATCTGATAACACTTGCTAATGACATGCTTATGGCTGCTGATGTATTGAATGATCGTTGTACCACGGTACCAAGTATTGGTAGTAGTATGGGAATTTAGTGCAGAAAAAAGTTTAAAAGTGGATAAGGCAAAGTATATGTTTAAAAAAAAACTTATTACAAAGGTATAAAATGATCAGTGATGAGATGAGGTGAGATTCTAGGATTTTTAAAAATTTTTTGATCAGTACTTTTCGACGGGGGAACGTCGATTCTTGGCAATCTATACAGAGAAAAGTGAGCGCAAGTATTACATCATATATATTTTTGAACTCGAGTTTCCACAAGCTTTCATTTGACACTCCACTTGATGACCAGGTAAAATATTTTTTTACTTTTGATTTCACCCCCCATATATCGGACAAATTATTAAACCACATACACTCCTGATAATTTTCGGTTAATCTACACTGTATGAAGAATATTCCAGAATTTTTTCAAAATTTTCTAATTACTTTAATTTAAATTTTAGCGAATTGGAGATGAGGTTCTTACATTTCTTTAAAGAACCTCAGTTATCATTCTTGTAATGAATTTCTTATTACCTTTCCATTCGGGCCAAATTCGATAAGATAATCTACACGTTCCATTTGATGACTTGCCAAATTTTTTTTTAACGTTTGATTTCACCCCCTATATATCAGATAAATTAACAAACGAAATGTACTCCTGATAATTTTTGCTCAATCTACGCTGTATGAAAAATATTTTACAATTTTTCAAAATTTTCTGATTGGTACTTTCCGAGAGAGGGTGGGAGGACAGAGGTTTTTGACCATTTTTAGTGTTCCGTATGGAACACTTATAAGATCACTTCGGTGTCTGTCTGTCTGTCCGTCTGTCACACCCGATTTTCTCCGAAACTATTTGTCATAGAAAGTTGAAATTTGGTAGCAATATAGGAATTTATGGCCTCATCAGAGCCATGTAGTTTTGAAAGTTAAATTTTGACTTAAGGGGTTAGTTTTTACTAGGTCATCGAGTGTGGTGTCAAATGAAAGCTTGTGAAAACACGAGTAAAAAATATATATATAATGTAATACTTGCGCACACTTTTCTTCGTATTACTTTTAAAAAATCGTGAAAAATCGCTGTCCCCTACCTTATCTCGAAAATTACTGATCAAAAAATTTTCAAAAAATTCTGGAATATTCTCCACGGGGTATAGATTGACCGAAAATTATCATTACCTTTAATAATTTATCTGGTATATAAAAAAAACCAAAATTTCAAGGTCACCAGTTTTCAGTAAAGATTGGAAACAAACTTTGTTGAAAACTCATTTGGGGTGTGTTTTGTGAAGTCACTGATCATTTTATACCAGCCTAACAAATTTTTTTATTTTAAAAACAATCAAAGTACGCAACACTAATTGTGCAAGTTCAACTTGCACTTGACCGGTTTTTTTTTAAAATAATACGAACAAGATTGTGCGCAAAAATCACATCATATATATTTTTGAACTTGGGTTGTCGCAAACTTTTATTTGACACCCCACTCGATAACCGAGTATTTTTTTTTTCACTCTTGTTTTTACCCTCCATATATTAGACAAATTATCAAACGAAATACACTTCTTATACTTTTCGTTCAATCTACACTCTATGAAGAATATTCCAGAATTTTTTCAAAATTTTTGATCAGTATTTGGGGGTGGGGGAGACAGGGGCTTTTGATCTTTTTTTTTAAATAATACAAAGAAGAGTGTGCGCAGGGATTGCATGATATATATTTTTGAATTTGTGTTTTAACAAGCTTTCATTTGACACACAATGACCTTAAAAAATAACAGAGTATAAATTTCTCTCAGAAAACTATTAATTTCTATTTTTGATCAAACTAATATAATGTAGCTCTCATCAATAACACATGTGTTTTAGTTAGATTAAGCTTAAACTGTTTCGTTTTCTCACCTTTTCATGAAATGGCAGTAAAATTGTATTTCGGTTCCAATAAACTCCCAACAACAAGTAGCAAATGTTAAAATTTATAATTTCTATTGTTTATTTCCTTCCTTTGCATTGTAAGGATTCGAGACAGCGTGGTAGTTAAACCGTTCTTTAAATAGATTCCTTGCCTTCTCTTCTCTCTTAATTTTATCTAATATTAACAATGTTTGTTGAATGTACCTTTATCGTTCGAGCTAGCTGCACAAAGTTTTTTAGTATAACTTTACTAGTCTAATAGTGCTTGCTGTGTGGACATCGTCTTGTGAACGGCTGAAGATTTCTTCTGGTTATGCATGTTTTTCCTATCGTCCACAGGGTTAAACTATTTTGTCCTTGTAGATGAGATAATCATTTGGTAAGTTCTAGCATTTTCCTTAATTCCCTTTTTTTGCCTAAATCATCATGGAATTTCCAACAGAGAGGTCTTGGAAATCATGTATGTTGAGAGCTTCGATACGGTAAAATTTTTTCTGATACACTAAAATTCTATTCAGAGGGTAAAATTTTTTTCTTTTTTACAGGGTGTACAGTACCAGATTATACCCCAATGTTTATCTACCGTTCTACTACCAATAGTTTTTATCTCAATTTTTTTTCCTTTACTTTTCTTCTTGTATTTTTGCTTCACTATTACCATCACAGGGAGGACTGTACAGGGTGAGTCAACGATAGAGTAAAGTTCATTAGCTCATTGGTTTCGGGAATGACGAAAAAATGTTAAATACAATAGTTTTTAAGGAATGTTAAGGTGCACAGTTTAAAATTATTTTTGAGTATACAAGGTATGTCAAAAAAGTGTGGCCGTTATATGTTCTTTTTTTTTAAATGGAACATCCTATTTTCTAATTTATTTTTAAATTCTGCGTAAAATTTTATAACTTATTTATTAATAATATTATATACCTAAACTGAGTAGTTTTTCTAATATTTCAATTTTTTTTTTAAAAAATACTAGTTTTTAGTTTTTGTAAAAAATTGCCAATAACGCAACTCAAGGTGAAATGCTCATAATTGGTACGAGCGTTTTATAGAAATAAAAAAGATATATGCAAAGAAATTTGAGTTAGAAGCTACAGGATGTTCAAAATAAATTTATGAATTTCGACTATTTTAAATTGAAAAATCTCAATTTTTTTTAAATGGCACGCCCTATATATTATTATTTTTTCTGGCGAATTTTACAAAACCCTCCAACTTTTATTGAGTATGTCATATACCTATTTCTAATAGTGTTTGATTTATTTTGAATTTTTCAATTTTAACCCTTGTTTTAAATACATTTACGCTATAACATCATAGTTACCAAACACAAAACAAAAATGTAGACATTGTCAAATCTTGACATGTTTATTAAGTAAATAAAAATAGTTTAATTTGTTGTAGTAAGTGAAGTATAAAGGTAATAGTTATGGATTTTCCTTAAAATGAATTAATTCACATGGTTTATATACTCGACGAGGCGGGAAAAAATTGTCTTTTGGCAGTAAGGCTTTACGGAGCGAACTGCCCTAATAGACGTATACCATCTAGAAAACCTTTTCAGTGCTTAATGGTACGGTTTGATGGTAGTGCTAGCGTTGAGTATACGAAACGGAGAGTAGTAAACTAGAATGCTACCAATGAGGAAAAAGAAATGGTGATTTTACTTCATGTTGAAGATAATCCCCAGGTCAGCAGCCGTCAACTAGCTGACTTATCTGACAGATCCCAATCTACGCACCACGGGAAAATACAAGTATCATCCCTTTCATATGGAACTACACCAAGAA
This sequence comes from Pachyrhynchus sulphureomaculatus, assembly GCA_019049505.1. Classification (NCBI taxonomy): domain Eukaryota; kingdom Metazoa; phylum Arthropoda; class Insecta; order Coleoptera; family Curculionidae; genus Pachyrhynchus; species Pachyrhynchus sulphureomaculatus. Next base: position 38,251,624 of record CM032452.1, read on the forward strand.
GGGCAATAGAGGCCGTTCCAAATTTTTTATCCAAAATAATGTTTTCTGATGAAGCTACTTTTCGCAGTAATGGAGCAGTTAACAGCCATAACATACATTATTATTCAAAAGTTAATTCATTTTGGGTCCGGGAAGTTCAAAACCAAAACCATTGGTGGCTTAATGTATGGTGTGGATATTAAATTTTCGAATTATTTTCCCACATTTTTTCCGCGAACCGCTTAACGGGCCTAGATATCTAAATTTTTGCTTCTTGAAGAAGTTGATAACTTTGAAAGGGAACAAATGTGGATTCAACAAGACAGAGCTCCTGCTTATTACCACCGGGAAATTCAAGAATTTTAAACGATCGTTACCCACAAAAATAGATCGGTAGGGATCGATTCATTCAGTGGCCCCCTCGATCATGTCACTTCATTTTGTGGGGCTACATTAAAGATCGTGTTTATGTGAATCCCTCTACAACACCAGTAGATATGGAAAATAGGATACGGGATGAGTGCAGGACAATAACGCCCTTTATGCTAAGGAAAGTAAAGGAAAATATAGTAAAACGACTAAACATGTGTATTCAAGTAGACGGGCATATTTTTGAACATTTATTACGTCGTAATAATTAATCATTAGATAAGTTAAATTATATTAAAAGTGTTATTAACTATTTGTTTATGTTTTTCACAGTAGCGTAAGTGTATTAAAAACAAGGGTAAAAAAAAACTATTAGAAATATGTATATGACATACTTAATAAAAGTTGGAGGGTTTTGTAAAATTTATCAGAAAAAATAATAATATACAGGGTGTGTCGTTTTAAAAAATTTGAGATTTTTTAGTTTAAAATAGTCAAAATGCATTAATTTATTTTGAACACTCTGTAGCATCTAGCTCAAATTTCTTTACATATATCTTTTTTTTCGTCTCTATAGAACGCTCGTACCAATTATGAGTATTCCACCTTCAGAAACAATGGCGCTAGTGGCAATTATTTCCAAAACTGAAAACGGTATTTTAAAAAAAAAAAATTGAAATATTAGAAAAACTACTAGGTTTAGGTATATAACATTATTAACAAAAATTTTACACAGAATTTAAAAAAAAACATGTTATATAGGCCACACCTTTTCGAAGTACCCTGTATACTCAAAAATAATTTTAAACTGTGCACCTTAACATTCCCTAAAACTATTGTATATAACATTTTTTCGTCATTCCCGAAACAAATGAGATAATGAACTTTAGCATTGACTCACCATGTGCATATGTTTTTTGTGCAGAAATGCTGTTTAGTTTCCTGAGAATTGTTCTCCTGAAATCACTGATAAAAGACTGATAAAGCAAGTCATTGTTCTTGGAAGCATAAAATTTATAAAGTTACCTTTTAATTATAAAATTGTTTTTGGATATGACCCAAAAACTTTCTTTTACTAAGATTTATTTTTAATAATGAAAATAATCTACTTAAGATAGTTCTAGAGCTTTTGGTGGAAAAATTCCTTCGAAAACTAAATGATAAAAATCGTCATAAATTATGTTTTAATATTATCAACATATTACATTTGAATTCTGGCAGAAAAACTTCTTTTTAGTGTTCCGTACTTGTAAGATCACTTCGGTGTCTGTTCGTCTGCCTGTCTGTCACATCCGATTTTCGCCGAAACTATTTGACATAGAAAGTTGAAATTTGCCACTAATATAAGAATTAATAACTCTCGTCAGAAGGTTAGTTTTGGGGGGGTGACATCAGAAATGAAAAAAATAATTTTAACCAGGCCGCCCAGTGGGGTTCAAAAATATATATAATATAATAGTTGCGCACACTTTTCTTTCTATTATTTTTAAAAAATTGCGAAAAATCGCTGCCCCTCCCTTATCTCGAAAAGTACTATTCAAAAAATGTTGAAAAAATTCTGGAATATGTGCATTACCTTTAATAATTTATCTAATATATAAAAAAAATTCAAGGTCATCACTTTTCAGTAAAGATAGGAAACAAACTTTGTTGAAAACTCATTTGGAGTCTGTTTTATGAAATCACTGATCATTTTATACCTCCGTAACAAAAAATTTTTATTTTAAAAGCAATCAACGTATGAAACACTAATTGCGCAAGTCCGACTTGTACTTGGCCGTTATGCACATTAAGCTAGGGATAATTTTCAGAATTTAAATAAATTATTTGTTTATTTTTACTACAAACTTTTTGTTTAATTGTTTAGTTGATAAGCCACCAATACTTGCCATAGTAATCAAAAACTGCTTGAGAGAACTAACACTAGTTTTCTGTAAACTTTTCAACCTATCCTACAGAAAGGGAATATTTCATTCCTGTTGGAAATGCACCATAGTTCAGCCGATACTCAAAAAAGGTAAGAAAACCTGGCCAAACAACTATCGACCAGTCGCATGCATATGCTGGAAAAGACCAGGAATTCAATCACTATTGCCTGTTTTCTTTGTTCCCTCATCATCTCATTGATCTTCTTCTATTTGGTGACTTGTCTTTTGCTATTCATACTCTCCTGTTGTTTGCCATTCTTCCTATGTATTGATCCCATTCCACTTTTCTTCCTCTTATCTACTGCTTGATATTTTCTGTATTACATGTACATCTTAAATCTCCATTCCTTTCTCTATTCCTCAATGCCTTGTTTGTACATCTGCCAAGTATTCTCATTTCGGTTGATTCCAGCATCCTCTGTGTTATACTTGTATCGGGTCTTGTTTCAGATGTGTAAGTCATTACTGGTCGCATTACGCTCTTGTATATTCTTGTTTTGATCTCCATAGAGAGGAATTTATTTCTAAATATGGTATAATTTAGGCATCCCACTATCCTATTAGCCTTGTTAACTTGATGTGTTACTTCTTCCTCGATTTTGCCAATACTAAATATTTTGATGCCTAGGTAATCGACCGCCATCACCTGTTCTATTGGTTTATCTTCCACCACCAGCTTGCACCTAATCGGCTCTTATGCTATTACTATTGTCTTGATTTTTTCAGTTAAGATTTACATATTATATTGTTTTACTGCTATGTAGGATTCATATAGCGGCCTTTGCAGGTCATTCTCGGTCTCAGCCATTATTATCGCGTCATCTGTATAACATAAAATTTTAAGTTCTCTGTTACCCATTCTATATCCTTTCTTTCTTTTAACATTCTTTATAATTTCATCCATGGCAATATTAAATAGAAGAGGACTTAAAGATTCTCTCTGCCTGATTCTAGATTCATAGTTGATTGGTTCTGTCATTCCTTCTGCTAATCTTACAACTAATTTATTGTCCTTATATATATCCTCAATAGTTTTAATTAGGTCTAATGGAATCTTCCTGTTATATAATAGATGAATAACGTCTTCTATTTGCACATTGTAGAAAACTTTTTTTAAGTCTATCAGGCACAAGTATGCTGGAATGTTGTATTCTATGAATATTTCTTTTACCTGTCTCAGAATGAATACGGCGTCGGTGCATGAGCGTTCACTTCTGAATCCTTGCTGATCTTCTTCCAGTTGTATTCTCCCGTTTATTTTTGTTGTAATAACCCTTGTTATTAATTTCAGTGTACAGCTTAGTAGATTTATGCCTCTATAGTTATTTGGATCTTCTTTTTCTGCCTTCTTGTGCATTAATACAACTGTCGCTGTTCTTCATTCATCTGGGATTCTATTCGATCTTATAATCCTATGTATAAGTGTCTGGAGTTGCTTAACCAGAGAGTGTCCCCCATATTTTAGTTGTTCATTAGCTATTTGGTCTTCGCCATGAAATTTACGGTTTTTTAATCTTTTCAGTGCTTCTATTACGACTGCTTCCGTTATATATGTTTCTTCGTTTACCGTTATCTCTGGTGTTTGTGGCAGTGTGATACTCGGTTCTCTTTTATATAATTGTGTAAGATATGTTACCCACGTTCCTTTCTTCACGGGTATGTACTCTATTAGTTCTTTCATCTCAGTCCTCTGCTGTCTTATGAATCTTCAAATTTGTTTCTTTTGACCATAGAAGTCTGATTCTAATTTTCTTGTGTATCTCTCCCATTAGTCCGTTTTTGTTCTTAATTCGTGGGTTTCTATTCGTATTCTTTTATATCTTTGATAGGCTTCATCTGCCGTGATTGACCTGTACTTTAAATAGCTTTCTTTGTTTTCACGGCATTTCTCTTTGATTTCTGCACTGAACCATGGTATTTTATTTTATCCATTTTTTATTTTTATCGACAGTTTTAGTCCCCAATGCGCCATATGGGGCTTCTAATTCTTTATTTTTTAACCAACCAACATTTATGTTATCATAATCATTTATTTGATTTATTCTGATTTTTTCTTCCAGTCGGTACAGGTCTCTCGTTTACTGTTCTTGTAGATTTTCTATTTTTATCTTTGTTTCCAGCTCCTTATTTTGGTGTTGCTTTGTGTTTCTTATGTTCCACCTTAGTTTACACATAATTAAATTGTGATCACTTCCTACATTTGGTGATGTCAAGTTTCTTACGTCTAATATGTATTTCTCTGTTTGTTAGGACATAATCTATCATTGATCTGTTACCTCTAATGTTCTCGAATGTATATTTATATTGCTCTTTACGGTCAAAGTATGTACTATTTTTTCTCAACTCGTTTGTAGCGCAAAAATTTATCATAAGCTCCCTGTTGTCATCTTTTATGTTTCCATTAAATCCCTGTTTAACTTCTGGTATTACATCATTTACAACTGTTGTTTAATCATAAATAAATAAATTACCTAATGCTTAAGCAATAGCTATCACTTCCGGTCCAATTCAAAACTATGGTCGGAATACCTGCCATAGTTCTCAAAAACTGTGCGAGAGAACTAACGCCAGTTTTCTGTAGACTTTTCAACCTATCTTACAGAAAGGGAATATTCCCTTCCTGCTGAAAATGTGCCACAGTTCAGCCAATACCTAAAAAAGGCAAGAAGACCTTGCCAAATAACTACCGACCAATCGCACTGCTTCCAATAATATCGAAAGTCATGGAAAAGGCTATCAATCAGCATCTTCTAAAATATCTTGAAGGATTCAACATTATTAGCGATCACCAATATGGCTTTCGTAAAAATAGATCAAAAGGAGATCTCCTGACTTATGTAACACGTGTTTGGAACAACGCAATTGAACACTTTGGAGAATCTCGAGCGGTTTGCTCTTGACATATCCAAGGCATTCGACCGTGTTTGGCGCGATGGGCTGTTGGCTAAGCTACGTTCTTATGGTATGCCTGAAAAGTTCTGTTTGTGGCTCTCAAAGAGCGTTCTTTGCGAGTGGCAGTCGACGGATTTCTTTCTAACACCTTCACTATCAACGCCGCTGTACTTCAAGGCTCCATACTGTCTCCTACTCTCTTTCTCAGTTATATTAACGATCTGCTGGAAAAGACCGAGACTCCAATCTACAGCTTTGCAGATGACAGTACACCTATCTCTTCATTCGCTTTGAACGCTCGGACATCGGCTACTCAAACGAATATCCGCAGACAGCAGGAAGTCATTCAACTTAACAAAGACCTGGAAGAAATTCTATCTGGGGGTGACAGTAACCAAGTGGAATTTAACGCTACAAAAACCCAGGCGGCAGTCTTTTCTAAAAAAGTTAACGTTGCTGAACCCGACATAGTTATGTCGGGACACTTCATTCCCCTAACATCGTCACTCAATTTGTTGGGCGTGAATTTGGGTGCAAATATGTCTTGGCATGAACATGTTGCAGGCATAGCAAGTAGAGCTTCTCAGAAGTTGGGAATATTATTTCGAACCAGAAAGCTTTACACTTCACAACAACTGTTAACTCTTTACAAAGCTCAAATTCGACCAACTATGGAATACTGCTCCCATGTTTGGGGCTCCGCTCCCAAACATACACTGCATTTGTTGGATTCTATTCAGAGAAGACTTGTTCGTCTGATTGGAGACCCGGAACTGACAGGTGGCCTTGATTCGCTGGAACATCGAAGAACGGTTGGCGACTTGAGCCTATTCTACAAGTATTTTCATTGAAAGTGTTCGAAGGATGTGGCCCGTTTAATTCCTTCCAGAGCGGTGCATGTTAGAAGTACACGTCACGCTAATACTTCACATCCGTATGAGGTTCAGCTTGTTACTCCTTGTACAACGCTTTTCAAGCAGTCATTTATATGGAGAACATCATCCCTTTGGAATAATTTGCCCAGGACTGTGTTTCCCACCGAGTACAATTTACAGCGATTTAAGAACAAAGTGAATCGCTTTCTCAGCATACGTGTTGCTCCTGTAGCGCTTTAGGGACTTTCCTGTAGCACGTGTGCTAGACACATAAAAAAAATAAAATAAAATAAATAAACCTTCATCATTTTGGCGGGGAACTAGTTTTTTTTTTTATACCAGATAAATTATCAAACCTAATGCACTCGTAATAATTTTCGCTCAACGTACACTTTATTGACACCATTCTAGAATTTTTTCAAAATTTTGTGATCAGCACTTTTCGATATAGGGTCAGTGGACAGGAGTCTTTGGCCATTCTTTCAAAAATGATACAAAAAAGTGTGCGTAAATATTACATCATATCGAGTTTGTGCAAGCTTTCATTTGACACCCGATGAACTTGTAAAAAAAAAGTTTTGCTTCCGATATATTCCCGTAAAATTAATTCCTTAAATCAAAATTTACCTTTCACACCGCTCTGATTGGACCATCAATCCCCATACTTGTGACAAATTTCAACGTTCTACATCAAATAGCTTCGGAGAAAATCAGGCGTGACAGACGGACGACCAGACAGACGAACACCGAAATGATCCCATAAGTCTTCCGTACCGACCAACACTAAAAAGCACTTATTTGCGTAGAAAAGTCACTTGGTTCTATAGTGCCGTTTGTTCTGTAAAATTTGGTTTTTGGTCTGGTATATTAGTGTTGGAATTTTCCCATCGCAACTCAGAGATGGATTTGCACACTCGTGTCAGGAGACTGGCCAGACAGTAATCAATTGAGTCATTTTCCGGCATCCAATTGTAAATATTCATCCTTGTTTGATTACAAACTTAAGTCCGTCATACTGGTTCATAGCTTTAATTAACATTCACCAAATACTCAGTTAATTTTTGTGTTAGGTCAGTAACAAGAAGAAAGAGATGCGATAGTTAGACATAACTTAGACCTTATTTTGGAAAAATAAATGAAATACATAAGTTCAAATACCTTGAATACTAGTTTGCCCACTCGATCTACATATTATATGCCTATATGTGAATATACAAGATGTAAACGCTTTAAATGCAAATATGATAGTTTATATGTATGTACAAAAGGGTTTATAATTTTTTTTTAAATCCTAATAGTAATAAACATCAACAAACGTACTCGAGTTCAAGATTTAAGGGTACTTTTTTAGATTAGTAAAATTATTATTAACATTTAACAAAAATTTTCATGGCATTTTTGTCCCTTGCAATACCTCCAGGAGTTGCTTCGAGAAAGGAACTGATCTTTAATACTTTATTTTAGTTTATTTTTGCATGGAACAAAATTATCTTTATTATAATAATTAGATTTTTGTTCCAAAAGGACGAACACCAATGGGTGTTTGCTTACTACCTTTCTCGCATAGGGGTATTTCAGCGTTTTATGCGGACAAAATTACTTTTTTGTTTTTAGATATCTCAAATAGGTTTTTATTTCTAAATATAGCAGTTAAAGCTTTTCGGAGTGCTTATTTTGAAAAAAATACATTTTAATATATAAAAAAACAGTATATTAAGAAAAAAAAAACATGTTGACTTAAACGAAAATTACAAAAATAATTCTTCACGATGAAGAATCCCATGTCTCTTTGGCGGCGCCCAAGCTTCATTCTTCGGCTTCCTCCGCGGATTTCTCTTCCTCTTCAGAACTTTCGTTGTTAATATTGGGTTCATCAGAAACAAGCATTTGTATTGCTCCTTTACTAAGCCACATAGATCTTTTTTTGGGGTTTTGGCTTTATACTAGATATTAAAGGATCTGAGCTGAGCAATAATCTGTTTAGGATATCTGAATTGCATTCTTCTCTTGGCCCCTGTATCCCTTCTTTGTCCACTAACTTATCCTCCTTCGATACCAAAGAAAAAATTCACTACAACTCTCCATTTTCCATGCAAGACCTCCTCTCTGCTTTACAACAAGCCAAATGCACTGCTCCTGGTCCAGATACGATTCACCTTAAGATGATCAAAAATCTACCTCCATCCATGCTAAACTCCCTTTTACAAATATATAATCACATTTGGCTCTAAGCAACTTTTCCTCAAGATTGGCTAAAATCCCTCATTATCCCTATACACAAACCAGGTAAACCCAGGCCCTCTCCTTATAGTTATCGACCCATATCCTTAACTAACCATTTATGCAAACTATTGGAAAGAATGGTGATGTACAGACTCACATGGTTTCTGGAATCCAACAACCTTCTCCTTCCCTTCTAATACGGCTTTCGCAGGGCTAGATCGTCAATCGACTACCTGGCATCTCTTGACACTGACATAAGAGGCTCCTTTCACCATCAAAACCACCTTCTGCTAACCTCCTTAGACCTATCCTCAGCCTTTGACAAAACTACCAAAAACGTAATACTCTCCCAATTAATGACCTTTGGATTCAAAGGTGCTCTCCCTAAATTCATTCACAACTTCCTTCAACCCCGAACTTTTCAGGTAAAAGTTCTTTCCATGAAATCTTCTCCTTTCTCCTCTTCTCTGGGAGTCCCTCAAGGATCAGTCCTCAGTCCTACCCTTTTTAATATAGCCATCACCACCATTTCTAATTATTTACCAACAAACATAAAAACAAAAATATTTGCGGACGACATTATATTATATACCTCTTCCTCCTTTTCTCAAAGCTGTTCTGACCTTGTTCAGACTGCTCTTCACTCTCTTGGCACGTGGGCCAAAAAATATAATTTCTCATTTCTCCCCAGCAAAATCCACAGTTGTGCACTTTTGCAGACGCAGAACATGTCCCAGACTTAACTTCCTCTCTCTTGCAAACAATCAAATCCCTACTTCCGAATCTCTTAAGATCCTAGGCCTTACATTTGACTCCAAACTCACATGGAAGGCCCACATCAAATCCCTCAAAACAAAAACCTCCTCCGATTTAAACCTATTACGATTATTGTCTCACATGACCTGGGGAGCTGACTTTCCTTGCCTACTACAAATATATAACTCTCTCATTCTTTCCAAACTGACCTACGGTGATTTTATATATGGAGCCGCGACTCAAAGCTCTATCAAGACCCTCGATTCAATCCAAAATCAATCCCTCCGACTCTCTACGGGTGCTTTTTCGTACTACCCCCATCCCTACTTTACAATGCCTTACATCTACCCCTCCCTTACATCTTGTGAGACAGCTGTCTCTCCTAAAATTTTATTCATCCTCCATATATAAACCTCTTTCCAAAACCACATTGAACCTATCAAACATACACAAATCCAACCCACTACTTCCACAAAACTCGATTCCTCAGAGAATCTCGGCCTTTCTGTTACTGCACAATCTCTCCCCCCTAAATATGACTACCCTTTGCAAACCACCTTTCCCCATGGCACTCTCCTATTCCACATATTGATCTTTCCATGCGTCAATATAATAAAGTGGACTCTCCAAACTATTTTCTCAATAAATCCTTTTTACAAATCGTCGCCACAAAATACCCCAAACATACGCTCTTTTATACGGATGGGTCCAAATCAGACAAGGGAGTCGGTTCTGCCTTCACATCGCCCACCACCTCCAGAAAGTTCAAACTTCCTCATTATGTCTCCATATTTACAGCTGAACTCCTAGCTATCAAAGAAGCAACTAGATTCGCTCTAACCACAAGCTCCAAACTCATCCTAATTATCTCCGATTCTCTCAGTGCCTTATCATCCATCAAGACCAGAAATGTATCCTTCAACTACATCCGACAAATCCTAGATCTCCTCTACTCCGCAAAACTCAAACAACGTTCCATCTCCTATTTCTGGCTTCCCAGCCACATAGACAACCAGGGAAATGACAGAGCGGATAGACTAGCCAAACAAGCTATAGATAACGGTATTTCCATTACGGCCGAGAATTACTACTCAGACTTTAACTCTCACCTTAAATCTATCCATAATTCCATATTTCAATTACAATGGGATCTAGAAAATCCAAACAACAAATTGTGGCCACTCAAATCCTCGGTATTCCCCCCCCCCCCCCCCCCCCCCCTACATAATAACAACCTCAATAGAAAAGAGAACGTGATTCTGCGAAGACTGGCTGCTGGACACACTTTCTCAACTCATCGCCATCTCTTGGAAGGAGCACAAGACCCTAAATGTCAAAGTTGCGGATCCAACCTTACAGTCTCGCATATACTCACAGCAAATCACCTTAAAGACATCCGACTAAAGCCCAACCTACCCTCTACCATAAGTAACATAATCACCATTTTTGCCGCAAACAAAAATAAAATATGTGACTATCTTCGAGAAATTCATTTTAAAGTTTAAACCAATTTAACAATCACCTTATGGGCGCTAAATAACCTCGTAGTTGATGCGCCCCGGCTCCAAAACATCATCATCATCTTGACAATTTTATAGCAAAATTTTACCGATACAGGCGAAAGTGCTTGTTTTGCGCCTCTGCTGTTTCTTTCGATAGTAATTCGACGAGCAAAAGTGCCTTTTCTATTACTGTTGCACAGTGAATTAATATTTTGTGCATTGAAAGAGTCCGACATACAACTCCACATAAATTTTGGCGGCCTCATATCCATAGTTTCCAAATTTTTTCAAGTCGACTTTATGACCACTCGATGTTACTTCCAAAATCACTTTCAAGCAATTTATGAGGTTGAAGCAACACCGTTAATTTTAGCGGATTGACAAAAAAATCTTCTACTTGTATGGCCATTATTGGTGTTACCAAATCCAGCTTTTGGCACATCTATGATTAAACCCGTTTTGCTCTCTGAATTTTGATTGTATTCCTGCCTTTTTTGCTTGACAATTTCCTTGTCACTCTCCAATCTTAGCTGCCACTTTTGCACAGGTATCTTATATGACAACATCATTAATCAGGTCCTAGCGTGCAACACAGATAGGCCAAACTGTAATGCAGCTGTGTCGACGTTATTTTTACATTGGGCTCATTAAACTACTTTGAACTAGCACCACAAATGTAGCGTCTCATTTTTGAAGTAGTTGAAGAAGCAGCACTGCACACTTTTGCATCGACCATAGATAGCGTGATTAAATGTTTCATGGAAAAAGAGATGACTCCTTGTACGAATCCTCTGTTTACCAAAGCGTTTTCTGTTTTATTATTTTTCATGTAAGTAATTTCAGAATTTGTAATATCTACTATTTTTTTAACAAATCTAATCCTCATTGGCCGACAGCATCGTGGAGAAGAAAGAGTTGAATTACCTCAAATAACTTTCTTGTTTATCACTCAAATCAATGGTAAAAGAACAAAGCAACTTTGAAAAATGTTGCTGTCAATTGCACCTTCTCCTTGCATTTTTTGCTTAAGTTGTGCTTATTGCGATCAGTCACATCCCCATTTCGAAATGAGCGTCAATGATTGACGTTCTTCTAGATTTAATTCTTTTAGTACATCCTCCAAATATGTGGCCAAACGTTTACCGGTGTGATTCAATAAATGTTGTAAGTTAATTTGAGCACATGTTTGAGTTACCCGTTAAGCCACTTTCGCGGTCCTTTTTGCTTGCTGTATTACGATGTAACCGGAATAATACTTCTTGTTACTATTCCTTATTATTTCATACTGCCTCCTTAAGAGATAGGTTCACATTGAGAGGACGCCTATTGGATTTAGTTGTGACTATTTTTCATGCTGCTTTGATATTTTGTATGCTTCCTGGTATGCTTGGGGTGTCTAAGGAGAGTTAGTTATGTCTTTTAGAATACCTGATGCAATTCTCTCTCCAGAACTTTGAAAGGATGTTTAAGAAGCACACGTTATTACTTCTTTATCTACAGCACTACTTCCTCTGTTTTTCTACATTGGCTCCTCTCACTTGACTCTTCAAATTACTTTCTTGGTCGACCTGAAGAACGGCCTTTTATCGTAGGTATTTCAAGTGTTCCTTGTTATCATTCGTCATTCTTTTTCAGAAAAACGTCTGCTTTTTTATGCGCTTCTGTGCTTTTTTTCTTGAAATAGGAGAATTTATGCTTCAATTTCTTCTTTTGCTCATCACAATATTCATCTTGCGATAAAATATAACTCTCAAGATATACAATTTTTCTTTAAAAGTGTTGTACCTGCATTTTGTCAAAAAGTAGTCTATGGGTTACTACTCGAGAACCTGAAGTACCCTTGGATCCTAGAACAAAATAACAACTGTTTAAAATACAACGTGAGTTTAACCATCTGATTTAAAGACCACGAAAACCTTGATTTTACGAGAAATAGCGGCTAATATCGATATATCTGATTAGCAGCGTACTCGTTTTTCAATTTCGAGTAACATTTTCTACCTTCAAAACCTTACCAATTATTAAAAAAAATACATGAAAATGATAAACATATATGCGCTCTTTCCTGTAATATTCAAATCTATCACAATTTTCTCCAAGATAAACTCCAAAAAAGAAAAATCACTTTTTTAAATAATTGTTTTGTAACGAATGCCGAGAAGAGAACGAACACTCAGAACGACGACGGTGAAATTCAGACTGAGATTCTGACACGCGTGCTGTCAAATTGGTAACGGGAGGGGTCACCTATTGTTCTATGCCCATTCAACATTGTTAAATAATAGGTTTTTTTTCTACCTGAGACAAGTTTTAGGAAATCGAGTTATGGCTGCATAAAACGCTGTGATACCCCTATGTGCTTCGCGGCCACTGTATTCATGAGTAAGTTTCAAATAGATGCCAGTCATGAAATTAAATAGCTGATACGACTTTACTAGTGAAACTGAAAACAATAAACAATTACCATTCCTGCATATCTCAGTTATTAATAAGAATCATAAATTAGAACTTGGCATCTAGAGAAGAGATGCCATAGCATAGCATCGCCACTCAATTTCATGGCGTTAATTTGGAAGTAAATATCTCTTGGCATGAACATGTTGCAAGCATAGCAAAGAGAGTTTCTCAAAAGCTGGGAATATTATTTCGAACTAGAAAGCTTTACACTCCACAATAACTGCTAATTCTGTGCAAAGCTCAAATTCGGCCAACTATGGAATACTGCTCCCATGTTTGAAGCCCTACTCCCCAAACATAAACTGCATTTGTTGGATTCTATTCAGAAGAGAGCCGTTCGCCTGATTAGAGACCCGAAACTGGCCATCAATCTCGATTCATTGGGACATCGAAGAACGGTTGGCGACTTATGTCTATTTTATAAGTATTTTCATGGAAACTGTTCGACTGATGTAGCCCACTTAATTTCTCCCAGAGCGCTGCATGCTAGAAATACACGTCGCGCTAATACTTCACATCCGTATGAGGTTCAGCTTGTTACTCCTCGTACAACTCTTTTTAAGCAGTCTTTTATATAGAGAACCTAATTCCCTTGGAATAATTTGCTCAGGACTGTGTTTCCGCCCACGTAAAATTTACAGCGATTGAAGACCAACGTCAATCGCTTTTTTCGCACGCATGTCTCTCCTGTAGCGCTTTAAGGATTTCGCTGCCGATCGTGTGCTAGTCCCATTAAAAAAAATATATATTCTACTTGATGAAATATCGATATAAACCATTAAATTTGGACATAGTTAACTTTCAAACAGTTTTTGGCTGTTTCCTCAATAGGTAATCTATCTCGGGACGCGTTTCACTGCATCGCAGCTCCTCAGCCAAGCTAGGATCGACGGAGAGAGTGAGCAAAACTTGACCTACTTACAGCAGTACTAATGCAAAGAATACGTAAGATGCAACAATTTGTACCTCTGGCTGATGTTAGAGTAACTTTGAAGGCGTATATCAGCCTGAAGTGCAAATTATTGTATCTTACTTATTCTTTGCACTAGTACTGCGATGAGTACTTTAAGCCTTGTTCTCTTTCTTCGTCGATCCTAGTCCGGCTGAGGAACCGTAGTACAGCGAAACGCATCTCGAGATAAACTAACGGATGAAAAAGGACTTTAGCTAATTTTAGTGGTATATATTGATTTTTGGACATGTGAAGTAGAACTCTATAAAGTGCTGCCAAGCGGTAATTATTAGCAACTGGCTAAACAATTTCTCTATGGGGCTGTGGCCTTAAACACTCGACAGAGGCTTACATCGACTAGAGATGAAAATGGTTGTATCTTACTTATTGATAAAATATATTTCAATACCATTTAATCCAAAATAAACCAGTTAAAATATTTACACTTTGACCGTTTACATCCTATAACATAACATATATTAAACATGGGCTATATCGAGTTCAGACAGATTGGAGTAGCCCGTTTTAAAAATTATTTATATATTACCACGGTAATTCTTTAGTTTATGATACTACCGATTTGGAGTGTTTAAGTCTACCAAAGCTGTTAAGTAATTGGAACCTTAGGCAAATGAAGGTAGTAAAATTGATCGTGGTTTAATAAATTTACTTGTTGATTTAATTCTGTTCAGTAGCCATGTAAAATTATTTAAAGGGCATTGTGCGATAATATCCTAAAAAATTAAAGCTATTTTTCTATAACTACCACTTAATTGGAACGGTATTTTTTCACAACTTAATCTCGAGCGGTTGCTCTTGACATATCCAAGGCATTCGACCGTGTCTGGCACGATGGACTGTTGGCTAAGTTATGCCCTTATGGTATGTCTGAAAAGTTCTGTTTGTGGCTCTCATGTTTCCTCAGAGAGCGTTCTTTACGAGTGGCGGTCGACGGATACCTTCACGCCGGTGTGCCCCAGGGCTCCATACTGTCTCCTACTCTCTTTCTCATTTACATTAACGATCTGCTGGAAAAGACCGGGAATCCAATCTACGACTTTGCAGATGATAGTACGCTTGTCTCTTCATTCACCTTGAACGCTCGGACATCGGCTGCTCAGGCGAATATCCGCAGACAGCAGGATGTCGTTCACTTAACAAAGATCTGGAAGAAATTCTATCTTGGGGTGACAGTAACCAAGTGGAATTTAACGCTACAAAAACCCAGGCGGCAGTTTTTTTTCTAAAAAAGTTAACGTTGCTGAATCCGACATAGTTATGTCGGGGCGCTCCATTCCCTTAGCATCGTCGCTCAATTTGTTGGGTGTTAGTTTAGGAGCAAATATGTCCTGGCATGAACATGTTGCAGGCATAGCAAGGAGAGCTTCTCAAAAGTTGGGAATATTATTTCGAACCAGAAAGCTTTACACCCCACAACAACTGTTAATTCTTTACAAAGCTCAAATTCGACCAACTATGGAATACTGTTCCTACGTTTGGGGCTTCGCTCCCAAGCATACACTGCATTTATTGGATTCTGTTCAGAGAAGAGCTGTCCGTCTGATTGGAGACCCGGAATTGACCGGCGGCCTTGATTCGCTGGAACATCGAAAAAACGGTTGGCGACTTGAGTCTGTTCTACAAGTATTTTCATGGAAAGTGTTCGAAGGATGTAGCCCGCTTAATTCCTCCCAAAGCGGTGCATGTTAGAAATACACGTCGCGCTGTTGCTTCACATCCGTATGAGGTTCAACTTGTTACTCCGCGTACAACACTTTTCAAGCAGTCTTTCATATGAAGAACATCATCCCTTTGGAATAATTTGCCCAGCGCTGTGTTTCCCACCGAGTACACTTTACAGCGATTCAAGAACAACGTGAATCGTTTTTTTTTTCCGCACACATGCCGCTGCTGTAGCGTTTTAGGGACTTCCCTGCAGCACCTGTGCTAGACTTATATAAAAAAAAATATAAAATATAATCTTTTCTTTGTTAGACCATATGCAGGAAGTTGTATTCAAGAATAACAATTCAGATTTGCTTAATATTCACTTTGAGGTTCCACAAGGCAGAATATTGGTCCCATAATTGTATACTGTGTACACATTTACCATTCACGACTCTTTTGATTCTTGCAGTTCTCGTTTTTATGCCGACGACTATGCTTCTATTTGATAACTGTGATTTTTTGACTTTTTTTTCTTTTTTTTTTTTTAAGGGTCTAGCACACGTGCTACAGGGAAGTCTGTAAAGCGCTACAGGAGAAAACGATTCACGTTGTTCTTGAATCGCTACAAATTGTACTCGATGGGAAACACAGTCCTGGGCAAATTATTCCAAAGGGATAATATTCTCCATATAAAAGACTGCTTGAAAAGCGTTGTACGAGGAGTAACAAGCTAAACCTCATACGGATGTGAAGTATTAGCGCGACGTATACTTCTAACATGTACCGCTCTGGGAGGAATTAAGCGGGCCACATCCTTCGAACATTTTTCACGAAAATAGTTGTAGAATATGCTCAAGTCGCCAACCGTTCTTCGATGTTCCAGCGAATCAAGGCCGCCGGTCAGCTCCGGGTATCTAATCAGACGAACAGCTCTACTCTAAATATAATCCAACAAATGCAGTGTATGTTTGGGAGCGGAGCTCCAAACATGGGAGCAGTATTCCATAGTTGGTCGAATTTGAGCTTTATAAGGAATTAAAAGTTATTGTGGAGTGTAATGCTTTCTGGTTCGAAATAATATTCCCAACTTTTGAGAAGCTCTCCTTGCTATGCCTGCAACATGTTTATGCCAGGACATATTTGCTCCCATATTAACGCCCAACAAATTAAGTGACGATGTTAGAGGAATGGGGTGCCCCGACATATCCATGTCAGGTTCAGCAACGTTAACTTTTTTGGAAAAAACTGCCGCTTGGGTTTTTGTAGCGTTAAATTCCACTTGGTTACTGTCACCCCAAGATAGAATTTTTCCAGGTCTTTGTTAAGTTGAATGACTTCCTGCTCTCTGCGGATATTCGTCTGAGTAGCCGATGTCCGAGCGTTCAAAGAGAATGAAGAGATAAGTGTACTGTCATCTGCAAAGCGGTAGATTGGATTCTCGGTCTTTTCCAGCAGATCGTTAATATAAATGAGAAAGAGAGTAGGAGACAGTATGGAGCCTTGGGGTACACCAGCGTTGATATTGAAGGTGTTAGAAAAAAATCCGTCGACTACCACTCGTAAAGAACGCTCTCTGAGGAAACATGAGAGCCACAAACAGAACTTTTCAGACATATCATAAGTACGTAGCTTAGCCAACAGACTATCATGCCAAACGCGGTCGAATGCCTTGGATTTGTCAAGACCAACCGCTCGAGATTCTCCAAAGTGTTCAATTGCGTTGTTCCAAACATGTGTTACATAAGTCAGAAGATCTCCTGTTGATCTATTTTTACGAAAGCCATATTGGTGATCGCTAATAATGTTGAATCCTTCAAGATATTTTAGAATATGCTGATTGATAGTCTTTTCCATGACTTTCGATATTATTGGAAGCAGTGCGATTGGTCGATAGTTATTTGGCAAGGTCTTCTTGCCTTTTTAGGTATCGGCTGAACTGTGGCACATTTCCAGCAAGAAGCAAATGTTCGCTTTCTGTAGGATAGGTTGAGAAGCATACAGAAAACTGGTGTTAGTTCCCTCGCATAGTTTTTGAGAACTATGGCAGGTATTCCGTCAGCGCTAGAAACCTTTTTGGTGTCTAGCTTCATCAAAATACATTTTATGATACGCTATCTGAAGACAGTGTCTAATCCTCATTGACCGACAGTATCGTAGCGAAGAGAGAGTTGAATTCTACCAAATAACTTTCTTGTTTGTCGCACAAATCAATTGTAAAAGAACAAAGCAATTTTGAAAAATGTTTCTATCAATTGCACCTTCTTATTGCATTTTATGCTTAAATTGTGCTTGTTACGATCAGTCATATCCCCATTTCGAAATGAGGGTCAATGATTGGCGCTCTTCTAGATTTAATTTCTTTAGTATATCCTCCAAATATATGGCCAAACGTTTAGCGGTGTGATTCAATAAATCTTGTAAGTTAATTTGAGCACATGTTTCAGTTACCCGATTAGCCTCCTTCGCCGGATAACAAGTCTTTTTTGCTTACTGTAGCACGGTGTAACTGGGATAATACTTCTTGTTACTACTCCTTATTATTTCATACTGTCTTCTTGAGAGGTCAGTTTCTACAAACATTGAGAGGGCGGTTATTGGATTTAGTTGTGACTATTTTTCATGCTGCTTTGATATTTTGTATGCTTTCCCGTATACTTGGGCTGTCTAGGGAGAGTTAGTTGTGTGTTTTAGAACACCGGATGCAATTCTCTCTCCAAAACTTTGAAAGGATGTTTAAGCAGCACACGTTATTACTTCTTTATTTACAGCACTACTTCCTGTTTTTCTACGTTTACTCCTCTCATTTGTTTCTTCAAATGACTTTGTTGGTCGACCGGAAGAACGGCGTTTTATCCTAGGTACTTCAAAAGTTTCTTATTGCCATTCGTCATTCTCTTTGACAACATAATAATTTAAATTTTAAATAAAATGAAACTGTTATTCTTATATAATTTAAGGGACAAGTTAATGACAACTCTCATTAAACTGAGTGACGAATTTATAGAAATATATAAAATATAATCTGTTCTTTTGTTAGACCATATGCTGCAGGTTGTATTCAGATTTGCTGAATATTCACTTTGAGGTTCCACAAGGCAGAATATTGGTTCCATAATTGCATACAATTTGTCATTCACGACTCTTTTGATTCTTGCAGTTCTCGTTTTTTTGCCGATAACACTCAAATATACTTCTCTTTTCCCAATGAAAATAGTAACGCTTCTTAAGAAATAATAAATAACGATTCTACCAATTTATATAGTACGGCAACAGATCATCTCTTAAAACTTAACTTTGACAAATCTTCAGTGATAATTCTGGTAATGATTCGACTTCAAAATCCATGTTTCTGATTATCAATGGGGTAAGAAAATCTCACCTTGTATCGCTGTTCCATCTTCGCTGCAGCTCGACGTGAATCCGGTTAATGGCGGTCAAATTATTTTTCTTAATATGCCCCCCCACCCCCTTAAGATAAAGAGACCGATGCCAATTTCCTTAATTTAAACATTCTACAGCTTAAACAGTCAAGTTTCAGGCTTTTGTAAATGTAAGAATAAATAGTGAACGGCATAATAATTACTTCTCGCAGAAGGTGTTTTCATTCTCCATTTAGACCATGTTTGTGTCCAGTAGAATACCTCTTAAGGGTTTTACCTTCCATTGTAGAAGTTATATTAATAATTAAGCTAGAAAACGAATAAAACTTTTTTTTTAGCGACAAGGTAGTGATTATTGTCTTGGAATATAAAGGTAGTGATTCTTTTCTTGAGATGTAGAGGTAGTCACTATTGTCTTCGAATATAAAGTAATTTGTAGAAAAAATTGTTTTTGAATTTCATTGGATTTAGAATCTGGTTTGTTTTTGTAACTTCAGATACGGCACTATAAAATAAGAAACTTCTGATTTTAAAGTATAGCAATATAGCAACAGTCCAGGTGAATATCAAAATCCGAGCTAATTATTTTTGATGTCTATATTTGCTCCTGTTCTGGTAAATTATAAGTTTTCTTGTTAGCTTTAGAAGTGCGAAATTTTTATTTATATTTTCATAATTATACAAAAATTTACCCGATATATTAAAGTTTCTCATAATACTCTGATCAAAGAATCCACCACAAGCTACTCCAGCAATTTAATACCACTGTAACATCCTATGAAGGTCTTCTAAATTCTGTGGAAAGAGAAAATGAAAAATAAAATCTGGGAGTAAACAAATTATTCCTCTGAAATGTCGGTCAAAATCTATTTTTACTCCTTTTATATTATGTAATATGTAACTATGGATCTATAAAAGAACGCACTAGAACGCTGACAAGCAACATAAGGCGAATAAAATATGTATTATTGATTTCTCAGGAAATATATTTTGTGGCTGTTTCTAAGTGACCCAAAGCTATTTTTGAAATACTGAAGATGCGAAGTTAAATATGAAACATATGATATTAAATTATTTCTTAAAATTCTTTTTAATAAACATAAATGTATATTTAAGTTCCTTGTAAAATAATAAAAAATATATCTAACGTAATCGTTTCTTTTATCAGACCATATGTAACAATCAACAACCACAATTCAAATTTGCTTAATATTCACTTTGAGGTTCCACAAGCCAAAATATTGGTTCCATAATTGCATACAATTTGCCATTCACGACTCTTTTGATTCTTCCAGTTCTCGTTTTTATGCTGACGACACTCAAATATACTTCTCTTACACCAGTGACAATATTAACGCTTCTTAAGAAATAATAAATAATGATTTGACCAATTTTTATGATTCGGAGATGGATCATCTCTTAAAACTTAATATTGACAAATCTTCAGTGATAATTTTGGTAATGATTTGACTTCAAAATTCATCCCTCTGATTAATAAATGGGATAAGGGGGACCTTGTATCCATGTTCCATTTCTGCTGCAGTTCGACGTGAATCCGGTTAATTATTTTTCTTAAAATGGCATATCTTCACTTGAGATAAAGAGATTGATGCTAATTTCTTTAATTTAAAAATTCTACAGCTCAAATAGTGTCAAGTTTCAGGATTTTGTAAATGTAAGAATAAATAGTGAACGGCATAATACTTATTTCTCGTGGAAAGTGTTTGCATTCTCCGTTTAGACCGTGCTTGTTTCCAGTAGAGTACCTCTTAAGGGTTTTACCTTTCGCTGTAGAAATTATATCAGTAATTAAGCTAGAAAATGAATAAAACTTATAGTTTTTTTTAATGGAAAGGTAGTGATTATTGTTTTAGACTACAAAGATAGTGATTCTTTTCTTGAGATATAGAGGTAGTGATTATTGTCTTGGAATATAAAATTATTTGTATGATTAATTGTTTTTAAAACATTGAATTTTATTAAATTTAGAATCTAGTTTGTTTTTGCAATTTCAGATACGATACTATAAAATAAGAAACTTTTGATTTTTAAGTATCGCAATATAGCTACAGGCCAGATGATTATCAAAATCGGAGTTAACACCTAGGCTAAAAAGTTTTTGCTCTGATACATAGATGTCGCCCTTTTCAAAAAATCCATATGATTTTTAGAAATTACTAACCTTCAAACGATACGTGTTAAAATTTCATAACATTTCGACGATTAGATTACAAGTTACAGTGGTTTTAGTGACGTTACTTTTGCTATTTTCCCAACAATGGAAAAAATCTAATTTCATATGTTGATTAAACATTGTTTTTTGATGGGAAAAAATACCATTCAAGCAAAGGAATGGCTCGATAAGTGTTACGGGGACTATGCCCCTGGAAAATCACTCATCATTTACTGGTAAGCTGATTTTAAACGCGGTCGTACAGATACAAATGATGTTGAACGCTCTGGACGCCCAAATGAGGTGGTTATACCTAAAGATATCAAAACAACATGTTGGTCATATTTTGCATGAACATTTCAGCATGAGAAAGCTCTATTCGAAATGGGTACTGCATTTGCGCACTGTGGACCAAAAACAACAACGTGCTAATGATTCTGAGCGCTGTTTGGATCTGTTTTGAGCGCAATAAAAAGGAATTTTTCATACGATATATGACAATGGATGAAATATGGATCCACTACTACACGCCAGAATTAAATTGGCAGTCGGCTGAGTGGACAGCAATCAGTGAAAGCCGCTCGAAGCGACACAACAGTCGGCTGGGAAGGGTTTAGCCTCTGTATTTGGGTACGTATGGAATAATTTCCATCGACTATGCTGAGAAGGGAAAAACCATCAATAGCGATTATTATATAAAGTTATTGGTGCGTTTGAAGGCAGAAATCGCAAAGAAACTGCCGCAAATGAACAAGAAGAAGTGCTCTTTCATCAAGACAATGTACCGTATCGCAGATTAATTAATGGTTACGATGTCAATATTGCATGAATTGAAGTTCGAATTGCTTCCTCATCCACCGTATTCCCCAGATTTTGCCTCCAGCGACTATTATCTACTCGCAGACCTTAAAGAAATGCTCGCAGGAAAGAGATTTGGCTCCAATGAAGAAGTTATCGCCGAAACTGAGGTATATCTTGAAGGCAAAGACAAATCCTTCTTTTTGTTATGGGTCTAGCACACGTACTACAGGAAAATCCCTAAAGCGCTCCAGGAGCGGCATGTGTGCGGAAAAAGCGATTCACGTTGTTCTTGAATCGTTGTAGATTATACTCCGTGGGAAACACAGCCCTGGGCAAATTATTCCAAAGGCATGGTGTTCTCCATATAAAAGACTGCTTGAAAGGCGTTGTACGCGGAGTAACAAGCTGAACCTCATACGGATGTGAAGTATTAGCGCGACGTGTATTTCTAACATGCACCGCTCTGGGAGGAATTAAGCTGGCTACATCCTTCGAACACTTTCCATGAAAATACTTGTAGAACAGACTCAAATCGCCAACCGTTCTTCGATGTTCCAGCGAATCAAGGCCGCCGGTCAGTTCCGGGTCTTCAATCAGACGGACAGCTCTTTCCTGAACAGAATCCAACAAATGTAGTATGTGTTTGGGAGCGGAGCCCCAAACATGGGAACAGTATTCCATAGTTGATCGAATTTGAGCTTTGGAAAAAATTAACAGTTGTTGTGGAGTGTAAAGCTCTCTGGTTCGAAATAATATTTTCAACTTTTGAGAAGCTCTCCTTGCTATGCCTGTAACATGTTCATGACAGGACATATTTGCTCCCAAATTAACCTCAAACAAATTGAGTGGCGATATTAGGGGAATAGAGTGCCCCGACATGACCATGTCGGGTTCAGCAACGTTAACTTTTTTAGAAAAAACGACCGCCTGGGTATTTCTAGCGTTAAATGCCACTTGGTTACTGTCACCCCAAGATAGAATTTCTTCCAGGTCTTTGTTAACTTGAATGACTTCCTGCTGTCTGCGGATATTCGCCTGAGAAGCCGATGTCCGAGCGTTCAAAGTAAATGAAGAGATAAGCGTACTGTCATCTGCAAAGCTGTATATTGTGTTCCCGATTTTTTCCAACAGATCGTTAATGTAAATGAGAAAGAGAGTAGGAGACAGTATGGATCCTTGGGGCAAACCGGCGTCGACAGTGAAGATGTTAGAAAGAAAGACAAGAAAGAAAAGACAAGAAAGAAAAGACCAGAAAGGTATAGAAATGTTAGAAAAGCGTTGGACTGATTCTATCGCTCTTAAGGAAGACTATATTGATGAATAAAGTCGAATTTTGTAAAAAAAAGTCTTTTAAGTAGCTAGACCAAAAACTTTTCAGCATACGTTTTAATTGCTTTGATGTCTATATTTGCTCCTGCCATCGGCGTTTATTCTGATAAATCATAAATTTGTAGGGTTAATTGTCTTGTTCGCTTTAGAAGTGCGAAATTTCTATTTATTTTTTCATAATTGTACAAAGATTTACCCAATATATTAAACTTTTTCATAACACTCTGATGAAAGAATCCACCACAAACTGCTCCAGTAATTTAATACCACTGTAACATCCTTTGAAGGACTTCCAAATTCTATTGAAAGAGAAAATGAAAAATAAAATCTGGAAGTAGACAAATTATTCCTCTGAAATGTCGGTCAAAATCTATTTTTACTCCTTTTTTATTATGTAATACGTAACTGTGGATCTATAAAAGAAAGCACCACAACGTTAACAGGCAACATAAGGCGAATAAAATATGTATTATTGATTTCTTAGGAAATATTTTTGTGGCTGTTTCAATTTATATTCAAGTTCCTTGTAAAAGGATAAAAAATATATATAATATAATATTTTCTTTTATTAGACCATATGTAGCAGGTTGTACTCAACAACCACAATTCAGATTAGCTTAATATTCACTTTAAGGTTCCACAAGGCAGAATATTGGTTCCATAATTGCTTAAAATTTGTCATTCGGGACTCTTTTGATTCTTGCAGTTCTCGTTTTTATTCCGACGACACTCAAATATACTTCTCTCACCCCAGTGAAAATATTAACGCTTCTTAAGAAATAATAAATAATGATTTGACCAATTTTTTATGATTCGGCCATCTCTTAAAACTTAATATAGAGAAATCTTCAGTGATAACTTTGGTAATAATTTGACTTCAAAATTCATACCTCTGGGATAAGAAGACCTCAACTTTATCCATGTTCCATCTCTGCTGCAGTTCGACGTGAATCCGGTAAATGGCGGTTAAATTACTTTTCTTAAAATGGCATATCTTCCCTTAAGCTAAAGAGACCGACGCTAATTTCCGTAATTTAAACATTCCACAGCTTAAATAGTGTCAAGTTTTAGGATTTTGTAAATGTAAGAATAAATAGTGAACGGCATAATACTTATTTCTCGTGGAAAGTGTTTTCATTCTCCGTTTATACCATATTTGTGTCCAGTACAGTACCTCTTAAGGGTTTTACCTTCCGACGTAGAAGTTATATCGATAATTAAGCTAGAAAATGAATAAAACTTAAATAGTTTTTTTAAGGGCAAGGTAGTGATTATTGTCTTGGAATATAAAGGTATTGATTCTTTTCTTGAGATATAGAGGTAGTCATTATTGTCTTGGAATATAAAATAATTTGTAAGAATAATTGTTTTTAAAACATTGAATTTCGAATCTAGTTTGTTTTTGCAATTTGAAATACGGCACTATGAAATAAGAAACTTTTAATTTTAAAGTATCGCAATATAGTTACAATCCAGATGATTATCAAAATCGGTGTTCACACGTAGGCTAAAAAGTTTTTGGTCTGACACATAGATGTTGCCCTTTTCAAAAAATCCATATGATTTTTAGAAAGTACCAACCTTCAAACGATACGTGTCAAAATTTCATGACATTTCGTTGATTAGATTACAAGTTACAGTGGTTTTAGTGACGCTACTTTTGATATTTTCAGAACAATGGAAAAAATCGAATTTCGCGTGTTGATTAAACATTGTTTTTTGATGGGAAAAATACCGTTCAAGTTCGATAAGTGTTACGGGGACCTTGCCCTAGAAAATCACTCATCATTTACTGGTAAGCTGACTTTAAAACGCGGTCGTACAGATACAAATGTTGCTGAACGCTCTGGACGCCCAAATGAGGTGGCTACACCGGAAAATATGAAAAAAATCGACAAAATTGTTTTGGATGACCATAAAGTGAAATTGCGGGAGATATTGGTTGACACTCTAATGATATCAAACGAATGTGTTGGTCATATTTTGCATGAACATTTGAGCATGAGAAAGCTCTGTTGGAAATGGATACCGCGTTTGCACACAGTGGACCAAAAACAACAACATACTAATGATTCTGAGCCCTGTTTGGACTTGTTTAAGCGCAATAAAAAGGATTTTTTCATACCATATATGACAATGGATGAAATATGGGTTCACCACTACACGCCGAAATCAAATTGGCAGTCAGCTGAATGGACAGCAGCCAACGAAAGCCGCTCGAAGCGACCGTTATTGGTGCGTTTGAAGGCAAAAATCGCAAAGAAACTGCCGTAAATGAACAAGAAGTGCTCTTTCATCAAGACAATGCACCGTATCACAAATCAATGGTTACGATGGCAAAATTGCATGAATTGAAGTTCGAATTGCTTCCTCATTCACCGTATTCCCCAGATGTGGCCCCTAGCGACTATTAGCTATTTGCAGATCTCAAAAAAATGCTCGCGAAAAAGAGATTTGGCTCCAGTGAAGAAGTTATCCCGAAACTGAGGTCTATCTTGAAGGCAAAGACAAATCCTGCTACAAGAAAGGTATGGAAATGTTAGAAAAGCGTTGGACTGATTGTATCGCTCTTGAGGAAGTCTGTATTGATGAATAAAGTCGAATTTTGTAAAAAAAAACTGTTTTAAGTACTTAGACCAAAAACTTTTCAGCACAAGTTTTAATTGTTTTTGATGTCTATATTTGCTCCTGCCATCGGCGTTTATTCTGGTAAATCATAAATTTTTACTATTAATTTTTTTGTTTGCTTTAGAAGTGCGAAATTCCTATTTATTTTCTCATAATTGTACAAAGTGTTACCTAATATATTACACTTTTACATAACCCTCTGCTGAAAGAATCCACCACAAGCTACTGCAGTAATTTAATATCACTGTAACATCCTCTGAAGGTCTTTTAAATTCTATTGAACGAGAAAATGAAAAATAAAATCTGAGTGTAGACAAATGTTTCCTCTGAAACGTCGGTCAAAGTCTATTTTTACTCCTTTTATATTATGTAATATGTAACTATGGGTCTATAAAAGAAAGCACTAAAACGCTGAGAGGCAACATAAGGCGAATAAAATATGTATTATTGATTTCTTAGGAAATATTTTTGTGGCTGTTTCTAAGTGACCTAAAGCTATTTTTGAAATACTGAAGATAGGGAGTTAAATATGAGACATACGTTATTAAATTATTTCTTAAATGAACATCAATTTATATTTAAGTTCCTTGTAAAAGGATAAGTTTATAGTATCCTTAATAAATTAAATAGATTCTCTCTTATATGTGGCAGCGTTACATTTTTTATAAGCTAGGTTAGTATCTCTTTGGATAAGAGTTCTAATAATCTTTTCATAGAGGCTATTTTTTCGTTCCTGGGAATTCTGAATTCAACAAAAATATTAAAATTCGAATGAATAAATTTTGGTGGCTGATGTTTTAATGAAACAGAAATTATCTCGAAGTCTTACTAAACTTTCTTCTCATGAATTAAGGTTTTCGAATAAATGAATACAAGGTGACTCATAAGAAAATTTCATTTAGAGATATTAATAGTAACAAAACAAAAAAATCTTTATTCTATGTTGTTAAACTATAGTGCCTGTTTCGTTTCCAGTAATCTTCCAAGGATTGGTGAAATTATTGATAACTACACATCAGGTCGTTTCCGTAATCGCCGCAATTTCTCGCCGGACATTTTGTTTGATTTTGTTCAGGGAGTGAAAATCATTACTGTGGACTTCAGTTTTAAAACATCTTCACAAAAAAGAAGCGATTGGCTTCAAATCAGGATTACGTAGAGGCCAACTTATCTCACTTCTTTTTTCAATCAATTTATAAGGAAAAATTTTGCGGAGCAATCGCAAACATGTATTAGATTATATGATGTCGCCCGATCCTGCTAAAACCAATGGTATATTTTTCTAGCGTGAAAAGCTACAAATATCTTAATTAAATATATGATCTTTAAATTTTTGTTTAAATGTCAAATTTGATATTTGGTCTGTAAAACGTCCAAATACGAAAGGTGGCGAAAATACGCCACATGTTCACTGGTTACTTACTTACTTACTTACTTCCTCTTCTGAGTAGGTCACAGACCTGTTCTACTTCGTTATTAAGCCTCTTGTTATTCGGATGTCCAGCTGTCCCTCCATCTCTTGGGTGGTTGTCCCTTTGGTCTTGTTTCATATGGTTTTTTGTTCATACATATTTTTATCATTCTTGTATCTTCCATCCTTTGTACATGTTCACGCCACTTTCTTCTTCTCTTTCTTCCCCATCTGACAATATCTTCTACCTTGCACTGTTCTCTTATGGTGTTGTTACTCACTCTGTCTAATAAACGTTTTACTGTTATTGCTCTCGGTATTTTCATTTCATTTGTTTTTAGGAGCTGTCTGGTTGTGTTTGTGTCTGCCCGTGTCTCTATGCTATAAGCCAGTACGGGTCTAACACAAGTTCTATATATTCTTGTTTTTGCTTCTACACTTAGATCTTTGTTTTTCCAAACTACATCTCTGAGGGCCCCTGATATTGCTGCGGCTTTATTTGTTTGTCGTCTAACTTCTTCTGTTATATCTCCGTAGCTAGTAATTACTACTACAAGATATGGGAATTTCATTTATTGTATGCTCTATTCATTTCCCATTTATTTCTAATTTACACCTTACTGGTTCTTTAGCTATTGTGATGCATTTTGTTTTGTCGGTATTGACTTCCATGAGCAGTCTTTGTAGGCCGTGTTTGGATTGTGGTACTAGAACAATATCATCTGCGTATCCCCGTTTCTTTATTTGTTTATCTCCTAGTTCATATCCATCGTTGACTAGTTTTACTTCCTCAATGATTTTGTCCATTATTATGCAGAATACTAACGGGCTTGAGCCATCTCCCTGTCTTATTCCTACTTTCATATTTATTTCCTTCATTAATGCCTTATTACTTCTAATTTTTGTTGTGCTACCGTCATTAAGTTTTTGGATTATATGTGGTATTGGGTATGGAATTAGATCCTTTATTAATTCTAATATATCTTTTAACCTAGCTCTGTCGCATGCTTTCATTAAATCGATGAAACAAAAAAATGCTGGTTTTTGGTATTCTATAGCTTTTTCTCTTATTTGCCTTATTGCAAAGATCTGTTTTGGCGGAACCCTTGTTGCTCG
The DNA here is from genome assembly GCA_019049505.1 of Pachyrhynchus sulphureomaculatus. Taxonomy (NCBI): domain Eukaryota; kingdom Metazoa; phylum Arthropoda; class Insecta; order Coleoptera; family Curculionidae; genus Pachyrhynchus; species Pachyrhynchus sulphureomaculatus. The sequence continues at coordinate 38,280,063 of CM032452.1, forward strand.
TCGCATATATGTATATTGTTTTCTATTTCACTTTTCAGAATATTCGTGAATACTTTCATAATACTTGCTAGCAGTGTTATTTCTCTATAGTTGCTCGGGTCTTTTTTGCTGCCTTTTTTAAATATCGGTATCGTGATGCTATTTGTCCAATCCTTCGGTATTTCTACTTCCTGTAATATCTTATTAAAGAATGTTGTCATTTTCGATATGTAGCTTTCTCCGGCATATTTAATTAGTTCGTTTGGTGTCCCATCTTCTCGTAGTGCTTTTTCATTTTTAAGTTTCTTAATTGCGATCGATACTTCTTCTCTTCCTATTTTGTAGTTTTCGTCTGTTTGTTGTCTGTTGTTTTTGATTTCTGCTAGGTTCTCTTCTTCGTCGGACTGGTTTTCATATAGTTCATGGAGTGTTATTGCCAATCATTTGTTTCAATATTTGTGATTGTCAAGTATTCATTATTATTGGCTTTTCTTCTTCGTAAAATTTTCCATACCCTTTTATGTCCTGTGTATTCTCTTCTTTTGTGAAATTTGTCCAATATTCGTGCCTTATTTTCTTAATTTTTCCGTTTACTTCATTTCGTATTTCTATGTAGTGCTGTCTATTTTCTTAGTTTTTTTTGTGATATGTATTGTATGTGCGCTATTCTTTTCTTTTGTGCAAGTTCTTTGACATCTTGGGTGAACCACGGAGTATTGTTTTTTTGTCCCTCACGTTTATCTTGTACCTATAGCTTCTTTACTCGCTTGTAGAGTGTTGTTTCTTAATTTATTCCAAGTTTCTTCCACTGTGTCCGCTTCTAGTATTGCGTTGTTCTTAATCTGTTCGGTTATTCTTTTCGTATATAACCATTTTGTCGTGTCGTTTTGTAGTGCTTCTATGTTAATCTTTTCTAGGTATAATGGTTGTTTTCTTTTAGATGGTTTTATGCTTATCCTTGTCTTACACAATATCATATTGTGGTCAGAACCTGCGTTAGCTGATGTGAGCGCTCTTACATCCATGATTTGTTCTGGTTTGACTGCCCTATTTGTGATTATATAGTCGATCACCGATTTTCTGTCATTTGCCTTCCAGGTGTAGATGTGTTGTGGTTTATGAGGATAGAAGATATTGTTTATCCTTAATTGATTATGTGCGCAGAATTCTATCATTTCTTTTCCACTTTCATTCCTCTCTCGTTCATATTATGTCGTTTCGAATTCTTCCGTTGAAATCTCCCATTATTATTGTTTTGTTGTTATTCAAGTTACGAGTATCTATTTCTTTTTATAGTATAGTATAATATTCTGCTCGTTCTTCTTTTCCTTTATTTGTATCAAGTGCGTATATTAATATTATATGCATCTTTTCGTTTCCTGCCTTGATCGTTACTACTAAAATTCTATCAATATTCTTTTTACCATGACTAACTTGATGCATGAACCCTCCTTCTTTTTCATCTAGGCTTGGGACCGACTACGGCGGAGTATTTAGTTACATGATCTCTAAGATGGAAATGTGCCCCATTCAAGAATCAGATATTGGTAAATATTGAAAAACGTTTAAATATTTTATCGCTAATCGCTAACAATATCAGTGAACAACCTTAATTACACCAAACATATCTTGCTGGAGAGCAGACAAAAATCTCTACTAATAGTAACATTTAGCTTATTAAGAGGTCGGTATATTCTGGCGAATTGACACCTGGACACACTTGTCTCAGATTTACTTAAATTCAAACCAGTTTCTTTAAACTCCTGCACCCAATTTTAATCAGTTAATTACTCGGGATTTTATTTATAATATAAATGCAGAATTTTGTTGTAAAATATTCGTGCATAAACAGTATGTTTCGTTGCGGTTACGTTCTCCCATCCTTCCTACCTCTCCGGCCCGCAAAAAGCCGAATAAATTAAAATTACAGTTTGTTTTTGTCTTTCAGATTAAATTACTCTGAAAACGAGAAACTTAGGATAATAATTTATGCGCTCCTTATTTCCGGAAAACATAAGTCAACAATCGTCCTGCAAAATATGGAAATATTTTCTACCATTTAAAATAATTTTTTGAAAATTTTATTATTCATTTCCTTTTATATATTTATATATAAAAAAATATATTTTAAAGGCTATTAAGTGAATAATACAAAAGAATGACGATTATATATTTTTATTGTACTTTAAATTATAAGAATTTATTTTTTTTTTAAATATGTTTTAAATATTTTTATCGGGTTAAATAGACCACTGATGACAACTATGGCGCCTCTTTGTCTGTAGGACAACTTCATAAAAAATAATCCAATCAGCAAAATTAATAATTGTCGAGTTTTTTTTCAAAAATAAAAAATTTAAGGTGTTTCGACCTTTTCGACCAAAAAATTTATGTTTAATTATTTATACAAAATTATATATTAGAAAAATTAAAAAAACCTCTTTTTGTAGAAAAAGTAATTATAAGATTTAAAAAAAAGTTAAAAAATATTCAAAATTTACTGAGTAATAGTGCAAAAAATGTCTGAAAACATAGTTTCGAAAACAACGCATTTAAATTTTTGGATAGATAAAAATTGAACTTATGGCTAGTCTCCCATTCCAGCTTCGTACTGTATGCCTTCTTCCTCTTGCATCTTGGTCTAATTTAATAAGAGATAAGAATAGAAATCCGTAAAAAAATCGAATTTTTGAAAATCGAGGTGTATGTAACCCCTTAAACTAAAGTAACCACTATTTACAAAATCTATTTAAAATGGAAAATAAATCTGTCTATATTCTTATTAAACATGAAATTTAAATTAAAATACAAAATCACTTCTGGAATTCACAATAATAAGCCATCTCTTCAATCTGTAATTAAAAGCATCAAGAAAAACCGGTCAAGCGTAAGTTAGACATGCGCAATTAGTGTCTCATACCATAATTGCTTTTTAAATATAATAAATTCCTTAACTAGGCTAGGTTAATTAGGCTCTGACAACTTAAGATCCAATATGTATTGTCACATTTTTTCTTAGTCAATAATGTATAATAGTTATAGCATCCTAGCTACCTAATAGCCAATAAATCAAAGTAGCTCAATCTAGAATCTAGCAATAAAAGTGAAAAACAAATATTTACTGTTCGGTACCTATTCGCTGATCGCCAAATGCTTAACGAAGTAGATCTTTGTCCAGATTATTTTAACCTTCACTATTTTGTCGGTCAAATAGTTTTTTTTATATACTATTTTTTGATCGGTACTTTTTGGGTTAAGGTGGAGGCATCGATTTTTGGCAATTTATGCAAAGAAAAGCGTGCGCAAGTATTACGTCATATATATTTTTAAACTTGTGTTTTCATAAGCTTTCCTTTGACACCTCACTAAATTTTTTTTCACTCCCGATTTCACCCCTCATATTCCAGATAAATTATCAAACTTAATGCATTCGTTATAATTTTTGCTCAATCTACATTTTATGAAGAATATTCCAGACTTTTTTCAAAATTTTTTAATTAGTACTTTCCGAGTTAGGGTGGAGGGATAGAAATTTTTTTCCATTTTTTAAAATAATACAAAGAAAAGTGTGCGCAAGTGTTACATCATATACATTTTTGGATTCGTGTTTCCAAAAGCTTTCATTTGACACCCCACTTTTTTTCTTCACTTCTCCCTAAATGGTAACCACTTAAGTGAAAGTTTAAATTTCAAAACTAAACGGTTTTGATTGAGTCAACAATTCCTATATTTGTGTCAAATTTCAACTTTATATATCAAATAGTTTCGGAGAAAATCGGGTGTGACAGACGCACACAGAAGTGATCACATAAGTGTAAAAAAGTACGGAGCACTAAAAATAGGGAAAGAGTCAGATAAAGAGCACACATATTTAACAATTTTAGAAAATGGGCAATTTTATTAACTATTAGTTTGATAAAAAGCAAATAAACTAATCGGCCGAAAATACTTCTAATTAACATTCAATATCACCACAGATCAGGCGAAACAATTTTTGATTTAAGGTAGTTCACTCGTGACAATCGGAGTCAAAAGTATAGTCCAACAGTAAATACAAGAAATATAAAATACCTAATGGCAGAATATTTTATTTTTGTTGAAGACTGTATTTAATAGCTGGAAACTTTCATATGCAGACACAAACTAATACAATCACACTTTTAATGAAAATAAATGTGGCAACGCTGCCAATGCGTATACCGAGTGTTCTATAGAAGTAACGTTTTTATAAGTTATATTTATTATAATTTGTAAATGTTTACTCTTTAGAGCAGATTACTTCTGTTTTACAATAAAAAAAATATAATTATATAAAAACTTTTGATTATAATCAGTTGCGATATAAAGGAAAATTTGCAAAGGAAAAGTTCATCACTAAACGCCAAATAATTATTTCATTAATGAATGACGCGAAAAAATTAAAAACTAAAGAAACTAACCTGTGTAGTGCTCAACGGATCGAGTTAGATGAGTTAGGGAAAAATTTAAAGTGTTGCCTGTGTAAAGAAGTCCTTTCACTAGAAAAGATAACTCATCAGAAACGTTTAGGTCGTTATTACAAATTACGTATCGTATAAAGTGTACGTCATAATAAAAACTAATATTGCCATCTTTAATGCCTTTAAAAAGTGCTATTTCAGATCTTATGATGAAAAGATTAAGTTGAATCTTTTGGAAGATGTAAAAAGTTCTTACGATAAATTGGGGTTCTTCAGGAATAGTGCAATTATTATCTAGTCGAAAAGACAATGGGAAACCACGTGTAACCAAAGATACGCGAGTATTAAATAAAGTAATTAATTACTTTACAAATAGTTTATAACACTTTATTAATTTATCATTAGTATCATTAATTATTTATTTAGTTTTATCGAGAAAATTCATAAAATCGTTTTTTTTTTAATATATATTTCATATTGTTATCAAATGACACGTAACAATATTGATAAATAAACTTAATGTTAATTTAAAATATTATCGAAAAATTATTGAACCTACAAACATATTTTTTTTACATATAAATCTTTTAAATACCAAAGAAAAAATAATAAATCTCAAGATACAAATTCAAATTTTTAATTAATATATTTAATATTTTTATTTGATGATTAAAGATAAAGCTGATAAATATATCGTGTTTATTCAATAAATTATTTAAGTTACTAATGAATTTTTGTTTAAAAGTTAACCACTTTAAATGTTGTTTGAACGTTGGCGCGCAAAGTATGACGCGTTGTCAAACTGTGATATCTGTCCCACACTACGTGGTTTTTTTTTTTAATATCAACTTTAAATATTTATATCTTTTTAACAAATCGATAAAAAAATATTTTTTATTTCAAAATTTTTCTAGTTTTTTTGCTAAATATTAGTTTTTAAAAAAATTAGTGAGACTGGTTCTTAAGATATACACAGGCCTTTTTTATACTTCATTGGCCTATTGCATGTTAATTATGTGTCAATTAGTCAATTTTTTTTTAATTAAGTGAAAAACATTTAGATTAACATCATATTTCAATTTCATCAAATTCTTAAGAAAAGTGGATTTACGAGTGAACTACCTGAATAACGTTAGGCAGATTCAGTATATCAGTAAGTAACTCTCGATGATTCAAAGATATAATCATATAATGACACTGCAGCATAAATTAATTACCTTATCGGACATTCTCTTCAAACGCCAAATATTTTAAGATCCCATTTTGAACAGAACTTAGGCACGATTTATCTATATTGTACAGAGACATTTTTTAAGTGTTTCACCTAATTCACCATTTTCCTATCCTACTCATCAAGAAAATTTTTCCATTACTAAATTTAGTTTTTAATGAGATAGCTAAATATGATAACAAAATACAAAATATTTGTCAGTTGCCAAATTTGACAGGTTACAAAGTTAACTAGAATTTTTTAAATGGCACTTTTACATACGAGCAAATCGTTAAATAGCATTTCACAGTCTGTTTGCAAAAATATATAGTACTTGATATTTTCAGTCGTTACCGAAATACAGGACGTTCAAGTTATTAAACCGATTTTTAGCTTTTAAATGGCTCATTCAGTTTACACTTTTCCTATTTGGGATATCACAAAAATTATTTTACCAATAAACTTATTTTTTTGTGAGGAAGCCAAATATGATAATATAAAACTTGTCGCTTGTCAAATTTGGCAGTTTAAAAGGCCAACTAGATTTTTTAAATGACACCCTCTACGTATAATCACACCATTAAATAGTATTTTTCAGTCTGTTTACAAAAACATATAACACTTAGGTAGTTATCGATATACAGAGCATTCAAGTTATTGAACTGAATTTTAATTTTTAAGTGGCTCAATTAATTTGTCCTTTTCCTATCTGGGATATCAAAAATATTCTTTTCACCAATAAATTTAGATTTTTGGGAAGAAGTCAAATATGGTAACGTAAGATTTGTCACTTCTCAAATATAACAGTTTACAAAGCCAACTAAGGATTTTTATAAATGACATCCTATACATATGAGTACACCGTTAAATAGCATTTTTCAGTCTGTTTACAAAAATATAACCCATGATATCAATTTCCAGTCGTTACCGATCTACAGGGCATTAAAGTTATTGAACCGAATTTTAACCAATAAGAGGCTTACTCAATCTACTACCTCCTTATATGGTACAACAAAGATTCGTGTACTAGCAAACTCAGTTTTTTATGAGGAAGCCAAATATGATAGCAAAAAATTTGTCACTTTTCAAATCATACGTGAAGGATGCCAGTTTGAAAAATCTAGTTGATTTTTTAATCTGTCAAATTTGACAGATGACAATTTTTTTGTTATAATATTATGCTTCCTTAGAAAAAAAAACTAAGCTCAGCAGTGAAAAAATTTTTTCGATAAGCTAAATAGGAAAATACTAAATCGAGTAAGCCACCTAAAAGTTAAAGCTTCAATAACTTGAATGCCCTGAATATTGACCTAAAATAAATATAAAAAAGTCATATTTCTGTATATTGGCTGAAAAATGCTATTTAATGGTGTGCTCATATGTGGAGGGTGCCACTTAATAATTTTTTTTGTTCTCATATTTAGCTTTAAAATAGTTTTTCTGATATCCTAAATGAGTAAACGAAGTGAGGCACTTAAAACTTAAAAGTCAGTTCAATAACTTGAATGTCCTGTATATCAGTAACGGCGGAAAATAAACATCAAGTATTATATATTTTTTGTAAACAGTCTAAAAAAAAGTATATTTAATGGTCTCGAATCTCGAATTCTCCCATATTACAGAGGCTTATATCTCTTTATCTATCATTATTCCGCCTTATCTCTAAATATTTCACCTTATCTCCAATTCGCCCATATTATAAAGTCTTATATCGCTTTATCTATCATTATTTCGCATTATCTCCAACTATTTCGCCTTATCTCCAATAATCTCGAATTCTTCCATATTACAGAGGCTTATATCTCTTTATCTGTCATTATTCCGCCTTATCTCCAAATATTTCGCCTTATCTCTCAGAATCTCTAATTCTCCCATATTATAAATTCTTATATCCCTTTATCTGTCATTATATATAGAAGAGCTCTATTTAAAAAAATTCTAGTTGGTTTTGTAAATTGTCAAATTTTTGACCAATTTTGTGTTATTATATTTGGCTTCTTCACAAAAACTAAGTTTATTAGTAAAAGAATTTTTAATACTCCAAATAGGAAAAGAGTAAATAGAGTGAGATATTTAAAAGTTAAAATTCAGTTCAATAACTTGAATGCCCTGTATATCGGTAATTACTCAAAATAAATATCTAGTGTTACATGTTTTTTTAAACTGAATGAAAATTGCTATTTAATGGTGTGTTCGTATGTGGATGATGCATGTTTAAAAATTCTAGGTAGCTTTATCATCTATTAAATTTGAGAGGTGACAAAACCAAAATATTTGGTTTCTTCATAAAAATCTAAGATTAATATTGGAATATAGAGTAAGAAAATAATGAAATAGGTGAGACGCTTAAAAAAATGTCCCTGTACATACATGAAACGGTAGTTGCAGAATTAGCTAAACACAAAAGCGCAATAAAGAAATAATTAACGTATTTAAATTCCTTCGGTTTTTAAATTGTCGAATAATAAATTCCAGCGTTCCACAGGCACACGAACATCAAAGCAAAATTTCGTATTAAAGAGAATCCCAAGGTTTTTCGACTGGCTCTCCTTTTTTTTAAAAAAAATATCCAGTAAAATTATAATTATTTAATATTTTATTATACGTGTGGAAGTAATTGAAAAACACTTATTTAGATCAAGGAATTAACTATTGTCTTAACAGTAGATATGAAATTTATTGGTATATATATTTTCTTATAAAATTTAAAGTCATCAGTGCAAAAAAAGAAATTACGAATAGCGGAAACATGTCTTAAGATTATTTGTATAAATAATACGTAAATAACGGTAATTTTGTTGTACATCTAATTTCCAAGAAAAGTAATCTTATTTACCCCCAGCAACCTCAACAAGTTGCTCACTGTCCGCCAAATAGGACTTGAAATAGTTCTGGACAATTGGAACATTTTAATAACAAGTAATGATAAATTTTTTGAACATGCAGTTATCAGCCAATTTTCCCTGTTATTAATTTACAGAGAAAAAGACAGAAATGAAAGCAATCAATGCATTAAATGTAATATATAAATACAAAATTAAAACAAAAAAACTCAACGTCGCACTCTTCATGTGAGTGTTTTTGTCTTTTATTATATCCTCTGTTATATATTTTTATTATATTTTCAACACCAGTTTATTAATGATAATATAAAATAATTTAATTTTTGCCCAAGTTCTCTCAATTAGTAGACCCATTCTCCTTTTCAGTTTTTGCCCTGAAGAAGATCCCAACGTAGGATCGAAATATTGGCTAAATGAACATGTGTGTGAACATTTATCAAGCCCTTTGCCGAGTTCCCCAACTAATTTTATATGTAAGAATTTTGTTAGATACGGCAACTTTTTCTTTCTTTATTTCATATATATATATATATATATATATATATATATATATATATATATATATATATATATATATATATATATATATATATATATATATATATATATATATATATATATATATATATATATATATATATATATATATATATATATATATATACAGGGTTACAGGGAAAGTCGTCCTAGATAATTAAGGACGTTATAGTTTAGGTCGATTCTGACCGATTTGTCTCTATGACATGATGTCCTAAACTTAACCGTTTTCGAGATATTGAAGTTTAAAGATTTTCTAAAAAAAACATGTTTTTTTTGCTTTTATATCGATTTTTTTTATTAGAGGTTCTCGAGTGCGATTTTTTGGTTATTTTTAGTTAGTCTGTATGTCAAGTATCATCAAAAAAATTTGAACTAGTTACTAACAGTTTTTACCAAGTGTTTCCTACTTTAAATCAATAAAGAGAAAAAAAAATGTATGGAAGTTATTCTGCAAATTATTTTAAAAACTTTTACGTCTTTTTAGCTATCAAAAAAGGTATAATACTAGGAGTTTAATAGGAAAACTGTACACAGAATGAGACCTAAAGCCGGCTCGGGTAGCAAAAGGTAAATTTTTAGTTCTAGATGAAAATACGAAAAATACACAAATTAAGCAAAAAACCTTGCAATTTAATATTTTTTTATTAATTATAATTCATGTTCTATATGGTCGCCCCTATTTCTAACATAAATTGGTTTGAGACAAAACATGTACTTTCAACACGATGGCTGCCCAGCTCACTACAGAGGAAGTGTTCGTGCATGGCTCAATGACAATTATCCCAACAAATGGATTGGAAGAGGCGGACCAATACCTTGGCCGGCGAGAAGCCCAGACCTAACACCGATGGATTTTTATGTGTGGGGTCACATGAAAAGTCTTGTATACGACCAGATGACTCCTATCGAAAACGTGGATGTCCTAAGATAAAAAATAATTGATGCGGCTGACGAAATGAGGCGGCACCTCACAACCAGCGTTGTGAAAAGTAATTTAAGAAAAAGAATGAAAATTTGTGTTAGAAATAGGGGCGACCATATAGAACATGAATTATAATTAATAAAAAAATATTAAATTGCAAAGTTTTTTGCTTTATTTGTGTATTTTTTCGTATTTTCACCTAGAACTAAAAATTTACCTTTTGCTACCCGAGCCCGCTTTAGGTGTCATTCTGTGTACAGTTTTCCTATTAAACTCCTAGTATTATACCTTTTTTGATAGCTAAAAAGACGTAAAAGTTTTTAAAATAATTTGCAGAATAACTTCCATACATTTTTTTTTCTCTTTATTGATTTAAAGTAGGAAACACTTGGTAAAAATTCGTAATTTAGAAACATTAACAAGCCGCCATTTGAAACTGTTAGTAACTAGTTCAAATTTTTTTGGTGATTTTTGATACTTGACATACAGACTAACTAAAAATAACCAAAAAATCGCACTCGAGAACCTCTAATAAAAAAAATCGATATAAAAGCAAAAAAACATGTTTTTTTTTTTAGAAAATCTTTAAACTTCAATATCTCGAAAACGGTTAAGTTTAGGACATCATGTCATAGAATCAAATCGGTCAGAAACGACCTAAACTATAACGTCCTTAATTATCTAGGATGACTTTCCCTGTAACCCTGTATATATGTATATATATATATATATATATATATATATATATATATATATATATATATATATATATATATATATATATATATATATATATATATGTATATATATATATATATATATATATATATATATATATGTATATATATATACATATATATATATATATATATATATACATATATATATATATATATATATATATATATATATATATATTTTGTTTTAGTGGTTTTGTAGATATTTGAGGACAAATTTACATACATACATTAGTGAAATTTGGTGTGTAAGTTCGGAAACTATATAGGCTCATATATATAAATAGTACTACTTTTCAACAATTTTACGTACATACGTATTAAATTGGGAAGCTCCTTTTTTTGAAGTTGGTTTAAAATAAAGATTGTTCCTAAAAGATGCACATTTTATCGGCTATGCTATATAATACTTACGTATACTTTCACCTTTTAATAAAACTTTTAATATCTACGTACCCTTACCATGTTTTCCTATATTACCATTTTTTACACTTGACGAAGCAAAGCAGATATATTATATACGTTTTTACCCCTGACAGCACAGAGGGTGAGTATACGAAGACCAGAAGGCCGCCACAAAAAAATAATGATCTAGCAAAAATAAGGGCAAAGTTACAGTAAAAGAAAGAACACAACTGTAGACAGTGAAATAAAATTTGCCGATAGAAACGTGGCAGTGTAGGGCATGTCAAAAAGCATTTCGGGTAGCTTGTAAGATGGGAATTGCTGACATTGCTATTTTTAAATATATTGCTTCAATATATTTAATTCGTTCAGTTTTTTGCTGGTTTTAAAGCACGCATGTATTGAGAAAGTACATAAAAATTCTCTGATTAATTAAAATAAATAGATAACATAACAACATTGAAACGTTATATTTGAATACGTCATATGATGCTGATGAACAACAGTCAATAAGTACATTTTTCGATCTAATTGTTTTCTACAAAACTTCAGTTACTACAAAAGAATATCTTCTTCTTCTTTTATAATAGGCTTACGCCTGTTCCTTCTCTGGTCGCCTCCACCTCTTTCTGGGTCTCCCGATGTTCCTTCGGCCATTTGGGAATTTATCGCTAGCTATCCGCACTAGCCTGTCTCTCCCCATCCTACTGATATGTCTATTCCACTCTTTCTTTCTGTCATTCACCCAATCATTAATGTTGTCTATGTTGCAGGCTTGTCTTAGTTTCTCGCTACGCTCTCTATCCATCAGGGTTTTTCCCATAATTGTTCTGACCACCTTCATCTGAGATGTCTCCAGTAATCTCTCTGTTCTTGACGTACTTGGCCTTGTCTCCGCAGTCTTATAGATCTTCATTCTTGTCTCTGTTCGCAAGTGTTTATTTCGCCATATCGTGTCTCTAAGGCAGCCTGCTACTCTATTTGCTTTTCATACCTGTCGTTCCACTTCTGCCTCGGTGCTTCCGTGGCTGTGCTTTGTGATCCCCAAATAATCAAATTTCATCACTTGTTCTATTATGCGGTTATTAGTTTGTTATTTACTTTAGCCTGAATTTTATTTCTGTTGTAGATAGTTTAGATTGTCTTTATGAGATCCAGAGGTATATGTCGATTATAGACGAGGTGGACTATATCTCTTAGTTTTACGTGGTCGAAAGCTTTTTGTATATCTATAAAGTAACAGAATGCTGGGATGTTGTATTCTAAGGATTTTTCCATTATTGGACATGACCTTCCCCTCCGAAAACCCTGTTTTTTCTCTGCCAGTATAACTTCTGAGTTGATTCTATTGATTATTACTTTTGTTGTTAATTTTAGGACTGTACTAAGTAGATTTATTCCTCTATAATTTCCTGTTACTCTTTTATCACCTTTCTTGAACATCAAGATCATAGTATTAGTGCGCCAGCTGTTGAAGATTGTGTGACAGGTTATAATAATTTGTATGAGTTTCCTCAGCTCTTCCTTAAGCGCATCTCTTCCGTATTTTAGTTCGTCCCCACCCTGTTGTTATGGTTATCGGTGTAGTGGCACTAAACAGTTCTATTAAATAGGTGGTCCAGGTGATCATATCTATGTTGTTATGTTCTGTTAGTTTTCTTATTTCCTTCCTTTGTGTATTGATGAACCTCCAGATCTGCTTTTGAAGCCCAGAGAAGTTAGTTTCCATTCTTGAGGAGAATGTCTGCTAGTATCGTCTTTTGCCATTTTGAGCAGCTGCTTGGTCTCATTTCTTATCCATTTGTATTCCTCGAGCGATTCTGGTCTTCGTAGTGATCGGTACTTTAGAAAAGCTTGTCTTTTCTCTTTACATTTCGTTTTTACCTCCCTACATAACCACGATGTTGTGGTGGATTTTTCCTGTCCGATATTTATTGTTTTGGTCCCAAGTGCCTCTTTTGCCGCTAATAGTATGTTTGTTTTTATTTTTGTCCAGCAGGTCTCCACTTTATCCCCCTCCTCTATCATACATTCCTCTATCTTGTTCTTCAATTTATTCCGGTATAAATCTTTGTTCGACTTGTGCCATAGAGATTCGACGTTTATCTTCACTTCCCTCGTTATTGGCTCTAGCTTTCTGTTTCATCTTATTCTTAGTTTTATTTTTCCTAAAACCAGATTATAGTCACTGCCGATGTTTGCGGATGTTAAGGCTCTAACATGTATTACTTGTAGTAGGTGTATTTTTCTATTGGTGACTATATAATCTATTATAGATTTTTGCCCTCTTGAGTTCTGGAAGGTTTATCTGTGTTGCTCTTTATGGTAAAAAAACGTTTTATTAATTCGTAGTCGTTGTTGGTGCACAGGTCGACCATTAGTTCACCGTTCTCGTTAATAGTCTGTTCATTAAATCTCTGCTTGACTCCGGCGGTTGTTTCCGATGCGGGCGTTGAAGTCCCCTGTGAGGATTAGAGGGCCATTTGTGGGAATGCTGTCCAGGGTAAAAGAATACATACTAAATTATTATATTGCATATCTTAAAGGATGGTGTTGTGGATTTGTTTGCTCGTTGATTTATTCGTCAATTGGCTTTGTTGCTATATTCTCTAAATTGCTATAACATGGCGCATGCACGAAACTGGCGACTCACGTTGGTCTTGAATCGCTGCAACTTATCCGCGGTGGGAAACTCAGTCCTGAGCAGTTCATTTCAAGGCGGTGAGGTTCTCCACCTAAAAGAATTTTTAAAGAAGGATAGTACAAGGAGTGATATGATAAATCTCATACGGATATGAAGAATTTCAACGGGGTGAACTGAAGCGCAGCCATAGATTATGCAAAGTATTTATGTTCTAAATTATCTTAAGAGTTATCAACGTATAAAAGTTATTCCAAATATTTATTATTCACTAGTTCACTCTATGATCTCTTTATAAGTCACATTTTATTCATTTTTAAACATAGCCTCCCCTTATTTCAATTCTCATTCATTTAGGCCTAACATGTTTTTTAGGATAATGAACCCATCTCATCTGGCGTCTTCCGCTTTCTATTTTATATCCCCGTGGTGGTCAGTATATTATCAGCTTGCTCCATCTGTCATCCTGTTGTCCAGTGTTGTCCAGTATCGGCAAATTTATATTTTTGTTTAGCCACCTGTTCTCTTATGTTCTTTATTTTTGTTGCTCCTCTAATCCATTAGTTCCCTTTATTGTCCTCCAGTTTTATATAGTGCAGTAAAAAACATTTGAAATTGCACAGTCTAGATGTAGCAATATTATGATTTTATCCTCTCTGGGGTATCACCAGGAGTATTGTTCTGAGTTTTGGACCTCAAAAAACTCGTGCTCTTTTGTTTATAAACAATTTAAATTTTCCAAACGCCTTTTTAGTGTTCCGTACGGAACACTTATAAGATGACTTCGGTGTCTGTCTGTCCGTCTGTCTATCTGTCACACCCGATTTTCTCCGAAACTATTTGTCATAGAAAGTTGAAATTTGGTAATAATATAGGAACTGATGGCCTCATTAGAGCCGTGTAGTTTTGAAAGTTAAATTTTGACTTAAGGCGTTAGTTTTGGGGGGTGAAATCGGAAGTGAAAAAAAATTTTTTTTACTGGGGCATCAAGTGTGGTGTCAAATGAAAGCTTATGAAAACACGAGTAAAATATGTATATATATATATATATATATATATATATATATATATATAATAATACTTGCGCACACTTTTCGCGAAAAATCGCTGTCCTCCCACCTTATCTCGAAAAGAACTGATCAAAAAATTTTGAAAAAATTCTAGAATATTCTCCACAGGGTGTAGATTGAATGAAAATTATCACGAGTGCATTACCTTTAATTATAATTTCAGGTTTTCAGTAAAGATTTGAAAACAAACTTTGTTGAAAACTCATTTGTGTTTTGTGAAGTCACTGATCATTTTATACCACGGTAACAAAATTTTTTATTTTAAAAGCAATCAACGTACGGAACACTAATTGTGCAAGTTCAACTTGCACTTGACCGGTTATTTTTACTTTAAAATCTGAATAACTCCGGTTATATAAGTCGGATCGAGACAAAAAAAAAAGCAAACTTTTCATTATGAAATTTCTAACAAAGCCTCGTTAGCTCTAAGTCGCTCAAGTGCGTACATAATCTCAAAATTGAGAAAAACTGGCAAAAAACTGTTTTTTTTTTTTTTCATTTTATTGCACAGGTGGACTTAATGAACCGATCAGATTGAAACTTTTAGAAAATATATCTTTTACTACAACAAAAGTAATCTGAAATTTTGGTAAAAAAATATGTAACCCAGTGGGTACAATTGAATTTGTTATTTAAAATTTGAATTGCCGGCCCTTTTATGCCATTAGGTCCAAAATGTTTCTTTTTTTTTTAAATTTAGGTCTCAATGCCGACTTTCAGATGCTATAAAAAAATTATTTTTTTTAAAGTCATTTTAGCCATTTTTACGAGGCTGGTTTGAAAAGTCCGTGCAAAGTCCGAGAGATGGCACCACCGGCGCGTATCGAGGTCATGTTTAGTTAGTAGCATCTCTTGAATGAACGCACACCAAGTTTCAGCCATATTAGTCTATTTCTTTATGTTTGGCATTCGTGTGAATCAAGGAAGTCGAGTGATTTTCAAGAAATGGACGAAAAAGAATTTCGTGTGGTGATTAAACATTACTTTATGAAAGGCAAAACGCCTCAGGAGACTAAAGAGAAGCGTGATAAACATTATGGTGACTCTGCACCTTCGATTAGAACAGTTTATAAGTGGTTTCAAAATTTTCCGACTGGCCATATGGGCACGAGTGACGCTGAACGTTCTGGACGGCGGCCCGTGGAGGTTACGACTCCAGAAATCATTGATCAAATCCATGATATGGTGATGGATTACAGAAGAGTTAAGGTGCGTGAGATGGCTAGTGCTGTGGGCATCTCGACTGAACGGGTACATAATATTTTGCATAAACATTTGGACATGAGAAAGCTATCCGCAAGATGGGTGCCGCGATTGCTCCCGCTTGACCAAAAACGGAATCGTGTGAAGTGTTGCAAGAATGGTTTGCAGCTGTTCTAGAAGAATCCGGAGGACTTTAAGCGTCGTTTCGTCACTGTGGATGAAACATGGATACATTACTATACTCCTGAGACCAAACAACAATCTAAACTATGGGTTACCAAGGGGGAATCTGCACCAAAAAAGGCGAAGACCGTTCCTTCGGCCGGAAAGGTTATGGCGACTGTCTTTTGGGATTCGCAAGGCATAATCCTCATCGACTATCTGGAAAAGCGTGAAACTATTACAGGTGAATATTATTCATCGTTATTGGACCGTTTGAAAACCGAGCTGCAAGAAAAACGCCCGCGATTGGCCCACAAGAAAGTCCTTTTCCATCACGACAACGCACCAGCACACACCTCAGCAGTTGTGGTCGCAAAATTAATGGAAATAGGATTCCAACTCGTTTCACATCCCCCCTATTCTCCAGACTTGGCTCCCTCGGACTACTATTTGTTCCCCAATTTGAAGAAATGGCTGGCGGGACAAAGATTTTATTCAAACGAGGAGGTGATTGCAGACACTAATGGATATTTTGCAGACTTGGATAAATCCTATTATTCGGAAGGGATCAACAAACTAGAACATCGTTGGACGAAGTGTATAAGCCTAAAAGGAGACTATGTCGAAAAATAAAAAAGGTTTACCCCAAACACATAAGTAGTTTTATTTTTGCACGGACTTTTCAAACCAGCCTCGTATATTTGTTTATTAATCAAATAACAACAAATTCGTTTTTTCCGATCATTTTCACGTTAATGAAAATGATTTTTTTAAAATAAAGGTCTTGTAATTCTCTACCAGATGTGATAAAGATTTTCTAATTTTTTTTGCAAAATGACCGAAAAAACGCATTTGTAATTATTTGATTAATAAATAAATTTAAAAAAAACGGTTAAAATGACTCCAAAAAAAATTTTTTTACTGGCATTGAGACCTAAATTTTGAAAAAAAGGCCCATTTTGGACCAATTGGCATAAATGGGCGAGCAATTCAAATTTTATTACAAATCTAATTGTGCCCACTCTATTCAATATTTTTGTATCGAAATTTCAGGGTAATTTTACTATAACAAAAGGTATATTTTCTGAAGGTTTCAAGCTGATCGGTTCACGTAGTCGACCTGTAAAATAAAATGAAAAAAAAAACTGTTTTTTTCTAGTTTTTTTCAATTTTGTAGGTTATGTACGTACTTGAGCGACTTAATACCAAGAGAATTGGTTGGGAATTTCATTACGAAGTTATGGAGCACAAAAAACGCATTTTGAAATCTTAAGTTTTATATAAACAAAAGAGCAACTCAAGAAACTCAGAACAATACTCCTGGTGATACCCCAGAGAGGATAAAATCATAATATTGCTGTATCTAAACTATGCCTATCTCATCATTATTTTGAGCTTTTTACTGCACTAATATGAGACATCTATTTTTCCATTGATTCTTGTGCTTACGTAATCAAGTCAAAGAAATTATGCTTTGTGAGTATCCATGGTTATGATCCATAAGTAAAAACAGGTAGAACACACTGGTTAAATAATTTTGATTTGAAATTTTGCGGATATTTTTTATTTTTCAAATTGTCACTCAAATTACCTTAATTGTATTACGTTTTATCTTATTGTGATCGAGGCAGCTTCATCTGCGGGTGTCACGGTTTTCGTCTTATTGTAGTTCATGTTAAGACCTATTTTCCTGACTTGTGTATCTAGGTCCTTGCGCATTCTTTCTATGTTTGTAATTAATATTATATCATCGGCATATCTAAGATGGTTTAAATACTGCCCACAAATTTTTATACCTCCTTCTTACTATTTCAATTTTTTGAATATATTCTCCAGCGTGTGACTGAAAGGTTTTAGAAATATTGTGTCCCCCTGTCTAATACCTCATCTCAAGTACACTGGTTCGGTGCCTTCATGTAGAGTGATGCTTGTTGTAGCTTTTTTACATATGTTAGTAAATAGATCTATGTATCTATAACCTATTTCGACGAACAGATTATACTCTGTGATATCATCGAATATTATTATCTAAGGGTATTCAACAGATATAAATAGAGTTTTTGTCAGTCAAAAGCGAGCCATAAAGCTAATTTTTAACCAGTCCTATAACCAGTACTACCACATAGTTTTTAAAGATAAAACAATTTTGACAATACTTGCCTAAGCCTAACTTAGTTTTTTAAAATCGAGCAAATTTTGCCTTCATTGGGGTCCATCATTGCATAAGATATAGGCTTAACGTTTATCTAAAAACATAAAAAATTGCCATTTTGTTAGTTTAAGTTGATTAGTGCTTTTCTGGACCTTGAGAAGTGCCAGCTCGGGCAACCGTTTTAAGGAAAACATAAAAAAAAAATACTGAGGGTTGTTTTTACTCAGTTGAAGGGTTGAAATTATATTTACTTACCTTTATCTAATTTAAACAGTCTACCCTGAATAAATACTCTTTATTAATTTTTGCATAATTATCTTTAATTTTATATATTGTATTTAAAAATTTATACAGGTATTTTTAATTACATTAATAAAAAATTGTTCATTGTAATTGTACGTCTTGGAATATTTTTTTGTGTAGTTCAATTTGTGTGTTCAATCTATCTACTGCCGCGTTTCTCAACCTTTCAGTATTTGCGACCCAATTTAATTTTCAAACGTAATTTTCATTGCGCCTCCCCCCCTCTCATACAATAACAATGCATGCAATAATAATGTATTTTCAGTATTTTGATGCGAAAGCTACACTATGACCTTAATTACAAACCTTACAAACTACCAAGAATAAGTAAATTTATTTATATTTGGCAACACACATCTGCTGCGTTGACAAAACTAGAATCGATGCCTCTCTATTGCTCTCTGTCACGTCCACCATATCAGTAGTGGCTTCACGAGAAGTTCCGAGTTGTCTCGAACCTTTGGAAAGTCTACCCAAAAGTGTATAAATGCTGCACCTCGTTCAATCAGCTTTTCGGGAAGTTGCGTGACAAATTATTTTCAATTCAGTTTGATGAGACAACAGATAGCAATAAAGATGCTCATTTCAATGCCGATTGTTCGATTTTGTGATGGTATGTCAGCAGCAGAAGAACTATTTTTCTGCAAACCAATAGAACTCAAAGCAACATTACTCGCATTATTTGCTATTTTAAATGATTTTATAAACGAGGCAAATATGGAGTGGAAAAATTGCATCGGAATATGTACCGATGGTGCTCATTCAATGTCTGGAAGATTTCAAAGTGTGCAAGCACTTGTGAAACAAAAATCTCCACTGTATGATCCACAGAGAAGCTCTGGCTTTCAAAGAAATGAGTTCTGCTCTGAATATTGTGCTCACTACAGTTGTAACCGTAGTAAATTATATTAAAATGGGACTACTAAAATCTAGAATTTTTTCTGCACTTTGTAAAGACATGGGTGCCGAACATTCAGCGTTACTATTTTATTGCGAGGCAAGATAGTTATCACGTGGGAAATGTTTGCAACGTGTTTATGAATTACGAAATGAAATCGCCATTTTCCTAGAAGAGGAAAACCGACCGAAAGCCGAGAAGTTTCGAGATTGTTTATTTGTTATGAAATTGAGCTACTTGGTCGATATATATTCGACAAACTAAATATCTTAAATCTTCAACTCCAAGGAACAAATACACATATATTCGATACAAGTGATAAAATTATTGCTTTTTGTAGAAAATTGGAATTGTGGAGCAAAAATGTGAAGCAAAAAAATCTAGAAATGTTTGCAAATGTGGGTGATTGTGTTAAAACATACAAGGCTGTAGAACAACACGTGAAAGATGTTTTAGTAACCATTGAAAATCATCTAGCCATGTTGACAAAGAATGTTAAAACGTAATTTCTTACTGACGACAACTTAGTAGCAAGTTATGAGTGAGTTAGACAACTTTTTCAAAATACTCCTGAAGAGCTCTCAACTTCCGAAGAAGAAATCTTCATAGACTTCACGGCAAGTGAATTTTGGGCAGGGGTGAATGACGAGTTTTCTGCACTGAAAACAATAGCATTTCGTATACTATTACCATTATCGGTGGCTGCTTTCAAAACTAAATATAGAAAAAGAACTCTAGCCTAGAGTGTCTATGTATAATATTAAACCATCTTTCGAAAAATCTTTGCTCTGAAAACAGGCTCTAATAATTTAACTAAGTTAACTAATAACTATTAATTTTTTTTTTAAATTTAGTATTGATATGTTAATTATTAGGTAAATACATTGTGCCCCCCCAATAGTGTAATCATGCCTGCTAATGGGGCGCGCCCCGCAGGTTGAGAAACGCTGATCTACTGTAAACAGCTCAGGAACAAAAAATAAACTAAACCCAACTTAACTGGTCTCTAGTTATTTGGCATGGCATTATGCTTTTTTAAGGTATCCGTTAAACACGAGCGCATTTCCAGTAGGCAGGAAATATTCTTTTTTATAGGAAGTTGTAAGCCTACACGGTGTCTGTTCGCTCGCGCTTTGTTTGCGTACAATGACAGGTATTTCATCAGGTTTAGTAGCTTTTTTGGTGTCTAGCTTACTTACGGTTATGATTCGCTGTCGGAAAACACTATTGGCCATTTTTAAATGCATATGTGGGTGGTGTATTTCCCTTTAAATTCATGGTAAACAACAAGTTCGGCTAACAAGTTGAGTTTTTCAAAAGGTGTTAGTACTGTCTTCTCGTATAAGTGGTGGTATATTGGTGAAATTTTGCCCTTGTGTCTAGAGTTCCAACAAAGTTTTATGACGTTAGAGTTTTTTAGATGGTCTAGGCTTGCTGTGAGAAATGTATTTCTTTAAAAAGGGACATAATCTTCCATGCCAACCAAACTGACGTAAAAAACCTCCAAAGCACAATCAGATGAGCTGTCAGAGCTAAAACAAACGTCCTACTAAGGGAAAGTTCTTTCCATTTAGACGATTTTAAGTGCCAAATCAGTGGCAGTTTAGGAACTTTTTTGTCACTAATTGATAGAATACTTAAGATAATAAAGGTTGTGGTCAAAAATATCGAACAGCGAATTTAACGTGATGGTGTAGATAACCGGATTCGTGGTCAAAAGAAGTCAAGATCATTCATAAGCTGAGTAAAGCTACAGGTTATTGAGAAACATTCAGTTTCATGGTCATGTTCATAGGTGCAAGTTGAATACTGAAGCCAGTTTATATTGTGGACAGTCATTTTGACACTAGGCGAGTGACTGATTGTGTTTGTAAAAGAATCAAAAAATACTTTAAAGTTAGTATTAGTAGGTGCTTGATAATGGCACCAGATGATCCTTGTATTAGGTTAAGTTGTTATTTTTAACTACATTATATTAAAGTTCCTGAATTCTACATTTCAAAAGTTACATCTAGGCCAGGAATAGAGGTCGATCCAGAATGCAGAAAATTGACTGTGCTGGTCGGTGAATTATGCAGAGAAAGAGACTATATAAAGTTTGTTTAATTACAAGTGTTGATGCACTAAACTAATGTGCGAGTTTATTGTATATTGCTAAAATCGACTTTAAAATTCCAATCTCTGCATGTTGACGCCCCCAAACCAGCCTCAACCGGGAGATCGGATCGTGAAGCTATTTTGACTCCGGAATTTTCTGATCCTGGGAATTTATTATTTGATAGAAATATTAGTAATAACATTATTAACGCAGCTATGGTTTTCAATAAGTTTGCTCCGTAATATCGCCCGCAACATTTTATTATCATTTCCAAAATTACCAAAATTTCTTGTAGTCTCGACCATTTATGTGGTCAGTATTTTTTCTTCATAACCGCTTGAACTCACTAAAAATTTTCAATTCTTGCAAAAGAAGGATAACACTGGTCAACACAAATCTTGTTTCCTTTATTTTTTTTTTCTGTTATTGGGTATTTCTATGGCCCTAACTATGAAAAAAATACTGGGAGATTGCTAAAAGCTTTACCTTTTGAAATATACAGTTTTATTATTTTGCCAAAAAAATACAAAAAAATAATATATTATGTTAACAAAATTTCTATTGAACACTAGCAAATGATCTCTTATAAGATTTCCTTGAATGAACGACTTTAGGTAGATCTCGTTGCAAACTCCAGCAGCATTATGCCGAGTTTAATATGAAGTGGTGGAAGTATGATGCGGTCTCGGCTAACTAATGGCACGTTTATAACATTTTTTGTACCAACTTTTAGCTCTTCCCGCAATGGCCAAACTTTTTGTGACCAATGGTGTTGTTTGTCACGATTATCCCAGAGACACATGAAACAAGGGAACTTTGTGTACCCCCCTTGTTGACCTAAAAGAAAGTTAACCATTTTCAGATCAACACAAATGACTCATTTGTGGTCTTAATACTTAATTTTTTCCATAACCTTAGAAACATTTACGTATTCTTCTTTTAAAGTCGTCGAATGTGCAATATGTTAGGTATAGATCCGTACTTGTTACCGTTATGAAGCAAAACACACTTTAAACTTCTTTTGCTGCTGTCTATGACAAGACGCCAATCACTAGGTTGGTACTGTTTTAATCCCATCTGCTGCAAAATACCACCAACATCGTTACAAAAACTAAATCCTTCTCTTAGGAAAAATACGATAACAGATTTTTTTCTCGGGTACGATAAAATGTAATGTTGGTTTCCGGAGTAAGCAAATTTTTTTCTTTTAAACGAGATGCTAAAATTTCAGAAGCTTCTTTTGGTAAGTTCAGATCTTTTACTAAGTCATTTAGTTCTTTCTGATTAAATGGTTGAGGTTCTGAAAGGCTACATTTGTAGTCTGAATCATAGTCTTCACTTGATGTATTTCGTTCGGGTTGACAGAGATTTGGATCATCAGAAGATTTAGATGTGCTGGGTT
Organism: Pachyrhynchus sulphureomaculatus; assembly: GCA_019049505.1. Taxonomy (NCBI): domain Eukaryota; kingdom Metazoa; phylum Arthropoda; class Insecta; order Coleoptera; family Curculionidae; genus Pachyrhynchus; species Pachyrhynchus sulphureomaculatus. Next base: position 38,303,067 of record CM032452.1, read on the forward strand.
GTACCTCTTGTGATTTTAATTGAGGTCGTTGAGCAGAAGATAAGTTCGGATATGACCACTTACTTCGATTTCCAGGGTTAATTCCGTTTATTTTCACAACGCAGAAGTAGCAATCGTCATGATGGTTTCGAGGTTCTCGCCAGATCATGGGTGTTATGAACATTATTGCATCTCTTTTTCCACTGGACCATAACCGTAGACATACCACACATTTCTGGCATACAATATGAGGAACCCATGGCTTGTCCTGATTACACAATTTTATTTTAAAGTATTGATGATACGCAGTTATCACAAAGTCCGATATAGGTTTTCGATATTTTGCAAATATATATTCACCACAAATATAGTAAAAACAATCGGTATTAAGCACACAACATCTTCTTGACGAAGCCATATCTAAACAAAACAAAATATATTTTAGTGTCTAATAAAACACGAAAATCTAAGTAAAAATAGTAAATGAGGGTAGTTAGCTATAACTCAAAAATAAAAGCTGTTAGAGAAAAATTGTTGCCATATTTAAAAAATACGCGTCAATTTGAGATAGAAAGAAAAAAAATCACAGGAAATAAGCAATTTTCTTTTTTTTGTTGACCAGTGTAATCTGTTGTAGTGGAGGTAAATGCCATAAAATTTTCATGATTTTTAGAAATTTTTGGGGACAGCTTGGAAATCGATTTAGGTACTCTGAAACAATGCCATCATATTGTAAACGAGTTTTCTCAGCGTAATTTTGACCGCAAGGTCACTTTTCTTCTCTTTTAATGCATTTTTTTCACATTTTAACGCTTTCGGCTTACTATTTCTTAAATATCTCAACTTCTGTTCGTTGTTAGGCGACAAAAGAAATTCATTTCATTCGTCATAAAATTGCCTAAAAAACTGCATAGATTGCATTAAAAAATATTAAGTACGTAACCTAAACAAATACTTATTGCCGCAAATTGTAAAATGGTTTTTTACTGTTAGCTTCCCTTCAATTCGATATTACGGCTTCAAATTATAGGAAAATATGGCTTTTATATTAAGAAAAAAGTGTGCTTAAAAAATATTAAGAAGATTGGTTAAAATTCGCATTGTAGCCCAAATCTTATTATGAATTTTTCTTGTGGGCAAAAGGTCGTAGGTAGCTGTTTTTTGAATATGCGAAATTTTATGCTCTTTAAGATGGTTGGAAGAAAAATTAAAGAATATACAAAAAGTATCTTATTTTTAAATTTTTTCTTTTCGAAAAATTAAATTTTCTTCGCTTTTGCTCTAGAATAGGTCTGGTTCATTCTCTTTATTTCTGTTTAATATTTTACCTTAAATATAACATTAAAAAATGATTTTAAAACACATACTGTCTATTTTAAAATAAAATTATGATTTAGATAACAGGAACTTTTATTGACAAACCATTAATACATTTACTTAAATTATCACAGATACAATATTTATATTTTTAAAAAAATCATTCGTGTTTTCTGCTATATTCATCCGATTGATTATATAAATCGAATTCATACTGGCGCGAGTATAAAAGGTTGGCGCTATCTAGCTGACTTTAATCGATAGAACGATCTAAAATTAATAAAGATGAGTCATCGGATGATCTGTGATTTCGTCTGTTAACGATTCTGACGGATAATAATCTTCAATCAGCTCATTCTTATCGTTCTCATCTAGATCTGGCGAGGATATTTCTGCAGTAACCTTGCAATTCGCACAATTCAAACCATTGCAATGCTTACACAAACTAATGCATCGAAGTCCACTTTTATATATATATTTATATATACATTTATATATATATATATATATATATATATATATATATATATATATATATATATATATATATATATATATATAGGTATATATTAATATTTTTGTTATGAATTTCTCGACCGTACTTTAATATGGAATAGGGATTTATATCAGGTTTACGGTCTGTAGACAATTAACACTCAATTATTGTTAATTCAATATTTCGTCATTATATTATGACTTCGTCAGGAAAAAACTAAAATAAAATACGAAACAGTGGGTCAGACAAACGGTAAACTACAATCGATACTTGAGAAGAACTTACCAACTAAGACTATGATGTATATGTTAAATAACAAAAATTATTAAAAACACTTAACTACTAAGTTGGGAATGTGGAATCTTTGGCACAATGATACTACTCGGTATATATCACCACTACACCAAACACTTTATTTTTGCACTCGACGCGCGTTTCGCTAACCATGTTAGCTTCATCAGAAGCGATGATTGACTAAAGCTAAACTACAAATCGACCTTATTGATACTTAGCCTAACCCTTGAATTACTCAAGCGGAACTAATGACATAGGCAAGGCCATCAGTTCCGGTCAAGTAACCAGTAGAGGGTACTATAAGGAATAGGCCCTCTGTCTTTATTTAAACTACTTTTACATTTTATGATTTCCATACTTTCGTATGCGTTCAACAATCTCCTATCAGATACATATCTAATGTTACAGTATGATCAGCTTCAAGGGCATATTCGGCAATGCTAGACTTTTCTGTTCTATTGTATTTTAAGTGTGCTAAATGTTCTTTAAATCGTGTTTTAATTGACCTTTTAGTTTGCCCAACATACTTTTTGTCACAATCATTACAACTAATTTCATAAATTCCACTTTTTTCACAATTAGGAATCTTATCTTTGGGATTTCCTAAGATATTCCTCAGATTGTCTGATGACTTATAGACTAAGGTGAGGCCTACCTTATTAAATACCTTATTGAGTCCCTTGCTATATTTCGGATTATATGGTATGGAGACATACTTGGTGTTATTTTCTTCGCGTGTAAAAAAGGTGGAATTCTGAATATTAAACCTAAACTTATGTCTATTTATTAGCTTATTTACTAAGTCATCGTCATAACCATTAACTCTAGTTATATTTCTAATACGATTCCTTTCTTTATTAAAGTTTACTCTATTCAGAGGGAAAGTGACCAAACGATGAACTAAAAAATGTAATGAGGCTAATTTATGTTGTTTGCAATGAAATGAATCATTAGGAATATATCTATCTGTTACTGTGTCCTTCCTATAGATATCAAATTCTAATCTATTATTATTTTTAATAATTAAAATATCTAGAAAAGGCAATTGTTCTTTGTTTTCAACTTCGTAAGTGAATTTAATGGAATCATACCGGCTATTTAATTTAGAAACAAAATCATCAATATTTGCTTTCTTTGTATCAAAAATCGCGAAAATATCATCCACATACCTGTACCATACCCTTGGGAAATATTCGAATTCTTGACTGGCTTCGATTTCAAACTTACTCATGAATAAATTGGCTATGAAAGGTGACAAGCAATTACCCATAGCTGTTCCTTCTTTCTGAACATAAAATTAATTGTTATATTGGAAATAATTTTGTTCCATACAAAGTTTAGATAATGTTAAGTATTCAGGAATAATTTCGTCCTCAAAGTCATTCATTCTAAGTAATTCTTCGAGATATTGTAAAGTTTGTGGAATTGGCACACTTGGGAACAAAGAACTAACATCAAAAGAAATTAAGACTTCACCTTCATTACGAACTAGATTTTTTGTTTTATTAATGAATTCTAACAAATTCTTCACTGCGAAAGTATTTAATGGTAACTTCTCAAGTTCTTTTGATAACAATTTGGATATTAAATATGTGGGTGATCCGACCGATGAAACAATGGGTCGCATTGTTTTCCAGGTTTGTGAATTTTGGGTAAGCAATACAATTTTGGTATGGTCGGATTACTCACATTTAATTTAAATTTTAGCGAATCGGATACAAGGTTCTTACATTTTTTTAAAGAATATTTAACCTCTGATATCATTCTCGGTAGTGGATTTCTTATTACCTTTTCATAAGGGCCAGATTCGATAAGATTATCTACTCGTTCAAAGTAATCTTTCTTATCCAATATATCAACCTTATTTCCTTTATCCGCTTTTAAGTAGAAGACATATTTCTTTTTTAATCCTTTAACCACTTTTATGTTTTTTCGTGAATTAGAATTTGTGTTGTTAACTATGTTTTTCGATATTTGATTGCGACATGCTTCCCTAACAAATGATTTACTATTTTCTGGAAGTATACTAATGGAACTTTCAATGTGAGCAACTATTTCTGATAAATTATCTCTAGTAGCTACATTAAAGTAAATATCAATAGTATACATCAAAACATGTGCAGTGGTTTACACCCTGTCAGTAGTGGTAAAATTTCTTTTAATCAAACTTTAACACGTTACGATAGGTAACGCTCAATTTCTTCGTGTCCGATTTATAATTTACAGAGTTTTTTTGCCTATTTATATGGCACATTTCAAGGAACAAACGATTCTTATAATTCTTTTCTTTCTCCAATATTTCTACATTTGGAAAATCAAACCGATCTCCCGTTTTAGGTGGTGGTCTACAACGGCACATGATCTTTTGTTCTGTGATTCTCTGTTTAAGCCATTGTGAGGTTTGTCCAACGTATCAAGAGTCACAACCCAAACGTGACAATTTGTAAATCACGTCGGTGTTATATAGTAATGATGGCTTTTGTTTGAGTTGAGTGAACAAGGTGTAGTTGCTCAGACTATTATATTTTGATATCTTTGTATGTGTTTTTAAATATTTACACATCGGTTTGATTTTCCAAATGTAGAAAAGAATTATAGGAATCGTTTGTTCCTTGAAATGTGCCATACAAATAAGCAAAAAAACTGTGTAAATTATAAATCGGACACGAATAAATTGAGCGTCATCTATTGTAACGTGTTAAAGTTTGATTAAAAGAAATTTTACCACTACTGATAGGTTGTGAACCACTGCACATGTTTTGATGTATACTATTGATATTTAATTTGTACCAGCACAACTTTTCAGTTAGTTGATAAATATGAGCCGTGTAGTATCCCTGTTTCATTGCCATATTTACTTTAATGTGGCTAGTTAGTTAAGTGTTTTTAATGATTTTTGTTACTTTACATATACAGCATACTCTTAGTTGGTAAATTCTTCTCAAGTATCGATTGTAGTTTACCGTTTGTTTAACCCATTGTTTCGCATTTCATTTTAGTTTTTCCTGATGAAGTCATAATATAATGACGAAATATTGAATTAACAATAATTGAGTGTTAATTGTGTACAGACCGCAAATCTGATATAAATCCCTATTCCATATTATATATATATATATATATATATATATATATATATATATATATATATATATATATATATATATATATATATATATATACATATCTCCGGTTTCATAGTATTCTTTTACGCCCTACGGTTCTTATTTGCCATCTTCTTCGGTCATTCCAGTCGCCAGGTTCCAAATTTCGTTTAGACATTGTTCTATGGATTTCACTCACCCACGTTGTTTTCAGTCTTCCCTTCTTGCTTCATTCTAAGGGTTCTTTGTATTATTTGTTTTTGTTTCGGAGTTCTCTCATCGCCCATACGTTGAATGTGGCCATACCAGCATAGTTGTCTTTGTTTTACTTCTTCTACTATTGTTTTATCAACGTCCATAATATTTTTTATTCGCTCGTTTCGGACTTTATCCAAACGTGAAATACCAGCCGATTGTCGTAAGAAATCCATTTCAATTACACTTAGCTTATTTTCTGTTGCAGAGTTCTTTTACCACACTTCACATCCATGTAGCACAACACTTTTAAAAATTGAGTTGTATAGTTGCTTTTTTCTTGATTTCGATATATGTCTATCCCATAAGATTGCATTTAAGGCACCTATAACTCTCTTCCCTTTTGAAATTCTTGTTTCAATCTCTTTTTCTGTTCTCCCTGAGTTAGTTACTTTAGTTCCTAAGTAGGTGTATTCCTCATATGTATTATAACTTCACCGTCATTTAATATCAGATCTTCTGAAGGTCCTTCTACGCACATATATTTAGTTTTATTAAAATTTCCGCTTAAACTCCAGTTGTTATACTCTTCTATTAGTTTCCGGCTCATGTACTCTAAATTATCTTTATCTTGCGCTATTACGAATTGGTCATCCGTAAAGTGGAGGGTGTAAAGGGATACTTCGTCTGTTAGTGGGATTCCCATACTACGACATTTGTTTTTCCATTGTTTTAGCGCATAGTTTTTCAGAATTTTCCAATACTGTGCTTGTCACAGCATTTATAGTTTTCGTCGTGAACCATGAATTACAGGACAGGTTCCTCTGAATAGACTAAAATACCGCCAACTTCTTTGAAGAATTTCCAACATTTGTTGCGTTGGCCTTTTTTATATATGGGAGTGATCCATCCTATCTTCCAGATTTCTGAGTTGTTTTCTCCATTTAGGTATCTTTGGAATAAGTATGCCAGAATTTTTATTTATTTATCCGGACCATATTTTATTAGTTATGCTGGTATACTTCTGGTCCACATGTTTTCCTATTTTTCATAGATAATACAGCCTTTTTACCACATCTTCCGGTAGCGTAATTGGATGTCTTTCTACTTGGTAAGTCGTTGGTGATAGCAGCTTTTATTCAGATCTCTGTTCTGTTCATTCATGTTTATAATGTTTTTCCCATTCTTCTATATTTATTATCGGTAAATTATATCTTTGTATGTTTTCTGCTTTTGTGTTTCTTATGAATTTCCAAACTTCAGACGACTTAGGTTTTCCTAAATATATTTCTATTTCTAAGCATTTCTTTTCCTAACTTCTATTTTTTTCTTCAATCATCATTCTTTTAAATTTTGCTAGTTCTCTTTTATAGTTTATTTTATCCTCATCTGATTTTGAGGCGATCCATTTTAAGTAAAGGTTTTGTTTATATGTTTTCTGTATTTCTAATTCATTGCTTCAGGTAAAATCGTTTCGTTTTTGCGTTATATTCGATGTTTCTTTTCCAAGGGTTTCTTCGGCTGTTTCTCTGATATTAGTGATTATGTGTTTGTAGAGATCGTTAATGTAGGTAGGTTTTAAGGTATCATCTAGTTTTTGTTCTAGTCTGGTCCTATATAGTTCTCGTATACTATCTTGTTCTAATAAATATGTTTTATATTTCACCTGGTCCGCTTCGTCGTTTTTGGATTTATTTTTATTTTGATTTGGATTTATTTTGTAATTAGGTCGAATATATATGTTTAGATAATAGTGGTCTGAGTCACATTCTATCTTTCTAAATACTCGTGTATCATAAGTCTTAAATGTTGTTTCTTGTTTTATGATTATGTAAATCTATAATACGAGGCTGGTTTGAAAAGTCCGTGCAAAGTCCGAGAGATGGCACCACCGGCGCGTATCGAGGTCATGTTTAGTTAGTAGCATCTCTTGAATGAACGCACACCAAGTTTCAGCCATATTGGTCTATTTCTTTGTGTTTGGCATTCGTGTGAATCAAGGAAGTCGAGTGATTTTCAAGAAATGGACGAAAAAGAATTTCGTGTGGTGATTAAAACATTACTTTATGAAAAGTAAAACACCTCAGGAGACTAAAGAGAAGCTTGATAAACATTACGGTGACTCTGCACCTTCGATTAGAACAGTTTATAAGTGGTTTCAAAATTTTTGGACTGGCCATATGGGCGCAAGTGACGCTGAACGTTCTGGACGGCCTGTGGAGGTTACGACTCCAGATATCATTGATCAAATCCATGATATGGTGATGGATGACAGAAGAGTTAAGGTGCGTGAGATTGCTGGTGCTGTGGGCATCTCGACTGAACGGGTACATAATATTTTGCATAAACATTTGGACATGAGAAAGCTTTCCGCAAGATGGGTGCCGCGATTGCTCACGCTTGACCAAAAACGGAATCGTGTGAAGTGTTGCAAGGATGGTTTGCAGCTATTCCAGAAGAATCCGGAGGACTGTGGATGAAACATGGATACATTACTATACTCCTGAGACCAAACAACAATCTAAACAATGGGTTACCAAGGGGAAATCTGCACCAAAAAAGGCGAAGACCGTTCCTTCGGCCGGAAAGTTTATAGCGACTGTCTTTTGGGATTCGCAAGGGATAATCCTCATCGACTATCTGGAAAAGGGTAAAACTATTACAGGTGAATATTATTCATCGTTATTGGACCGTTTGAAAACCGAGCTGCAAGAAAAACGCCCGCGATTGGCCCACAAGAAAGTCCTTTCCCATCACGACAACGCACCAGCACACACCTCAGCAGTTGTGGTCGCAAAATTAATGGAAATAAGATTCCAACTCGTTTCACATCCCCCCTATTCTCCGGACTTGGCTCCCTCGGACTACTATTTGTTCCCCAATTTGAAGAAATGGCTGGCGGGATAAAGATTTTATTCAAACGAGGAGGTGATTGCAGACACTAATGGATATTTTGCAGACTTGGACAAATCCTATTATTCGGAAGGGATTAACAAACTAGAACATCGTTGGACGAAGTGTATAAGCCTAAAAGGAGATTATGTCGAAAAATAAAAAAGGTTTACCCCAAACACATAAGTAGTTTTTATATTTTGCACGGACTTTTCAAACCAGCCTCGTAGATTTGAGTTTGTCTTGTTTCTTGATGCCACGTGTATTAGTGTATATCCTTATGTGTGAAAAAACCATTTGGGATTTTGAATCCATAGTTCTCACACAGGTTTATTAGCCTGTAAGCATTACCATTTCTCGTGTTCTCTCCAAACTTTCCGATTACTTGGCTAGATTTGTTCCTTCCCAATTCTAGAATTCATGTCGCCCATCATAATAATTTCCTATTGTACTCAGAATATCATGCATAACTGTATAATGCTGGTGTTTTTCTATATTTGTAGCGTCCTCACTTGGTGCATAGACTCCGACTACTGTTATCTTATGTCCTTTGTTATTTATCTTTAGCGTTATTATATTTTCATTTATCGTTTCCCAATGCTTTATCTTGTGTTTGTGTTTCTTATGTATCATAATTGAGAAGTCTCTGCGGGCGCGTTCTTCTTTAGGGCCTCCGCTAAACATATGTATGTAATTTTCGATATTTTGTCTGTATAATGTCTTCTGCTTTTCCTCGGCAACCTTGTATGTTCCATGTTCCAAAATTCATACCGTTTTCTCGCTTAGATCGTTTTCCTTTCTTTCCGTCCTTATTCCGAGGCTTGGCCATAGGATTTTTTGCAGTTTATCCATCTTTTACGAGAGCTGGGGTGCAAAACCCTACATCTTAACCCCCTTTGGGATGACTTCAGGCAATTTTCTATCGAGGTTTCCTTCCTCTAGGCTAATTGTCTACCCGGTCTATAGAGATTAACTCTCCCTATTTTTGTTTCTTCCGCTATCGCAGATTATCCTTCCTGGAGACCGTCGGCCAGTTTTCATTCTGTAACTGGGTGCTATAAACCGGAGCCAGTTGAACTCAGGTTTTTTATTGAGGTTGTTACTCCTTCCCTCCTCCTTTCTTATCCTGACTTGAGACAGGCAACTAATGTATCGAAGTCCGCTTTTTTGCACGTAAAAACGAATATACAAAGTTTTTGTATAATCTTTATTTTTTTTTCTAACCATCTTAAAGAGCATAAAATTAAAAAAAAAGTTTCCTAAGACCTTTTGCCCACAAGAAAACTGCATAATAAGATTTGGACTTAAAAAAATCCTCTTAATATATTTTAATAAAATTTGGCGTACTTTTTTGTTAATATAAAAGCTATATTTTCCTATAATTTGAAGCCGTAGTATCGATTTGAATGGATATTACCCGTAATATATCTATGCAGTTTTTTAGACAATTTTATGATGAGTAAAATTAATTTTTTTGTCGCAACAGGAGCTGAGATATTTAAGAAATAGTGAGCCGAAAGCGTTAAAGTGTGAAAAAATGCACTAGAATAGAAGGAAAATGGCCTTGTGGTCAAAATTAGGCTGAGAAAACTCGTTTATATTATGATGGCACTGTTTCAAAGTAGTTAAATCGATTTTCGATACTTTTAGAGCAATAATTTCACGTAGAATACGAGTAGCTCGGGAAAACGAAACAATTAAAGAGTATAGAGGGCCCAGTTAGTTTACATCTGTTCGTCTGTTTATTCTTCGATAACTTTCTTCTAAATTAGGCATTTTTAAACAAAAGCAAAGGTATAGAGCAAAATGTGATCAAAGAAAAATAGGAGAAGGGAGTTCCGAGGGAAGCGAAGTAAGAAAAATTACAAAAAAATAAACGAAGTGGACTGTTATATTGGAGATAACTTCTAGGAACTCATACACAGAGTTTAAATTGTTTTCACTAGCCACGCTTAGTTGCACAACGATTACGTTAACATAAAGAAACACTTTTTATATTACAATTTTATCTATTATTCATAAGTATTAATGGCGTCAAGGCAGTTGCCTTAAAAACATGTTTTTAAATTCCTTATTGCTATTATTTTTATCTAAAACACTTAAATGCCATTATTTATGTGAGTATGTTGCATGCAGTTCGTACAAGTGCTCTCGATTATTTAATACTCCCAAGAATAAACTGATCATCTTTCAATGCCTGAATGTATGATATTTATTGCCAGGCGTTTGGCAATATGTATGTATGTAAATATATCATAAACTGTAATACTGAAATATAGTTTATTTGAAAAACCTTTAGAGAGTTCACTCTCGGGTTGATCTTCATTTATAATTAACTTTAATGTTAAGTTCAGGTTATTCAATATAATATAAAACTAAAATCGACTTGCTATTTATCCTACAACTCTAATGATTTAAGTAATTTTCTAGTTTACAATTGAGAACGAAGAACATAACGACTTTTTTTTCTAGATGTTCCGTTTTCCGAAAACCAGCCAATATGTATCTAAATTTTGACTCATATAATCTCTGGTTAATAAGGTTGTAGTTAAAGTTCATATAGATAGGATACAACAAATTGTACTAAGTAAGCATACCTAATATTCCATCGAAAGCTGACACAGCAGCTTTCAAGCCGACAGAATGATTGTCATGGTCAAAACTTCAAAGCAGACAGCGCTTTTTGAGGGATCCTCCTCAGGGACATGTGGTTAATGTAAAATAATTGAAAACGGACAAGTCCCATTTTTCAGTAGTCATTTTTCACTGTTCTCTTATTCGTCAAATCCATTCCGAGATGCGTTTCGCCGTATTACGGCTCGTCAGTCGGGCTAAGATTGACAAACAAGAGAATAGAATTCATGGGTAATTATCCAAGAAGTTACGGGACACGAAGGTAAGATACAACGAATTGTATTAAGTATGCATACTTAATATTTCATCGAAAGCTGACACAGTAGCTTTCAAGTCGACAGAGTGGTTGATACAGTCAACACTTAAAAGCAGGCAGCGCTTTTTGAGGGATCCTCCTCAGGCATGTGTAGGGCAGTTATAAATTTTTTTTTCCCTCTCAATCTCCGCATATAAACTTCTTAGATCTGTCTCTATTCTTTGCCATTTTCACTGCTTCTTTCCAGGATTTTCCCTTCTCCTCCAATACTCCTATTCCAGGTCTATCTAGGTCTTCCTCGCTTCTGTTTTCCCTGTATTCGGGCTTCATACACTTGTTTCACTTGTCTATCATCCTTCATTCTCTGTATATGTCCTCACCATCCCAGCGGTCTTTCTGTATATATTCCACAATTGCTTGTACTCTCAGCCTACTCCTTATTTCTGTTTTCCTTATTCTGCCCTTCCATGTAACTCCTTGTACTGCTCTCAGGTATTTCATTTCGACGGCTTGTATCTTTTTTTCTGCCTGTCTGTTAGGGTCCATGATTCACATCCATATGTTAGTATTGTCCTATAAATTGCTTTGAATATTTGTTTGTTTCGTCACTTCTTTCTTCCTAATGAATTTATTACTTATTGCTTAGTAAAGTTTGTTCGTTTTTTCGATTCTTTCATTAATTTCTTTGCCTTGTTTTCCAGTTTCATGGATTATCACTCCCAAATACTTATACTGTTCCACTTGTTGTATTTTATTCCCTTCTATGTAAATGTTCGTTTGTTGTTTTTCCATTGTCATTAATTTTGTTTTATCTATATTAATTTTCATATTCTTTTTAGCTGCCAGTATCCAATTGTTATTCTTTTCACTTTTATTTCGCATTTCTTGATTATTTCATCCATGTATGCAGTGAACAATGTTGGGCTCAAGCTTCCCCCCTGCCTCAAACCTTCCTGTGTTGTAAATCCCTCCAACTTCATGTCGTTTTTAGTGTTCCGTACGGAACACTTATAAGAACACTTCGGTATCTGTCCGTCTGTCTGTCCGTCTGTCCGTCTGTCCGTCTGTCTGTCCGTCTGTCACACCCGATTTTCTCCGAAACTATTTGTCATAGAAGGTTGAAATTTGGTAGTAATATAGGAATTGATGACCTCATCAGAGCCATGTAGTTTTGAAAGTTAAATTTTGACTTTAGGGGTTAGTTTTGGGGGGTGAAATCGGAAGTGAAAAAAATTTTTTTTTAACTAGGTAATCGAGTGTGATGTCAAATGAAAGCTTGTGAAAACACGAGTAAAAAATATATATATAATGTAATACTTGCGCGCACTTTTCTTTGTATTATTTTTAAAAAATCGCGAAAAATCGCTGTCCACCCGCCTTATCTCGGAAAGTACTTATCAAAAAATTTTGAAAAAATTCTGAAATATTCTCCACGGGGTGCAGATTGAACGAAAATTATCACGAGTGCATTACCTGTAATAATTTATCTGGTATATATAAAAAAACAGAAATTTCAAGGTCATCAATTTTCAGTAAAGATTGGAAATAAACTTTGTTGAAAACTTATTTGGGGTGTGTTTTGTGAAGTCACTGATCATTTTGTATCACCGTAACATAAATTTTGACTTAAGGGATTCGTTTTGAGGGGTGAAATCGGAAGTGAAAAAAAAAAATTTTTTACTAGGTCATCGAGTGTGGTGTCAAATGAAAGCTTGTGAAACCACGAGTAAAAAATATATATATAATGTAATACTTGCGCACACTTTTCTTCGTATTACTTTTAAAAAATCGTGAAAAATCGCTGTCCCCTACCTTATCTCGAAAAGCACTGATCAAAAAATTTTGAAAAAACCCTGGAATATTCTCCACGGGGTATAGATTGAACGAAAATTATCATTACCTTTAATAATTTATCTGGTATAGAAAAAAAAAAAACAAAATTTCAAGGTCACCAGTTTTCAGTAAAGATTGGAAACAAACTTTATTGAAAACTCATTTGGGGTGTGTTTTGTGAAGTCACTGATCATTTTATACCACCCTAATAACATTTTTTATTTTAAAAACAATCAACGTACGGAACACTAATTGTGCAAGTTCAACTTGCACTTGACCGGTTATTTATTACATACTGCACATTGTTGCTGTATATTCCTTTTATGATTCTTATTGTCTTTTTGTTTATTCCTTTGCTTTCTAGGCTTCTCCACACTTTATTTCTCGGCACACTGTCAAATGCTTCTTCTAAGTCTATGAAAGCAAGGTGTTTTGATCTTTTTTCGATAATCTGTTTCAGTGTAAATATGTAGTCTTGTGTAGTTCTTATATTGTTTGTAGCTTTTTTTTGTGTTGTATAATAAATAATAATTAAGATTCTATATTCTTTGGAATTTTCTTTGAATAATAAAGTAATTTTATTGTCTGCTAGATCTACACACAGGTATCTCCTTTTAGAAGGGAGTCGCAAAAAAATTGCAACCTGTAAAGAGGGTGGCATTAAAAAAAAGATTGGGAACCCCTGGTTTATACTGTTTTACATTATTTATTAAAATATATTTTTTCAATTTCTGACAACTTTAAGTGTGTTTTCTGAAGAAATCTCATGTCTTTTTTTATGATTTTTTTTTTATTCAGCATAAAAAATACTTAAGAAAACATGTGCCTGACTTAAAAGACAGAGAACTTTTTTTGTATACTTGTGTTATTTATAGATATATCCAGATTATGATTACTACGAAAGATCTACCGACCACGCTGTTGTAACACTATAAATTACAAAAGAAAGAAATAAACAAGCAAATCCGCAACGACATACATTTTCTATACGCAAAAGCGACGGCATTAAATTTCAATGAGGGTAAAGCTCTAGGTAGCATGAGAGAAAATACTGCAGATTAAAATATGTAAATGTGTTAAAACTTAACCTAATGACGATATATTCGATATTGGCAATGTCAATACAAAAGGAAAAATTCTAGACTGCAAAAAATAAAGTTTTGGGAAAATAAAAGAAAAAATTCCAAAGCTTATAGGTGTAGGTTCTCACCAAATAAGGAACATATACGTGAAGCAACGTTGTACAGGGTGGTCCAAACTGGACACTTTTAAAAGTAAACCCATTTATCTAAAGGAGATGGACGAAAACTGATGTCGGTATCTGAGGCTCAATTTTTATAGTAAACTCAATGGTGAAAACCGCATATCGATATCTAGTACCGTTTCAGATATTCAGGATGTTTTTCAAAAATCTGAGATTTTGGAAAAATGCTTGTAATTCTTTTCCTATTGAAAATTTTTGATTTCTGTAAAAACATTCTCAAAACACTTTTTCACGTGGATTTCAACAGTGTAAGTTACATTTTTTTACAACTATTATTTTAATAGTTATAAACGCAAAAATATATATTTTAAATGGGATACCCTGTATATTTCTCCTTATCCAAATAGAGCTTTAAATTACCATTCTAAAAATATAGCACACTTTATATTTTGCTTAAATCTACTTTAAAATATAAAGGTTTTCAGTTTTTACGCTAGTTTTAAATGCACATTTTGTGAAGAAGGCTTTAGACGGAGCGGCCATATGGTTTAATTCAATTGTTTACTCGTAGTTGTCAAATTTTACTTCAGGATAGGTTATTAAATTGTCAAAATAAATCGCAATGAAGTTTGAAAATTACGAAAAATGGGATATGATAGTGTGTTTCATACAAACCGGACAAAAATTCGGAAGCGGCAAGTAATTTGTACCACGAACGGTATCCAGAGAGGCGTCAACCCTTCAAGGATATATTCGCTCGATTGCGACATAATCTAGTTAATAGTGGTCAGTTTGAAAAGAAACGACCCAAAAATTATGCATCAAACAGGGATAAGGACTTAGAAGAAATAGTAGTTTTAGGAACCGACGGAAATAATCCCAACACTTCAACCCGACAGTTAAAAGAATCCACTGGAGTACCAAGAACTAACGTAAGTTGTGCTTTGAAGAAGCACAAATTCAGGTCATATAGGACAAGAAAAGTTCACCACCTTAGAGACGGAGATTTTCAACGGCATATGGATTTTTGCCAATGGTTTCTGGAGAATTGTAACCATGTTCCGACGAAGCTTATGTAAGCAATGAAGGTAATTTTAATCGTTACAATTTTTATACGTGGGCTCATTTAATTGTGGAGCAAAGAAATCAAGGCAGATTTGGATTTAACGTGTGGGCAGGAATTTTTAGAGGCAGGGTTATAGGTCCATTTATTTACGAAGGAATACTCACCTCTCAGAGATATTTAGAACTTTTAAGGCAGCAAATAGAACCTCTTGTTGATGAACTGCCGTCAATGGACCTTGGAAATATATTTTTTCAACACGACGGGGCACCCCCTCATAACGCTGCAGTTATCAGTAATTTTTTATCAGCCAATTTCGACAATAACTGGATAGCTAACCAAGGTTCGAACCATTGGCCGGCAAGGTCATCGAATTTAACTTCTATTTCTGGGGAAGATTGAAAGACCTAATTATTAAATTGCCGACAAACACCAGTTAAGAGTTAGAAGTCGCAGTGATACAAAGTTTTGCAGCTCTCACTCCTCTTGAACTAATCACCTCGGTAAGAAGTGTCCAGAAAAGGTGCCACCTATGGTAAATGAAACTGGTCGACATCTCGAACATCTCTTATAGAAAATTGTTTTGTTTTAGTTTGCTCTACTCGGAATAAATTGTTTTATTGTTGTAGCATTTAGTAAATTTCATTGTAGTTATGACTCTTAGAGTTACTACTGGGAATTTTTTTTTACGATTTGACTGCTATCGGTAAACAATTGATATTGCCGCTCCGTCCAAAGCCTACTTCACAAAATGTGCATTTAAAACTCGCGTAAAAACTTAAAACCTTTATAATTTAAAGTAGATTTAAGTAAAATATAAAGAGTGCCATATTTTTAGAATGGTAATTTAAAGCCCTATTCGAGTAAGGAAAAATATACATGGTATCCCATTTAAAAAATATATTTTTGCGTTAATAACTATTCAAATATTAGTTGTAAAAAAATTTAACTTACACTGTTGAAATCCACGTGAAAAAGGACTTTGAGAATGTTATTACAGAAATCAATAATTTTCAATAGGGAAAGAATTATAAACATTTTTCCAAAATGCAGATTTTTGAAAAAAAACACCCTATATATCTGAAACGGTACTAGATATTGAGCCTCAGACACCGACATCAGTTTTCGTCTATCTCCTTTAGATAAAGGGATTTACCTTTAAAAGTGTCCAATTTGGACCACCCTGTACACAAGGATTTTTCAACGTTTTTGTCGCCAAAATTATGTTTTTGTTTTTAGATACTTTAAATCGGGTTTTATTTCTAAATATAGTAGTAAAAGCTTTTTGGAGTGCATATTTTGAACAAAAATACATTTTAATATATAATAAGAAACAGTATATTGAGAAAAAAAACATGTTGACTTAAACAAAAATTACAAAAATAATTATTCACGATGAAGAATCCCACGTCTCTTTATCCGCGCTCGAACTCCATTCCTCGGCTTTATCCGTAGATTTTTTTTCTTCTTCGGAAGTTTCGTCGTTAATATTGGGTTCAGAAACAAGCATTTGTATTGCTTCTTTACTTAACGACATAGATCTTTATTTGGGTTTTTGGCTTTGTACTAGATATATTTATGGATCTGAACTGAGTAACAATCTGTTGAAGACATCTAAACTGCATTCTTCTCTTGATAATTTTCTAACAAAGTTTGGTATAGGCGAATCTGTTTGGACAAAAATGCCTTTTTCATTATTGTTGCACCGTGAATTAATATTTTGTGTATCGTAGAGATACAACTTCACATCAATTTTAGTTGTTTCATATCCGTAGTCTGCACATTTTTTCAAGTCGACTTTATGACCACTCGATATTATTTCCAAAATCTCTTTCAAGCAATTGATGAGGTTGAAGTGGACACTGGTAAAATCAGCGGCCCCCTCTGAATTGGCAAAAAATCTCCTATTTATATTGTTGTCATTGGTGTTACGAAATCCAGTTTTTGGCATATCTATGATTAAGCCCGTTTGCTCTCTGAATTTTGCCTCTATTTCTGCCTTTTTTTTGATTGATAATTTCTTTATCACTGTCCAATCTTAGCTGCCACTTTTACTCAAGGACCTTGCATGACAAATGCGGAATACTTTCGAATAATTGGTTCCTAACGTGTCGTACAGACAGGTCAAACTGTGATGCATCTCTGTCTACGTTATCTTTTACATTGAGGTCATGAAACTGCTTTGAACTAGCCCCACAAATGTGTCATCTCATTGTTGAAATAGTTGAAATAACAGCATTGTACACTTTTGCAACGACCATATTTAGCGTCATTATATGTTTCGTGGAAAAAGAGATGTCTCTTTGTACGAATTTGCTGTTTACCAAAGCGTTTATTGCATTTTCTATGTAAGTTGTTATTTTTTTATACTGTCTCCTTGAGAGGCCAGCTTCTACAAACATTGGAGAGGACGGCTACTGGATTTAGTTGTGACTGTTTTTCATGCTGCTTTGACATTTTGTATGCTTTGTGGTATGCTTGGGCTGTCTAGGAAGAGTTAGTTACGTCTTTTAGAATACTGAATGCAATTTTCCCTGTAGAAATTTGTAGGAATATTTGAGCAGCACGCATTATTACGTATTTATCTACAGCACTGCTTACTTTCTTTGTTTTTCTACGTTTGTTCCTCTCACTTGATTCATCCAATTTTCTTTGTTGGTCGACCACAAGAACGGCATTTTACCCTAGGTATTTTAAATGTTCCTTGTAACAATTCGTCATTATTTATAAGAAAAACTTCTGCTTTTTTATGTGCTTCTGTCCACTTTTTCTTGAATTGTGACTTCAAATAGGAGAACTTATGCTTCACTTCCTTTCTTTGCTCATCACAATATTCATCTTGCGATAAAATACAACTCTCAAGATATATCAATTTTTCGAATAGGTAACTGGAGGGGTCGCCTATTGTTCTGGGCCTATTTGACATTGTTAGGTAGCAAATTTTTTTCTATCTGGGACAAGTTTTAGGAAATCGATTTATGGCCGCCTAAAATGCTGAAATACCCCTATGTGCGTTGCCGGGAGGTATACGTTTAAAATTTACGTTGGGAACTCTACCAACTGCTAGATCAATTGCGATACCTATTCTAATATTGTTTAAATTAAAGTCATGCAGAGTTATACAAACTGTGCATATCGTAAAAAATTAACACGACAATATGCCAACAAGATTTTGACAATTTTCGAGCAATCCATTGAAATGATTCAAACACAGTATTAAGAAATCGGTCAGTAAAATACACAACTTAAAGAAATTACTTGTATATTGTTAAAGGTTAATAATTACATAACTTTCTCTTCTGCTCATTTTAGTCATACTTGGTTTCCGATTCTTAGATAGCTCCAAAAACACAACATAAAACGAAATTAGGTCTAATACTTATTTTAACAAATTTCATGAAAAATGTCAATCATGTATTAATATACAAAAAAAAAAATATATAAAAATTCCTTGAACTAATCAACTTTTGTTTAAAAATTAGATTAGTTATATTTATTAAATTAAAATGCAACTCAAAAAAAATTAGTTAGTACTTTATATTTTCAGTTGCTAGGTTACAAATGAATAGACTTGTGTAGAAAAACTACCAATACAGTTTTTGACGAAGAAGATATTTTTTCATAAATAAATTTTAAAGAAAAATAAAGTTAACTTACCTTTACTATTTATATTGTCGTCGTATATTGACCATGATTCCTTATAACTTTTTTAATTTTAACTAGAGGATTGAAAATTGAAGATGACCCATCAAAGGACTAAAATGCGTAGGGTATAGTTTGTGACTAAGTAACGAATTTTGACAGGATACTTCTTCTGCATTTCCTACGTTACTAAATTCATTCTCCTTATAATATAATAGATATAGTTAAATTATAGAAATTAAAGCAATTTATTCTAACGAATTCAATAAAAGTTTTTTTTTTAAATATTTAAGAATAATTGGTGATAATTTTCAATATTGAGATCTTTTCTTGGACCAGGACTTAAAGCTTAATTAATCATACCTGGTAGAAATTCATGACCTCAATCCTAATGGTTTTTTTAAGGTAGAATATCTGTCTATTATTAATTCGCTCCTTAAGGTAACTCCATAGGAAAAGTTCATCTGCGAACAGTTAAGCGAGCTATGCAACAATTGTTTGGAAGTAATAAAATGGATATGCTTCTATGTCAAAAACTTGAGCATTGATTCTAAATGGTATCGGCTTGAAGAACATAGTCCTTTAAACCAGCTATCTGCTAACCCCATATAATTCCTTTTTCAACATTTTTTTAACAAATAAAAAACGCATAAAGACTCTTGGCCAGACTACCGTTACCCTCTACTACCCTCATATCAGGCCTTTCTCAGTTACTTTTTAACAAAAAAAAAAAAAAGATTAGGCCTTTTGACGACCTTTTTAACACTAAACATCTCACATTATACCTTTTTCAACAACTTTTTATTAAGAAAAGCACAACCCTACTAACTTTATTAAGGCCTTCTTTACATCTACAGACTCACACATCAACCCTCTTCTAATGCCCTTTTAACAAACTTTTTATCAAAAAACAGCCAGTAATCATCTTCTAATGCCTTTTTGACAAACTTTTTATCAAAAGAAAACTACTAACTTCATTACAGTAAGTTTCACATCTAACTTACCCTCATTACACATTAAAAATAACCATACATTTCTGACAATATCGGTCGTTATCGTCAAAATAAAGATTTTTTAACCGAGTCTAGCACACCTCTCATTACCATAATAAGGACTTTTTGATCAGCCAATCTCCATCGCTACTATCATTAACGCCCGTTTGATCTACAACCAGCACCACACACATACACACACCTCGATGACGATGAACATCTTCAGCCGCAAAACTTCTACTTCACATAGAGATGGCAAAACCATCTCATAACGCCCTTTTCACATCTATCCTAACTCCATGAGACACTTACAATATTCTAGACAACCGAAAAACTACTTCTTTACGTAGAATTGGTAATACTGTCCGACCCCAGCGCATGCGCACATACACCGCAATGGGTCCAAAAATGGGACAAAAAATGAAGATTTGAGGCCCATAAGACAATAGGGATATTGGTATGCATTATTTCCATGCACACAGTGCACGCGAAAATACTTTTCCGACGATTAATTTTTTCTGAACCGACGTTCATCGTTATAGATGTGCTAATTTACACAAAATATGAACAAATTACACTCCTAAACCTTCCTCGTCAAACACTTTCTCTATTAGTGAAAACCAAGATAAAATCCCTTGAGTGGTGAACAGATAGACACGGCGGAGAATTTTGTTTTATACTATGCGGCGATACACCATATTAAATATCTTTATCCCGGGTGCCAGAACAGAACAGATTATGTTTAGACATAATTTAAGATGATTTAAATTACGCAGCAGTATTATAGGAGCCCCTACTTTAAAATCAGGTTGTGCAGCAGGATCCAGGAGCACATCGCGGCTGTGCGAGTTCACTAATACCCTTGTAAAATTTGAACTATTCATTTAAACCAGGGCTGTTCGGGATGGTGACGTTTACGAACCAATACAAGCTACGATATGGACTGAGGGGTACTATTTTTTTTATTAATTTCTCTTTTATAGTTCTGTCAATATCAACTTCACCATTGCTCGTTGCCAAATGCAGTGCTTGAAAAAGTGACATCCCTTCGCGGGCCGCACAAAAGTTGCGGGAGGCATACAGCCCGTGGACTGGGATTTGGACAGCGCTGATCTAAATGTTACGATTTAAAGAGAGTTTTTATCTTCGTTAAATGCACAAAACAAAGAACCCATTTAATTTGATAAGAATTTGTGTTCTCCTACTTAAATTACTCTCTTTAGTTGAGGTATTTTAACACGCCTATTTTTAATATTTTTACTTCGATAATTTGGGTTAACCTCTGTAAATAGACATATACTGTCGCGGACTTTTTTGTAGAATTATTTAATACGAACAATACTGCCTTACATTGTTTTCATGTATCTCTAACTATGTACATTACGTACGCAAAGATATCTCTCCGACGATTGATTTTTCTTGCGACTTCATCGACATTTAAAGTCATAGGTCTGCTAATTTAGATAAAATATCCATTAGTTATAAACTTAAACCTTCCTAGTGAAACACTATATCCATTAATGAAACGGGAATAAAATCTGTTGAGTAGTTACTGAGAAAATCGTGCACAGAAAGACAGCAGTGTCGGAAAACATTGTTTTATAATATGTATAGATATACAGAGTGCCCCAGTATTCCGTGTACCTAGAGTTATAGCGGATTTCTTGGATGCAAATATGACCAATTAATCCAACTTACCTTAGTCCAAGAATTCGTAATTTTTGAGATACAGGGTGTCAAATTTATACTTTTATTTTAGTTTTTCTTAAGTAGCTTTCTTAATAATTGTACTATTTGTGCAAGATTCGATGCTAAGGGGTTTTCTGAGATGAAATATCGAAATAAGCTCACAGTTCTGTTGTAAATTGTAGGGGCCACTGTGTATACTTTTAAATTGGTATAACTTTTTTATACCACTCTGAATAATATTTTTAATTAAATTTTCGTATTCTTCGGCTTTTCCTGTTTAAAAAAGCTCTCTTGGCAAATGTTGCTCGGAGCAATAGTTTCTGAGATAGTGGGATGTGTGTTTCCATTTTTTAATTCCATTGTCAAATTCGCAAATGCGTTCCTTCACATGTTTTTTCACATTGTACAGTTACTTAGCAACGCTCAAAAATCACTCTGGCAATGTTGTAAAATATCATATGTTCTATGACTTAACAGGCTTGTAGAAATACTGACAGAAAGTAATTTTTGACAGATATCAAACAAGTTTTACGAGTATTAACGAGAATTAATTCCTTCTCAAGCTCAACAGTGTTTTAAATCTAGATTATTATGTAGTACACTTTTGGTGAGCACACTGATATGATTTTATTGTTTAGTTTGGTAACGGCAACGATAGCATCGTCTGATTCATAACATGAGACTTTTGCCAATATTGAGAGGCGACTTCGAGAAACTTGATAATTTAAGCCGATCAGGAATAATGCTGGGCGGCCTTCATAAGCTAGAGTACCCGATGTTGCTGAGGAAATCCTTGAAATTATACCTTATAATCCTGGAATCAGCACTCATTTAACTGAACGTCAAACGGGAATATCAAAAAGTACAACTAACTGGATCATTAGACAACAAATTATTCACCCCTTTCATATACAGTCCGCCCAGGAAATCTTACCTCCAGATCTTGGATCCCGTTTGCAATTTTCACAAATTATTCGAGCACGCATAGCGACTGTTCCGGCTTTTCACACTAAAATCCTGTTTACAGCCGAAGCACGCTTCACTCGACGTGATATAAATATTTGATCGGTCCGTATAGATTACCAAATCAACTTGATGGTGATATTTACTTGAATTTCATCCTTAAAACTGTTCCTGAATTATTGGAAAACTTATCCATTAATTTACATCGCGACATGTTTTTCATGCACGATGGTGCATCACCCCATTTTGCGCGTAATGTGAGAATTTTTTTGAACCAAAGTTACACAAATAAATGGATCGGACGATGTGAAGATGCTCCTATTCAATGGCCACCTCGTTCCCCAGACTTCCTTTGGGGTGCATTGAAATCGAAAGTTTATCAAGTTCAAATCGACAATATTGAGTAATTGTGGAATAGGATTCAAAATGCTGCCAACGCTTTACGAGATGAAGACATTTTAAGAAGAGTACATTTAAATTTCCTGCGACGTATTAATTTATACATTAACGAAGGTGGCGCCATATTGAACATTTATTGTGAAACCAATATGTTCTCATTTGAGCGATTAAACTTTTTTTGAATTTATCAATTTGTGGGTAATCTTTTTAGTTTTAGT
>CM032452.1:38331236-38548736 GCA_019049505.1 Pachyrhynchus sulphureomaculatus
TCATCAGTCGATTTTGCTGCCTCTGATCCACATCTTCAATCTGATCCTCACCACTGCAAGAATTCCACCACAGTTTAAACATACAATAATAACCCCTGTATATAAAAAGGGAAGCAAGACTGATATTTCCAATTACCGTCCAATTAGTGTGATATCAGCCTATGGTAAACTATTTGAAAAATGCCTTAAAAAAGATTATATGATTATCTAACGTCCAAAAATATCATAAACAAAAAGCAGTTTGGTTTCATGCAGGGAGTTAGCACTGGCGATGCAATGTCTGAACTGGTCAGGCATATTAAGGCCTCTCTGGATGGTGATAAAAAGTATATTGCAGTTTTCCTGGACCTAGCCAAAGCTTTTGACACCGTACCTCACTCTGGCCTTCTTGATGTTTTGGAGCGTTGTGGTGTCAGAGGCTCTGTTTTTAAACATGTTTAGAAATTACTTAGAGGAGAGAAAACAAGTTGTGAAGATCGGAAAAGTACTGAGTGAACCACTAACTGTGCAGATTGGAGTACCACAAGGCACTGTCCTAGGTCCTCTTCTCTTTATCTGCTATATAAACTCTTTACTAAGCCTAGACGTTGAAGGAGTTTCAATATCATATGCTGATGATACAGTTCTTGTTTTCAGAGACAAGACATGGGATCCTGTAAAAATGGCAGTTGGTAGGGGCGTGAGCATTGTTGGGGCCTGGCTTGATTTGATGAAATTAACCTTAAATTTTTCTAAGACGGTATACATTGCTTTCTCTCTGACTGAAGCAAATCGACCGGACTTTGATTGTATACAGGTTATTACCTGTATATATATATATATATATATATATATATATATATATATATATATATATATATATATATATATATATATTATATATATATATATATATATATATATATATATATATATATATATATATATACATATGTATATATATATATATATATATATATATATATATATATATATATATATATGTATATATCCATATATACATATATATATATATATATATATATATATATATATATATATATATATATATATATATTGTAACATTCATTTTTTCCTAGATTTTAAGACCATGTAATGTTACTGATTTTTCACTTCAAATTGTACTTATTTTCATTTTTGTATCGAACGGTATATTAAACAGAGATTCCAAGACGTTCGGTATAGTGTGTTGTGCGGGTTCCTGACCGAACCTAACGCCAAGCCGCGATTGGTGAAAAATTTGTATCCGCCGGTTTTGGTTCCGGCGTCGCGAGATTACAGGCAAAAGTCGCACGGTTTATTTAAGGCTCCGCAGAGCTTGAATCGCGGTTGTTTTCCATCGAGCCGCAGCCGGGCTGTTTTCCATCTAGCCGCAGCCGGGTTAGTACCATCTAGCCGACAGGCTAATTTTCATGAGAGTCGCCAAGTAGGCTTCCTTCGACTGAGCTACTAAAAAAGCTCAGAACAACCATCATGCGAGCTAAGTAGAAGTACCAGTTTCTTAACTAAAAGCCGTAGTGGGCTTTCTAAGTGTTTGCTAAAAAAAAGTGTGAAATCGGGCGTAGTCCATCAAAGCAGGAATAAGAACAGTAAGTTACCCAAACTTCCTACAATAGACTTATTCCAGAGTAGTGCCTTAACAACAATTTGAAACAGACTAAAAAGTGAAGTGTAAAGCACTATTTTTCGTCTTCAGGGGTAGTCATAGTTTAGAAATTAAATAATAACTACTAGTTAGGCTAGAATTTTTTTATAAAACTGCAAAGGTTAGAACTTTTTATTTTAAAAAACATGAATAAATTCTTTTTTTTGTTGATTAAAGCTAGTGTCTCACTGAATACCTATCCTACTTTTCAGGACAAAAACGGCTGTACCAAACTATTTTTTTTATCTACCAACAATACATTCGTTCAGCATTTTTCCATTTTTTTAGCTGAAGTTAGATCCTTTCTATTTTAAAATGGATGGTGCCCAAAATCTGTACAGCTAAAGCTTTTTAAAAATAGAAAATAATTCCAAAAAGACGTAAGAAAATTATCTCTTACCCATATCTCTCTACCAAGGAAAACTGAGCTAGTGTGTGTTTAATTTCTTTAGTTCTTTTAAAATCAGGGTTCACTCAATTCAGTATCAGAAATTAAAGCGGGTAAGTTCCAATGTTACAAAATTGCGCTCAAGCGTGGGACAAACAACTTCTCACAGGGTACAAAAAAAAGATGCCTCAAACTGAGAACACTTTTTCACATCTTACAAAATGACGCAGTGTACGTGGGGCGCAATTAAACACCTTTTCATAGGCTACAAAATAGCGCTGTCAACGCGGGGCTTTTGGAATTTTATTTTTTAAAAAAGGGTTCAGTGTACCAGCTTTCGAACAAAATAAAAGCTCTAACTTTGCAGATATTTTTATTTCATAATATTTATTAAACGAAACTACACTATAGCAGTAAGACAAAAGCAGGAAATTTGTAGAACTTTTTATTTCAATTTATCTGATGGTGGTATATATGAATTTTGTTAATTGACTCTTAAGATAAGCGATTCCTACTTTTTTCTTAAAAGCTAGCTTTATAGTTCAGATTAGCAGATGTGTTGGTCGACTTTAATTTTACACTGTTTATTTTGCGGATAGTGGAAGAAAAAACGGTGCGTTTTTTCTCACCTATATTTTGCATGAATATTAAAAATACTTTGCTGATACGAAACGGTATTTGGAGATTTTTTGTTGAAAATTCTTAAGATATCTTAGTAAAGGAATTTTAGTACAAGGCGATACTTAGAAATTTTTTTGAAATTGTCGAAGATTTTTTTAATGTTTGGTAAAGAAGTTTACATATTTTAAGTGCCTTTACATATTTTTTATTTTTTTTGACTATTGGGAGCACAGGAGAAATATTATTACGACTTTTTAAACAATTCTTTTAAATTTTATAATCTAAATTATCATGGAAGCCTTCAATTTTAAAGTCAATCACCTACTGGAATATGAATTAGACTATGAACTGAAAATCCGTCGTACTTTCTCAGAACGTCCGGTCGCGGATAAAAGAAAGATTCTAACGAGGATCTTAAGTAAAGAAATTAATGAGCCGGGGAAAAACGATAAAAATAGGGGATGACACTCTGGATAATACAGAAGAAACGGCTGGTATCGAAAAGAGTTTAAATTCTATCCAAAACTTAATCGATAGTTATGACGGCGATCCAAATGATTCACTTGTACACCGGGTTAAATCACGTTTATCGCATGTAGCGGGTCGCGTACAAAGAATTCCCATGCTGGATGACGAAGAGGAAGCGTCGAAGCTTTCCAAATATGTTCAGGAAACGATAGCTACGTGTGTGCTCATGGAAGCAAATCTTGCAGAAAAGATAGCTCCTGGTCATGAGTTACCACAGTTGCCTATTACAACCCCAGTCATAAACGTACCAGCTCCAATCGTGAATTGCGCCGCCAGAAATATTCCTGTCAGCGAATGGCAATTGAAATTTAATGGAGACTCAAAGAGATTCTATCCTTTTTTGGAGAGGCTGACTGAAATAGCACAAGCTAGGAAAGTATCGGAAGATGAACTTTTCAGCTCTGCTGTTGAATTTTTCACTGGCGATGCCTTCATTTGGTTTAGAAGCATAAAATCAAGTGTCAACGACTGGCATTCCTTGGTAGATAGGCTAAAGAAGGACTTCTTGCACTGTGATGATGATGAAGAATTGTGGTCGGAAATAAAGAGGAGGCGACAAAAGAAGAATGAGTCCACTGTGATTTTTATTGCCCACATGGAATCTTTATTTTGTAGGTTGTCCATCAAGCCTTTGGAAAGTACCAAAGTTAAATTTATACGGAGGAATATTCTGCCTAGTTTCGTCAATCGGTTAGCTCTACTAGATATTAATTCGGTAGCCGAACTCGCCGGGTTATGTAGAAAACTTGAAGAGTCCGATTATTTGTTGGAAAAGAGCAGACCAAAAGGCGAAACTAATATACATCAAGTAGAGTATAATCCAAATGGCCGAAGTGGAGTCTCGACAAATAAAGTTGGGAATGTAAATCGGAACCCTAGGAGTAACCAGAAAACGGGTAAAAGGAAAGATAATGACTCTAAAATTAGCGACACTGCAGCTAAAGTGAACGACAAGCCGGTTTCACCTAAGGCAATTTTCACGTGTTGGAATTGCACAGGCCCGAATCACACTTACCAAAATTGTACAGCACCAAAGAGGGTATTTTGTTTCAAATGTGGAACAACAGGTGTGAGACTAACATCATGCCCCAAATGTACAAAAAACGAGTAAGGACGGTATATTACCGAGGCGGATATCCTAAGTCCAACAAAAAAGCCTCTAATCATTCGGCTAAGTCACAAGCTCATGTTCGCAGTAAAGCCCCTAATCCAAAACGTTCTAGAAACACAGACGAACAAAAATATTCCAGTAGATCAGATTGGACTAAATGGTTACAAAAAGTTTCTGATTTTTTTAAGTCTAATAAAAATTCTCCTTCTCAAGTTAAAACTCCTGCTTCTCCAAATGGTCACATGTCTCCTCTATTCGTGCATAAATATTTAGATAACAGACCGCATATCAAGATAAATCTATTAGGTGCCCATTTCTCGGCTTTATTTGACTCTGGTGCAAATGCCTCCGTTATAGGTCAGAATGGTATTAAAATTTTAAGTCGTTTAAGTATAAAAATATGCCATGTCAAAAATAGAAGTGTTACCACTGCAGATGGCAGCCGTCTAAAAGTTTTAGGTACGGTTGAGTTGCCGCTAGTCTGCAATGGTCATTGTTTAGTAATCTCTGCTCTAGTAGTACCTTCTCTATCACATACTTTGGTTTTAGTAAATTTTAAAAATAATTCGTGGTATCCACAGCCTAGAAGTCAATTCTCATACAAGTTTTAAAGATTGTTATTCAGAAAGTTCTTTTGAAAACCTTTTCTCGCGTCTATGTACCCTAGATGATCTCTCGCGGACGGAACGCTTAAAAGCAGAAAAAGTAATAAGCTCTTTCAATGAAATAAGTAGTAAAGATAGGTTAGGCCGAACGAATAAAATCAACATGTCTATAGATACGGCTGATGCCAGTCCTGTAAAGACAAGGCCCTTCGCCATGTTTCCTTATATGTCAAAAGTATTAAATAAAGAGTTAGACGAAATGTTGAAACTCGGAGTGATTGAAGAATCAAACAGTCCCTGGTGTTCTCCAATCTTATTGGTGAAAAAGGCCGATGGACAGTATCGTCTGTGCTTTGACGGAAGAAAGCTCAACGAGGTCAGCAAATTTGATAACTACCCATTACCGAACATCGACAGAATTTTGACATCACTCAGGAATGCTAAGTATGTATCTTCGATAGATCTTAGAAAGGCTTTTCTGGCAAATTCCTTTAGACAAATCCTCTAAGGAAAAGACCGCTTTTGCAGTAGTAGGCCGAGATCTATTTCAGTTCGTCACTATGCCGTTTGGTCTAAAGAACGCTGCTCAAACTCAGCAACGGTTAGTAGACGCTATATTTGGTCCGAAATATGAGCCACATATTTTTACCTATCTCGATGATATTTTAGTAACATCGGAAGACTTCGAATCGCATATTCGCTTACTTAAAGAAGTAAAAAAAAATAAATTGAAAGAGGCCGGACTGACGATAAATTTGAGCAAATGTGATTTTTTCAAAACTTCTCTAAAGTTTTTAGGCTATATTGTAGGCTCAAATTCCTTGCGTACCGATCCGGATAAAGTAGCAAGCATGGTTAATTATGCGAGACCTACTAATACTACAGAAGTTAAGCGCTTCGTAGGAATGTGTTCATGGTATAGACGTTTTATTGAGAATTTTTCTACCCTGTTGTCGCCTATTAATGATCTTTTGAAAGGACGAAAAAAAGGACAATCGATAGATTGGACAAACGCAGCAGAAAGATCTTTTATAAAGATTAAAGAGCTATTGGTTTCAGCTCCAATTTTATCCCAACCAGATTTTTCCCAACAGTTTTATATTTCTAGTGATGCTTCTAATACCGGTTTAGGGGGCGTCCTAACACAGAAAATCAATGGTGAGGAAAGAGTGATAGCGTATGCCAGTAGAACTTTATCAAAGGCTGAACGTAACTATTCGGTTGTTGAAAAAGAATGTTTGGCAGTACTCTTTAACATCGAAAAGTTTCGACCTTACATAGAAGGTGTTCCTTTCACGGTCATAACAGATCATTATAGTTTATTGTGGCTTAATTCAATTAAAAACCCTAGTGGCAAACTAGCGCGTTGGGCGATTAGGCTGAGACAACATACATTTAATTTAATTCATAGAAAAGGAGTCCACGATGTTATTCCTGACGCTTTGTCAAGAATCCCAGATCATACAGCGGACGAAAACAGTCTTAATGCACAGATTGGCATAAGAATTGATACAGTTGATGTAGATCGCATTGATCCATGGTACGATAATTTGCGGCAGCAAATTAAAGAATTTCCTCAAAATTTTCCTCAGTGGAAGGTGGAAAATGATTGCGTGTACAAGTTTATCCCAAACCAGTTGCCTTTAAAAGTTAATATACCCGAGTGGAAAATACTAGTTCCTAAACCACAGAGAGAGGAAATTATAGACATGTGTCACACTCCTCCTACTTCTGGTCATTTTGGCTTTTATAAAACTCTTCACAGGGTTCAGGAACAGTATTATTGGCCAAAAATGCTTTTTGACATCGTAAAGTTTGTGAGGACTTGTGAAGTATGTGGAGCGCAGAAATCTCCAAATACACTACCTATGGGACTGATGGGAAAAGAGAAAACGGTCAATTACCCTTTTCAAGTCATAGCAGCTGATCTAGTAGGTCCATTTCCACGTTCAAAACAAGGAAATAAATGACTTTTCGTAATTTCTTGCTGGTTAACAAAGTATACCGTGTTATTTCCTTTGAAAAGCTCTAAAGCCGAATGCTTTTTGAAAATTTTAGAAAACGATATTTTTCTAA
This sequence comes from Pachyrhynchus sulphureomaculatus, assembly GCA_019049505.1. Taxonomy (NCBI): domain Eukaryota; kingdom Metazoa; phylum Arthropoda; class Insecta; order Coleoptera; family Curculionidae; genus Pachyrhynchus; species Pachyrhynchus sulphureomaculatus. Next base: position 38,338,211 of record CM032452.1, read on the forward strand.
TCCACGGAGTTTCATCGCTTTCGATATGCGATAACGGTACTCAGTTTACTTCTGAGTGTCTTAAGAGCTTAAGTGAGACATATAGTTTTAACATCCGTTTTAATCCCGTGTACACCGCAAGACACGAAGTAACCGGGTTTACACCGTCTTTCTTAGTTTACGGCAGACATATACCTCTATCTGGATCGTATTATAAAAATTTAGATTTGGATGTCAATGTTGACAGCGAAATAATTCCGGGTAACAGGGGTGCGTACGCCGAAAATTTAAAGGGTTTAAAAGATATTTTCACCGACGTGCGTAGTAGGATACATAAGGCTTATGAACGGAACAGTAAGTCTTACAACCTTAGAAAAAGGGATTTTGCCTTTAATATAGGTGATCACGTTTGGCGAAAAAATAAAATTCTTTCCAGTGCAGCAGATAAATTCACATCTAAGTTGGTACCTAAGTATGTGCATTGCGTGATTAGAGAAAAGATTTCAGATTTAGTTTATGGTTTAGTTAATTTAGATGGGACTAAAATAGGACGATGGCATATTAAAGACTTAAAACCATTCAATGAACCTAACCCTAATGAAAGTTTGTCAGAAGGAGAATAATTTATATTTACATTATCTTAATTGCTTTACTTTATTTTTTTGATGTTGCTCTGTAGAGGTGACGACCTCGTTTTCTTGACTGTTATAAAAGTTGAGCAGAGAATAGCTTACTTTTGTTGTTTAATGCTAAGGTTTTGGGTACTGATCATATCCAAACTTAGGTTGATTGTAGTTGATGTTTAGCATCGACTCAGTTTTGCGAGCTTGCGAAAGAGTCACACTCAGGATATATCATAAGACTGGTATGTCGGTGGTCGCGGGATTTGATTTGCTTATGACCCCAAATAATATCCAGTTCTTGACACTTGGAAGCGAAATTTTGATTAGAGGCAATCCAAGGTGATCTTGAGTTAGGACAAGCGCAAGATGTAGCTCGTGTAGTGTGATGTTGAGTCAAAATTTTTTTTATGAGCAATTTCAAAGTTTGTTACCCGAGTGGGTGTATTTCTATTACCTTAGTGGTATATGTTGGGTGCAATTAAGAGTAAATTGATTTTGGTTTATCCAGTAAGTCTAAGACTTGGATTATTTTGATTTAGATCTTCTTCTGGATTGACAAACTGAGGGTATATTCTATTTTTTTCAGAGCCGTTTAAACGTTACCTTTGAGTCACTAATTTTTTTAAAAATTTTTTTTTGCATAGACTCATAGGCGTCTGATGAGTTTTTTCGGTATACTATCGGATTGATAGGAAATTGAAGTCCTGCAGGAGAACTAAAGGCTGATCATTTACAGGAGGTGAGAGCAGAGTAAGACAGTCGTTTCACAAAGAAATGATCAAAATCTGATACCGAGATGAGAACCTTGTCAAGAGAGGCTAAGCGCAGTGAAGGAAGATTCCTAACCGAATTTTTAGATTTCCAAGAGGTAATCTAGAAGTTTGGGCTGACAGAAAACGGTTATGCCTGATACCTGTAGCAGTTTCTTCTAGAGGCTATTGTCTAGGGAGACGATTAACACCATGATCGAATATTTTAGCTGTCAACGATGTTTTCTTCTTGTTTCTGATTAAGCTGGAAAAGCTCTTGTCGTCTTCAAAAGTTTTGTTGCGTTACCACCGAAAATTTGAGAAATTTTTGCTTCATGTAGCTTTTTAAGCTCATTTTCGTTTTTTTAAAAATTTCGTTAGAAGCTTGGTTAAGTCAACCTTGTAAACCTTTAGGTTGTATCCCATGAGTTATCTGTTTTTACAGGCTGTGATGCACCGGGTGCTAACAGATGCCGTTACGACGTTTGGCAGGGAGTTAGTCTTCCTGAGGAACAGACTGATTGGAAGGGTAGTCTATGGGGGGTGAACGTTTGACCTTTGGGACCTTTAGGGGTTTTGTTACCCAATGGTTATTTCTATTTGAACCAAAGGAGAGCCTAGCTACTGTAGTCGACCTCAGCTCCAATTAGCCTATTAGTGGTGACAGGCTGTTGGCAGTAGTGTGTTTCGGAACACCCTATTGATTAAATTTTTTTGACTTATGGTGGTGTGGTAGACACCGTTTCAGTTTAGTGGATGCTATAATCTACTCCCTTTTGTTGGTGGACACCAGGGTCACCAATTCTGTATTTTATTGTCTCCACCTTTCAGTATATCGTGGTGAGGTGTTTGTCTCCTGTTATGTGGAATGGATTGAATGTTTTTCGTTGTTGTTCAAGGGGAGACCAGTACACGAGGGTTCTTCATGCAACTTGAAGAGGCGCAATGCTGGTTAAGTTTTATATCTCAGTGTAGCCACCCTGAAGAATGACGGAGGGCGTTTTTTCCGGCTCATGTTTCTAGTCAGATTTGTCACTTTGGTGCGATGTGCCGAAGATTTGATTAGCTTTTGCTAAGAGCTTTCACCAAGCTCGGTATGGAGTTATCATAACCAAGAGTTTGGGATTTGAACTCCTGAATGTACTTCTGTATATATTTCTGTATATATTTCTGTATATATTTCTGTATATATTTCTGTATATATTTCTGTATATATTTCTGTATATATTTCTGTATATATTTCTGTATATATTTCAGTGTATGTTGGTTGCCTGAGGGCATGTGCTCAAAATGTGTGATTTTGAGTCGTTTTGTTTATGGACTCCCATATATAGGATTATGACTTTAGGGAGGTCCTATTTCGAGACTTGCTGTCTCATATAGTTATGTTGGGAATGTTTCCTTGAATGTTAGTTGCGCGCGGACTAATCATTCTGTTCTTAGTGAACATTGCTTTTTGAAGCAGGATCATTCAGTTTGGTGAATTTTAGCTTTTATAGCTATTCACTGTGTTTAGAGTGAATTTTAGCTTTTATAGCTATTCACTGTGCCTATAGTGGTATTGTTAGCTTTTATAGCTGCTCACTATGTTAATGGCGAGATTGTTCTTTTAGAACGCAGACTTTGTGTAGTCGAGGACTACTTACAGAGTGTTTTCTTGGCGAGGAGCCGAGGTTTTTTCTGGCGATATACCAGAGTGTTCTCTTGGCGAGGAGCCGAGTTTTTTTCTGGCGATATACCAGAGTGTTTTGTTGGCGATGAGCTGACGTGTTTTCTGGCGATTTTTGCATGTCTGGATGTCTCAGGACGTCGACATTGCGCGATGTAGCGTTTTCCCTGGCGATTTTAGCATGTCTAGATGTCTTAGGACGTCGACATTGCGCGATAGAATGCGATTATTTTCCGAGTGCGACTAGTAGTGATAGTAGTGAGCTAGAGCATGGATGGCGATTTTTCCCGAGCGTTTGTCTGGATATTTATCCAGATATTTTTTTTTTTTTGGCCTAGTGCTAAATGGTCTGACAAGACTTTTTCTTTTTAGTGTAAGTGTTTGCACTAGAATCATTTTTTTATTTTTTTCTTTATTTAAGAATTTTTATAAATTTCTTTTGCTGAAATAGAAAATTTTCAGACAATCCTTAAAAGATTTTAAGGCGGGTGTTCATATTTTATTTCAGTTCACTTTTTTTGATTTAGACAAGAGTCTAGACAAAGTTATATTTTTTGTTTTGGTAACAATAACAGAGCTGATTCTTTTATATAAGAAGACCGCGATTGTTATTTTGGAAAGGTATTTCCTATGTTCATGCAAGGATTTTTATTTACTTTTTGATGTACTCAACCTTAGTGCTTAATTAAGTTAAGTCTAGTTATAAGATTCTTGTGTACATGCAACGATCTTCATTTGGTTTTCATTGTACTTAACATTAGTGCTTAATTGGATTAAGTCTAGTAGTAAGGTCCGAAGTTTGTAATTTTGTTTTAAGTTCTGACCTTAGTATTAAGTGATAGTGTACCACTTTGTACCTTTTCATAAGTAGCCTAAGTTTAATAGACTAGTGTAGTCTATTTCTTTTTGGAAGGGGGTAAATGTAACATTCATTTTTTCCTAGATTTTAAGACCATGTAATGTTACTGATTTTTCACTTCAAATTGTACTTATTTTCATTTTTGTATCGAACGGTATATTAAACAGAGATTCCAAGACGTTCGGTATAGTGTGTTGTGCGGGTTCCTGACCGAACCTAACGCCACGCCGCGATTGGTGAAAAATTTGTATCCGCCGGTTTTGGTTCCGGCGTCGCGAGATTACAGGCAAAAGTCGCACGGTTTATTTAAGGCTCCGCAGAGCTTGAATCGCGGTTGTTTTCCATCGAGCCGCAGCCGGGCTGTTTTCCATCTAGCCGCAGCCGGGTTAGTACCATCTAGCCGACAGGCTAATTTTCATGAGAGTCGCCAAGTAGGCTTCCTTCGACTGAGCTACTAAAAAAGCTCAGAACAACCATCATGCGAGCTAAGTAGAAGTACCAGTTTCTTAACTAAAAGCCGTAGTGGGCTTTCTAAGTGTTTGCTAAAAAAAAGTGTGAAATCGGGCGTAGTCCATCAAAGCAGGAATAAGAACAGTAAGTTACCCAAACTTCCTACAATAGACTTATTCCAGAGTAGTGCCTTAACAACAATTTGAAACAGACTAAAAAGTGAAGTGTAAAGCACTATTTTTCGTCTTCAGGGGTAGTCATAGTTTAGAAATTAAATAATAACTACTAGTTAGGCTAGAATTTTTTTATAAAACTGCAAAGGTTAGAACTTTTTATTTTAAAAAACATGAATAAATTCTTTTTTTTGTTGATTAAAGCTAGTGTCTCACTGAATACCTATCCTACTTTTCAGGACAAAAACGGCTGTACCAAACTATTTTTTTTTATCTACCAACAATACATTCGTTCAGCATTTTTCCATTTTTTTAGCTGAAGTTAGATCCTTTCTATTTTAAAATGGATGGTGCCCAAAATCTGTACAGCTAAAGCTTTTTAAAAATAGAAAATAATTCCAAAAAGACGTAAGAAAATTATCTCTTACCCATATCTCTCTACCAAGGAAAACTGAGCTAGTGTGTGTTTAATTTCTTTAGTTCTTTTAAAATCAGGGTTCACTCAATTCAGTATCAGAAATTAAAGCGGGTAAGTTCCAATGTTACAAAATTGCGCTCAAGCGTGGGACAAACAACTTCTCACAGGGTACAAAAAAAAGATGCCTCAAACTGAGAACACTTTTTCACATCTTACAAAATGACGCAGTGTACGTGGGGCGCAATTAAACACCTTTTCATAGGCTACAATATATATATATATATATATATATATATATATATATATATATATATATATATATATATATATATATATATATGTATATATATATATATATATATATATATATATATATATATATATATATATATATATAAATATATATATAAATATATATATATATATATATATATATATATATATATATATATATATATATATATATATATATATATATATGGGACATTTTGCGACAACAGGGTCACCCCAATACCCAAAAATAGAATTAACGAAAAAAAAATTCAAGGGTGTCAATTTCTTCATTGAAAAGTAAGCTTTCAAATGCAACTTGGCCCTTTTGAAAAAAACAAGATGGCGGCTAGAAACAAAAAAATTATGATTTCTAAGCGGAGTTAACTGAACTTGAAAACTGGGAAAAATGCAATATTGATGTAATAGTTAGGGTACCCAACATAATTTTATGCAATACCAACGTAGCGGTTCCAAAATGGTCTCTAAAACCGAAAATTACTCCGGTCAGAAAAAGTGCTCTCTCACTGCGAAATCTCCATAATTGCTCATTTTTCGTCTAATTTTCGGCTTTAGGATCCGCCATGTGGGTATCACATAATATTATATTGGTTACTCTAACTAGTACATCAATATTGCATTTTGTCTCAGTTGGAAGTTCAGTTAACTCCGCTTCGAAATCATGATTTCTTTGTTTCTAGCCGCCATATTAAGCCGTCATCTTGTTTTTTTCAAAACGGCCAAATTGCATTTGAAAACAACAAAAAAATTGAGACCCTTTTTTTCTCCAATTATATTTTTGGGTATTGGAGTGGCTCCGTTGATGCGAAACGCCTTATATATATATATATATATATATATATATATATATATATATATATATATATATATATATATATAGTACAATCCCGATTATCCGATTCAAGATTATCTGAAATTCGGCTTATCCGAAACAAACTGTTAAAAAGCAAATTGTATTCCGATTAAAAGAAAAAATACCCCTTTATTCGAAACACATGATGAGTGGTTTCCTTAACGCGTCGGGGACGTCTAAAATTTTACCGCTGTATATGTTTTGGTTAGTCGACGGGTGTTATAAGTTACTCATTACGTCTATTATTATCGCAGAGGTAATAGTTTCGTTTTAATAGATATTTTACAAAATGGAGCGTCATAATAAGCGTAAACGTGTTGTTATTACCTTAAAAGAGACACTTAAAGCAATTCAACGTTTAGATAATGGTGAACTTCTTAAAAATATAGAGAAGAATTTAGGTGTAGCCGTGAGTACTGTTTCAGAGTGGAGAAAAAATCGCGAAAAACTTGAAAAGTGCAGTAGTGTTTTGTCATCGCCCACACAGGCACGAAAAAGTATGAAAAGCGGAGAATACCGAAAAGTGGATGATTCTTTATTTTTATGATTTACACAGAATCAAGAACGTGGAATACCAATTTCAGGAACAATTTTAAAAGATAAGGCAGTGAGTTTAAGCGAAGAGTTGCCGGTTATTGAAACGCCTGTAAATTTTTCTGCAAGTGATGGATGGCTAGACAGGTGGAAAAAAAAAAACATGGTGTACGTCAACTGAAAGTTTGTGGAAAAAGATTGTCGGCTGATGTATTTGCTGCAAAAAAATTTGCATAGAATTTTGAGCAGCTTATGAAAGAACTTGGTTTACAACCAGACCAAATCTATAATTGTGATGGCTTGAACTACAAAATGTTGCCGTCAAATACTTTAGCTTCAAAAACGGAAGCTGGAGCACCTGGTTACAAACGTAGCAAAGAACGTATTACTGTTCTTGCATGCAGTAATACTTCTGGAAGCCATAAACTCCCATTATTATGTAATGTATGTATGTATGTAAGTCAGCAAATCCACGAACCTTTAAGAATATTCGTCGCAATGCTTTTCCTGTTTTGTATAAAAATCAAAACAATGCCTGTATAAACGCGACTATATTTAAAGACTATTTTTTGGAGATTTTGTTCCCAAAGTGGAACTTTTTTTAAAAGAACATGGATATCCTAGAAAATGTATTCTGTTACTAGATAACGCCCCACTCACACAAGTGCGGAGCAGCTTGAAAGTGGGGAAATAAAAGCAATGTTTTTGCCTCCTGCTGTAACTTCTCTCATTCAGCCTATGGATCAGGGTGTACAGAAAAATTTAAAACGCAATTACAAGCGTTTGTTATTGGAGCATATTTTAGAAGAAGTAGATGAAGGTGGCAATCTTACTGATTGTCTAAAAAAGATAAATTTGAAAAATATTATATATTGGGTAGCTTCAGCCTGGAATCAAGTAAAGAGTAGTACTCTGGAAAAATCTTGGTCAAAATTGATTCCACAAGAGGAGATACATTACTCCGAGGCAGAAACAGAAGAAAATGAAAGTTTACATCAAATTATTACAAGAATATCAGGATGAGAAAGTGTTACGGAAACCGATGTTTGTGAATGGTTAAACAGTGATAGTGTGGAAGATGAAATGACTGACCAAGGATTAATCAAAATTTTATGCAAAAATGCTAATAAAATAGACAGTGATGACGATGATGATAACGACGTAGAAGCCACTGACAATATTCCGGTAAAATGTCACATTCAGAAGGACTACAGGCCCTAGAAAAAGCGTTAACTTATGTAGAACAACAAGAAAATGCAGCCGCCGCGGACATTTTGCTTATCAAACGTTGAAGAGACATGGCAGCCAAAACTAACACAAAACGAGTGCAGTTAAAAATTACCTCATTTTTAAGACATTAAAGTTAAGAATGAAACTGTTTTATTTTCGATTTTCCGTACATATACATAAAATAAGTAAACTAATTGTTCTATTCTTTGTTTTAATAAATACCTATGTACATACTAGCATATCGTATAAATGCTTTTAAGTCAATCTGCAATGTTGTATTCATTCTAAACTTCTATTTTATAAAAAAATTCGGATTAACCGAAATTTCGATTATCTGATATCACTTTGGTCCATATTATTTCGGATAATCGAGATTCTAATGTGTGTATATATATATATATATATATATATATATATATGTATATATATATATATATATATATATATATATATATATATATATATATATATATGTATATATATCTATATATATTATATATATATATATATATATATATATATATATATATATATATATATATATATATATATATATATATATATATATATATATATATATATATATATATATATATATATATATATATATACACATATATATATATATATATATATATATATATATATATATATATATATATATATATATATATATGTACGAGGGTTGTGTAAGAAATAAGGTTCCCAACGCTGTAAACTCGCCGCGCGAGATGCTAGGTGAAATCCGGCAACACCGCCGTGTGCGCTGATTCCCCCACTCTAGATCCCGCCTTGGTAGAATTCGCTGCGACGTTCGGTGCCGGCCTGACAGCCATCCACGAAGGAACCCTCGATCGCCGTCACCGCCAGGTGCGAAGTTCGTGCTGTAATCCGATTTTTGCACGCTAAAAAGTTACCACCGGTTGATATTCATAGGCAGTTGTGTGAAGTTTATGGGAAAGCTTGTATCAGCGTTCAACACGTCCGCAAATGGTGTAGGGAGTTTTCCGAAGGACGTACAGACATCCACGATGAGCAAAGAAGCGGAAAGGCCATCGATCTCCGACGAAGTTGTTGGTCGAAGATTGAGCGAATTCTTTTCTTTTTTTTTTTTATTGGTCTAGCACACGTGCTGCAGGGAAGTCCCTAAAGCGCTCCAGGAGCGGCACGAGTGCGGAAAAAGCGATTCACGTTGTTCTTGAATCGCTGTAAATTGTACTCGGTGGGAAACACAGCGCTGGGCAAATTATTCCAAAGGGATGACGTTCTCCATATAAAAGATTGCTTGAAAAGCGTCGTACGCGGAGTAACAAGCTGAACCCCATACGGATGCGAAGCACCAGCGCGACGTGTATTTCTAACATGCACCGCTTTGGGAGGAATTAAGCGGGCTACATCCTTCGAACACTTTCCATGAAAATACTTGTAGAACAGACTCAAGTCGCCAACCGTTCTTCGATGTTCCAGCGAATCAAGGCCGCCGGTCAATTCCGGGTCCCCAATCAGACGGACCGCTCTTCTCTGAACAGAATCCAACAAATGCAGTGTATATTTGAGAGCGGAGCCCCAAACGTGGGAGCAGTATTCCATAGTTGGTCGAATTTGGGCTTTGTAAAGAATTAACAGTTGCTGTGGGGTGTAAAGCTTTCTGGTTCTAAATAATATTCCCAATTTTTGAGAAGCTCTCCTTGCTATGCCTGCAACATGTTCATGCCAAGACATATTTGCTCCCAAACCAACGCCCAACAAATTGAGCGACGATGCTAGGGGAATGGAGTGCCCCGACATAACTATGTCGGGTTCAGCAACGTTAACTTCTTTAGAAAAAACTGCCGCTTGGGTTTTTGTAGCGTTAAATTCCACTTGGTTACTGTCACCCCAAGATAGAATTTCTTCCAGGTCTTTGTTAAGTTGAACGACCTCCTGCTGTCTGCGGATATTCGCCTGAGCAGCCGATGTCCGAGCGTTCAAGGTGAATGAAGAGACAAGCGTACTGTCGTCTGCAAAGCTATAGATTGGATTCCCGGTCTTTTCCAGCAGATCGTTAATGTAAATGAGAAAGAGAGTAGGAGACAGTATGGAGCCCTGGGGCACACCGGCGTTGATAGTGAGGGTGTTAGAAAGAAATCCGTCGACCGCCACTCGTAAAGAACGCTCTCTGAGGAAACATGAGAGCCACAAACAGAACCTTTCAGACATACCATAAGAGCGCAACTTAGCCAACAGTCCATCGTGCCAAACACGGTCGAATGCCTTGGATATGTCAAGAGCAACCGCTCGAAATTCTCCAAAGTGTTCAATTGCGTTGTTCCAAACATGTGTTACATAAGTCAGAAGATCTCCTGTTGATCTATGTTTACGAAAACCATATTGGTGATCGCTAATAATATTGAATCGTTCGAGATATTTTAGAAGATGCTCATTGATAACCTTTTCCATGACTTTCGATATTATTGAAAGCAGTGCAACTGGTCGGTAGTTATTTGGCAAGGTCTTCTTACCTTTTTTAGGTATCGGCTGAACCGTGGCACATTTCCAGCAGGACGGAAATATTCCCTTTCTGTAGGATAGGTTAAAAAGTCTACAGAAAACTGGTGTTAGTTCCCTTGCACAGTTTTTGAGAACTATGGCAGGTATTCCGTCAGCGCCAGAAGCCTTCTTGGTGTCTAGCTTCATTAAAATACGCTTTATGATGCGCTGTCTGAAGACAACATCGGGCATCCTTGACTGCAATATAGGAATAGTAGGTGGTGTTTTTTTCCTTGGAAATCGACAGTAGAATGTGAAGCAAAGAGTTCAGCCAACAAGTTTCGCTCTCTCAACAGGTGTGGTTGCAATGGAATTATCTGGCCGTGTGAGTGGTGGTATGGTGGATTTGGTAAAGTTTTGACTAACTGCCTTAGCGACTGCCCAAAAGGACCTGGAATTGTTGGGACAAGCGAGAAGCTTGTTTCTAATTCGTTGATTGTGTGCCTCCTTAGCCTCGTCGATAATTCCCTTGCATCTGTTCCGGGCATGAACAAAGATATTTCGATTTAAGGTGTTAGGATTTTCACGCCATTGTCGGTAGGCAATATGTTTAGAAGCAACAGCTTCTTTGCATTTTCGGTCGAACCAAGGTTTGCCGTTGGAGGAGCATTTCTTCGAAAAAGGGATGTAAGCTTCCATACCAGCCAAAATAACATCGGAGACCTCCCTGGCGCAGTCAGATGGGTTATCGGATCGAAAACAAACGTCCATCCAAGGGAAAGTTCGAAAGTATTCCATGAGATCTTCCCATTTAGCAGATTTGTAGTGCCAAATCTTGCGCGGCCTAGGCGCCTCTCTGTCACTGATTGGCAGGATACTCGATGTCGAAAGCAGTTTATGGTCGGAAGAACCTAACGGCGGATTTACGGTGACCGTGTAAATCTCCGGATTGGTGGTTAAAAACAGATCAAGAAGACTGGCGAACTCCCCGTCTCGATCAGGGATCCGTGTTGGTTCGTCAATAAGCTGAGTTAAGCCATAACTGATTGAGAATGATTCAGCTTCACGACCTTGTTCGTCGGTAGTATTCGAATATTTGAGCCAGTTGATATTGTGGACATTAAAGTCGCCCAGGATGGCAATTTCGGCACTTGGATAGTTACTTTGTAAATAATCGATGGTGTCTGCAAGAGAAGCGAAAAGTGTTCGAAAATTGGTATCACTTGGTGGTCGATACAGGATACAGATGAACCTTGTGGTTTGTTGAGTCGTTATTTTTAACCACATAACATCAAAGTTTGGGGGCTCCAGAGCTTCTTCTCGTTGACAAGAGAGGTCGCTTCTGACAAAAAGACAGATTCCAAAGTTACGCCTAAATCGGGAATAGAAGTCGTACCCAGGATAAAGATAGTTGACCGTGCTGGTCGATGGACTGACCTTGGTTTCACATAAAGCGATTACATGAGGTTTATCTGATTGCAGGTGTTGATGCACTGAATTTATGTTCGAGTTTATACCTCATCATGCTCTTTGGTCCCACAGTAGTTAATGTGGAATTTTCCTGTTCTGTCACATGTTTATCTTTGCCTTCCTTGGCTTTGATCCAGGGGGTGTTATTATTGGGTAGTTTGGGTTCTGACCAGATACTTTTCCAATGATCTGTGAGTTCTTGTTTGTTTGATGGTTCGGTCACTGCTGTCTGTTTGCTGTGCATAGTTTTCCGGTAGAACTGTGTTTGGCTTCTTCGGAAGAGGTTGTTGGTATCTTTCCTCTCGTTTGGTTCTTTGTATCTACGAAGTCTTGCGGCATATACGGATAATTTTTGTTTCAGAGTATCCAGGATTTCTGGCAGTGCTCTGTTGGGAGACCCGGACTTGATCTTGTTTATACTCTGCGTGACTCGTTTGGACACGTTCCCGTTGATAAACTGGGTAAGGTGTCCTAGATATCTCCTGATGTTGTTGATTTGGTTTTCTATTCTTATTTGCCGTTTGAATTTTGGTTTTGTGCTGTTGGGATTTCTTTGTCGTTGCGGGAGTTTTTGATTAAATACTTCGTCGGTTGCGTTTGGGATTGATGGTGGTGGGTCTAGGCGGCGAGTGATTCCCTTCTCAGTGGTTTCTCTGTCAGGACCTGTGCTTTTACTAAAGCAACGCATGGTGTGTTCGTTTGTTCCTGTAGTATAACTCATGCGTTGCCTTGACTTTCCCACCTTGGTGAGTGTCGGTTTACTCGCCGGCACAACACTTTTGGCAGGTCCATTGTCAGTTGCCCGGTCTTCATCGTTCTGGTCGAGCTGCCATTTCCCGCGACGTCCTCGACCGTTACGTCGCTCGCCCGATGCTTCTTCTATTGGTCTACTGTTGCTTGGGATGTTTTTAGTGTTTTGTGGTGTCAGAAGCTCAAAGTGTCCCGACATTGGGTTGCCTGTTAGTAGAAGGTAAATAGTTTCGGTGTGTTTTCTTGTGCTGATTATTGTTGGCTTGTCCCTAAAAGTTATTTTTGTATCTCTTGTTCTTCGTTGTTTTGAGAAGATATGAAAGTTGCTATTCTGGGTTTCCGAGAGGGCAAGTATCTCTAGGCTCGTTCCATAGGTGCCATTTTTTCCTCATATAGTTATAGTAGTTATTGAAGTCTTTCATATCGTCGTCCCCAATTAATGAAAATGTGTTAAGTTCCGACCAGTTTTGTTGTATATATCTTAGAGCAGCCTCTCGGAGTCTTTCATGATGGTTTTGGTGGCCATATATGTGTAAGCTAACTGCACGGAAAAGGCAATTTCCATCACCTACAATGTCGGATCTGGTAAAACTATCAGGAGTAGTTTCAGCTGAGGCGGTTGGTTGGATCGTTTGTAGTTGTTGTTGTTGTGGGGGTGCTGTAGCTGTTTGTACGACAGGGGTCCGCCTCCTCAGCACCCTGCCATTGTCACTAGTATAATTATTATTTTGTGACATAGTGTTCCCACGAGTATCCTAGGAAAGAATGGTCGACTGCGGCAGAGCCTGGATGCCACAGCAAGGCTACTTACTCCCGGAGGGCGCCCGGCTCGAGGATAGGAGGATAACGATTCGGGAACTGGCTGCCCGGGTTCCTGAGGTTTGTGAAAAAACAATCCACACGATTTTGACTGAAAGGTTACTTTATCACAAGGTGTGTGCGCGGTGAGTCCCGCACATGCTTTCAGAAACCCACAAAGCCGATCGCGTCAAGTGTGCCTAGGAGTTTCTTCGAGAATGCGCCGAGAATACCGAATATTTCTTAGACTCCATTGTTACCGGGGATGAAACGTGGTGTCATTACGTCACCCCGGAAACAAAACAACAATCGCGACAATGGCGTCATACAGGATCGCCTAAACCGAAGAAGTTCAAGCAGACGCTGTCCGCAGGGAAAGTGATGGTTACGGTCTTTTGAGACCGTAAGGGTGTCCTGCTTGTTGAGTTTATGCCTCGAGGGATCACAATAAATTCGGAAAATTATTGTGAGACCTTGAAAAAACTCAGAAGAGCCATCTAAAATCGGCGGAGAGGAAGACTGACAAAAGGCGTTAGTCTGCACCACGAAAATGCGCGCCCGCACGTCTCTCGCCAAACCAAGGATTTAATCGACAATTTTGGCTGGGATCTCGTTGAACATGCTCCCTACAGCCCTGATCTTGCACCGAGTGACTTCCACTTGTTTCTAAAATTGCAACACTTGGGTGGACAACGTTTCGAGACTGATGAAGAAGTGCAGGAAGCCGTCACCAAATTCCTCCACGGACTGGCGGCGGACTTCTTTGAAGCGGGATTCCAAAAGTGGATTAGTCGTCGACAAAAATGCGTGGAAAAATCTGGAGATTATGTTGAAAAATAGCTAAGAAACTAAGCTTTCCAATGATGTATTTTTCAGTTCAAATAAAAAATGCCTTACACCTGAAAAAAATGTGGGAACTTTATTTTTTACACAACCCTCGTATATATATATATATATATATATATATATATATATATATATATATATATATATATATACATACGAGGCTAGTTTGAAAAGTCCGTGCAAAGTCCGAGAGATGGCACCACCGGCGCGTATCGAGGTCATGTTTAGTTAGTAGCATCTCTTGAATGAACGCACACCAAGTTTCAGCCATATTGGTCTATTTCTTTGTGTTTGGCATTCGTGTAAATCAAGGAAGTCGAGTGATTTTCAAGAAATGGACGAAAAAGAATTTCGTGTGGTGATTAAACATTACTTTATGAAAGGCAAAACGCCTCAGGAAGCTAAAGAGAAGCTTGATAAACATTATGGTGACTCTGCACCTTCGATTAGAACAGTTTATAAGTGGTTTCAAAATTTTCGGACTGACCATATCGGCACAAGTGACGCTGAACGTTCTGGACGGCCTGTGGAAGTTACGACTCCAGAAATCATTGATCAAATCCATGGTATGGTGATGGATGACAGAAGAGTTAAGGTGCGTGAGATTGCTAGTGCTGCGGGCATCTCGACTGAACAGGTACATAATATTTTGCATAAACATTTGGACATGAGAAAGCTATCCGCAAGATGGATGCCGCGATTGCTAACGCTTGACTAAAAACGGAATCGTGTGAAGTGTTGCAAGGATGGTTTGCAGCTGTTCTAGAAGAATCCGGAGGACTTTAAGCGTCGTTTCGTCACTGTGGATGAAACATGGATACATTACTATACTCCTGAGACCAAACAACAATCTAAACAATGGGTTACCAAGGGGGAATCTGCACCAAAGGCCGGAAAGGTTATGGCGACTGTCTTTTGGGATTCGCAAGGGATAATCCTCATCGACTATCTGGAAAAGGGTAAAACTATTACAGGTGAATATTATTCATCGTTATTGGACCGTTTGAAAACCTAGCTGCAAGAAAAACGCCCGCGATTGGTCCACGAGAAAGTCCTTTTCCATCACGACAACGCACCAGCACACACCTCAGCAGTTGTGGTCGCAAAATTAATGGAAATAGGATTCCAACTCGTTTCACATCCCTCCTATTCTTCAGACTTGGCTCCCTCGGACTACTATTTGTTCCCCAATTTGAAGAAATCGCTGGCGGAACAAAGATTTTATTCTAACGAGGAGGTGATTGCACACACTAATGGATATTTTGCAGACTTGGACAAATCCTATTATTCGGAAGGGATGAACAAACTAGAACATCGTTGGACGAAGTGTATAAGCCTAAAAGGAGACTATGTCGAAAAATAAAAAAGGTTTACCCCAAACACATAAGTAGTTTTTATTTTTGCACGGACTTTTCAAACCAGCCTCGTATATATATATATATATATATATATATATATATATATATATATATATATATATATATATATATATGCACTATATCTTCAGAAAGAGTATAAATTCTTTAGATAGAAAAACTGGTCCAAAATTTTCAATAAAAAATAAATCTCTCTTATCATAAACCATGCGAAGCACGTATACTTCTGCTATAGTCAAATTTGTATTATTTATGTTACTTTTGTTGATTTTCTTTTTGAAGTTTTTTTCCTCTTTCGATATAAATTATTAACTAGTCATCTCGTGAAAAATATGTTCTGTTATTTAAAAATTTCAGAATATATCATCGAATACAGAGTAACAAGGTCCTAACGCCTTGGTAGAATAATGGAATTTTTAAGCTAAGCTTCACCGAATACATTTTTAATATTCAAGATGGAAGAAACGAAGAAAATAAAATTTGTAAAATCAGTAAAGTGGTTTACCCACACTTTCTTTTACATATTATTTTTGTTAAGATTGGAATATATAATATAATTTTAAGATTTTTCGACAACAAAAACTCTGAAAAGAATGTATAATACGATACATTTGAAGCAACCCTATAGTCCCCCTTTGACCTTTTATATGTTCGACTATAAATAATATTGTCAGGAGACATTTTCACAATACTGTTGAAACTACACAAAAGTTATTCACCTTTACCCCCATTTTTTCAAGTAATATCACTCAAAAACCATAGGTTTTATTTCTACTTCAAGTATTAGTAGTAGTAGTAAGAAGAGTACCTTAAGTCACGAATGTCACCTAGATCTAAAAGTTCTTCTGTGACTCCCCACTATCGAATTTGGGTCGCAGTCCTAGTCCGGCATTTTCTGCCAAATGACATACGCTACTTACCCTGACCTCTTGCAGATCTTTGGGTTCATAGAATAGTTGACCCCAGTATCTGTATCTTTTAACTATTAGTGCAGGACATTCGCACAAAGAATGCTGTCCTCGCTTTCACCCTCGCACAGCCGACATGTTTTCCGCTCAGTCAGTTTGAAGTTATATAAATGGGCTTGTAATGCCACATGTCCCGTAAGGAGTCCTATACTCAGGCGTAGCCTTTGTTTTGACATCGACAGGAGTTCCTTTGTTCTGCCTGACGTAGTTTGTTTCATAAGGAGTTTGGCTTGAGGACACCCCGCTCCTGCAGTCCAAGAGCGTTGGTGTTCCTTGCCCAACCATTCCCTGATCTTGTTTTTTACCGAAAGCGAATGGAACTCCTACAACCTGTTCAGGCGGGTCCTCTAAGATGCCTCTCCTTCAAGTATTATACGGATACCAAATTTGGAATCGATATCTCATAGCGTTCGTAAGTAATTATGGCAATAGACAGACAATTGAACACTATGTCTTTTTGTGATCTAAGAACACTAAAACGTGAATAAATAAGGAATATGACTTGTTACAAATACAACACTTTTCTTCAGCAGAGAAGTAAAAACAAATATTTAATGTTTTTTGTTAGATGAATTGAAAAGATTGTAGGCATAATATTTTTATGTCTTTTAGAAAAATAAGCCTAAAATGTTAATAAAGAAAGTTAACTTCAAACTTCCTTCTTTAACAAACCTCAGAAGTGATAAGTTAAAGAATCTATTAAAAGGATAAAAACCATGCCAAAACTGTATCAAAAAAATCTTCACTCGCTTATGATGCCTACTCACCATAGTCAAGCGATAATTGATTTTTGAAGGTATGTACGAACCCCTAATAAGAATTGATAAGAAGAGTGAAAATAAGTTAAAGTAACATTGGTAAAATCCATCGTAAAAATTAAAAAAAAAAAAAAAAAAAAACGGTTAACTGCAAGTTGGACTTGCTCAATTAGTGTTCAATACTGTGCTTTTAAAATAAACTAAAGTCCTTACCTAGGCTAAGTTAATTAGGCCCTGACATCTTAAGACCCAATATGTATTTTAATGTTTCTCTTAATCAATAATATATAATAGTTATAGCATTTTAGCTACCTAATAGACAATAAATCAATCTGGCTCAATGTAGAGTCTAGTAACAAAAGTGTAAAATAAATATTTACTACCTAAATATTTGTTAAATTATTTTGTCTCTAGAGGAGCTACGTGCAGTATTGAAAATATATTTATCTCCACCATACTGACGGGAAACCTCCTCGATACTGTCAAGCTTCGTAATTTTTTGTATACCAGATAAATTATGAAATGTAAGCCACTCGTGAAAATCTCCGCCCAATCTACTCTTTAATATTCGATTTCTAGAATTTAGTCAACATTTTTTGATCAGTCCTTTTCGAGATAGGGTGTGGAGACAAAGATTTTTTTTTAAATAATATAAAGAAAAGTGTGCTCAAGTATTACATCATATATATTTTTGAACTCTTATTTACAGAAGCTTTCATTTGACACCCAACTCGATGACCTAAGGAAAAAAATTCACTTATCCTTAAAAGCTAACCCCTTAAGTCAAAATTTAACTTTCAAAACAACGTGGCTCTAATTGGGCCATCAATTCCTATATTTCTACAGGATTTCAACTTTATAGGTCAAATAGTTTCGGAGAAAATCAGGTCTGACAGAAGGACACCGAAGTGATCCCATAAATGTTCCGTACGGAACACTAAAAAAATCAATTAATTTTAGAAATAACATGCTAATTAGTCGAATTGTTTCCCTAAATTAATATTTTATGAGACCTGATATAATAATAGGAACTAGGGAGATTAAAGTTTTTACTACAAATGGAGTTAGAAATACTTGTTTCCAAAAACAACAAGGAAATAATTTTCTTTTGAGAAGGAATGTTTTTAAAAATTATTAGAGTAATTCTGGTATACAAACTTTACAATTTATATATATATATATATATATATATATATATATATATATATATATATATGTATATATATAGATATATATATATATATATATATATATATATATATATATATATATATATATATATATATATATATATATATATATATATATATATATATATATATATATATATATATATATATATATATATATATATATATATATATATATATATATATATGTATAAATAAATATTTAAATGGAAGTTATAAAACCAAAACATCTAATAATAAGAATAACACAAGAAAACCGATAATTGTAACTAATTAATATTAGAAAGAAGTAATATTTTAACTATGTAACACAATAAAAATAAATAGGTAAAACTATTTTATACTGGGTATAAATTTGCTAGGTTCAAAATGCTGTCGGATGTTAATCCTACACATTCTTGTTTTTCTCACCGTGGCTCTCATAACGTTCTCCAACTGAATTTCAGTAATTTGATTTACTGCTCTTTTTAAGAGTATTTCTAAATCATTTCTTTCTATTGGCGGATTTTTGTAAACTTTCTCTTTTAGATGGTTCCATATATAAAAATTAAGAGGCGTGAGATATGGCGATCTTGCAGGCCATTTTGGTATCTAACCAATTTACACCAAATCTTTGATTCGAGCAGTTTACTACATTTCTACTATTGTGGGTTGGAGCGCCATGCTGCTGGAAAATAATGTCTCCAGGATTTAAAGGTAAATTTTCTAATTTCTCCATTTAACGCACCATCAAATATAATAGGACCAATAATTCTTGTGCCGAGGATACTCAACCACCCGTTAATTCTAGGATTTTCTTGGGCCCATATCGAGTATTGTTGCGATTAATTAGACCCAAATTGGTAAATCTAGATTCATCCGAAAATAGAATGTTGTAATGAAATTGGTTATCAAGGTGGTATCTTCGCAAAAACCAATTACAACAACCCATTCTTCTTTGGTAATCTGTTTGAAATAAATGTTAGTTTGTTTGATAGTTGTAGGACCTGAATTTATATTTTCTTAAAATACGGGCTGTTTTACGGTTTACACCGGTTTGTTTTTCAACATGTCTTACAGAAATTGTAGGATCTACCTGAACAATGACCAGTACATTGATTTCTGACTCCTCGTCACCAATAAATACATTAGCTGGTTCAATCGGTTACCCTTAAAAAATAATTGTTGGGTTGGTGCCTTCTATCGGGATATCTTGCCATGTACTACTCGGCGGCTTGCCGGCTATTCTTTCTGCACTCTCTATAAATTAAT
Organism: Pachyrhynchus sulphureomaculatus; assembly: GCA_019049505.1. Classification (NCBI taxonomy): domain Eukaryota; kingdom Metazoa; phylum Arthropoda; class Insecta; order Coleoptera; family Curculionidae; genus Pachyrhynchus; species Pachyrhynchus sulphureomaculatus. Next base: position 38,357,915 of record CM032452.1, read on the forward strand.
CACATGTCTACTTTTTCATCAGTTGAATACATTTTTGTTAATAAAAAATTATTTTTGACATAAAGTAAACAATAATAATGGCCATTTTGGTAGGACACAGCAATCATGACTTTCGGTTGGTCTGTTTTATCACAGCCTACTAAGTCCGTAATGGAACTTGTTGATGTCACATTACGGCATAATAAAACGGTTTATTTTCTGAAAATAATATTAAATCCAATTGGCGTTAGACAGTTTTGTTAGATGTATGTTAGCAAAAAACCTGTAATGTGTAACTAGGTTAAATAAAAAAATATGTGTTCCTATCTTAATTTCGGTGATATTGATCATTATTTAAAGAGAAAATTCTGTAACTGAAAGTAAAGCATAAAATTTTATAGGAGCCACTTAGATTCGCGAAAATGGCACTATAAATGAATAGTCTTAAATTATTTCCAAAGTGAGATAAAACGAACAAAAACAATTACTAGTATATCCGCCATGGCCGCCTAAGTATAAGAGTTTAAATTAGTTTTTGCCAGTCACCTGTCAAACAAATGTCAACTTGTGATACATCGTTGGAAAGAGAATTTCAAAGCGAATCGAAATTGATAAAAAAATATACAGGGTTCCATTCAAAATAAGAAAGTTGCAGTCACTTCCAGTCAAACCGGAAGTGATAAAAAAGCCTAATAATGTCCCATTCTGGTATCTAAAAATGTAAATATATAACTTTCAAAATAAAAAAATTACAGGTGGTTACATGTTGGCTGTGTCACCCGGTATGTATATATATACAAATATTATTATTTATTTATCTACGGGCAGACCCATTTTATACATAGTATTTACAGAAAAATTTCAATAATATAGTAAACTTATAACAATACAATACAATAACAACACCAGTAATTATCATTTCAAAAACTCAGTGGACTGTCAACAGTTTTTCTTTTAAACGTTTTAAAGAGAGATTAAAAAAATCAAGATCCGCTTCACTGGCACCATTAGTGATTCCAGTGATCGGCGAGAATAGGCCATAGTTACATCTGTGGTACCTCGGGGCAAAGAGTACGTGGTCCCTTGTTGATCTTGGTGGAACATGAAAATTTATCAGACTCAAGAGATCAGAGCAGTCTATATGACCATTTACAAGTCGAAATAAGAAACATATATCAGCAACTTTCCTTCGTCTTGAAAGTGATTGCAGCTGAAGTCTTCGTAGCTGGTCCCCATAGGCAGTGATGTTCCACTTAAATTTGCAAGAGACATATCTAGCATACTTCCTCTGTACCCTTTCAACACCCTCAATATGCACAGCATACGATGGCGACCACACACATGACAGATACTCCAAAGAAGATCTCACCAAGGCCTTGTATAAAATATTCACGCTATCTACGGTCCGGAAATCCCTAGTATTCCTACAGACGAAGCCAAGGAGTTTAATACATTTGTTAGTAATAAAGTCATAATGAATATGAAAATCAAGCTTAGTGTCCAAATAAATACCCAAGTCACACAATGAGGAGACTCTTTCGAGAAGACAATTATTAATACTGTAATCATACAAAAGCGGAACTTTCACTCGAAAGAACGACATAATCTTACATTTTTGAATATTTAGTTTCATTTTGTTTCTCCTGCACCACTCACTCACCTTATCCAAGTCTCCCTGCAGTCTCATAGCATCGTCAACAGAATGAATTGCCGTAGACAATTTCAAGTCATCTGCAAAAAACAAGGGCCTTGAAGATAGAATCACTTTTCGTAGGTCGTTAATAAATATATTAAACAGCAACGGGCCCAGGTGGCTACCCTGCGGCACACCCGATGCAACAGACACCTCACTCGACACAAAGCCCTTTACTTTAACAAACTGTTTTCTGTATGTAAGGTAGCAGGTCAACCAATTCAGTAGTGCTCCACCAAACCCATAACCTCTTAACTTCCCTATCAGGATATCGTGGTTGACTGTGTCGAAGGCCTTGCTGAAATCCGTATAAACCACGTCAACCTGACCACCCGCCTCCATTACATCAATAGTACTTTGAACCAACAAGATAAGTTTGTAGCCGTCGATCTGCCACCAACGAAACCGTGCTGTTCCGGAACCAAAAAAGGTTTTATGAATGGTTTTAATTTGTCGCAAACAATTTTTTCGAATACTTTTGGAATAGAACTTAGAATGGAAATAGGTCGATAATTTTTAGCGTCTGATTTGTCGCCTGACTTAAATACTGGAGTAATGAAGCTATATTTCCATTGGTCAGGAAAAACACCGCTCTCTAGGGACATTTTAAAAAGCATATGGAGGGGTTTGGCCAAAGCATAGACACAGTCAACTAAAAATCTGGGAGATATACCATCAGGACCCGGTCCCTTATTTATGTCAAGTTTAGAGACATAGTCAAACACCTCCCCCAGGGAGATCTCAACAGAGGAGAATGATCCACCACTATCCCCAACATCCTCAAGCCCAGGCTCACCACCGTCAGTATCCGACCTATAAACACCCTGAAAATGAGACTTAAAAATTTCCACAATAGTCTGTCCATCCGTCCCTGTTAGCTCGTCTAGATTTATTAAGGTAGGGGTGGACTTGCCCCCCTTTTTTACTGTTAATGAAATTCCAAAATTGTTTGGTGTTATGCTTTAAATTTGTCTCAATATTTTTAACATACTGCAAGTAGCAGTTGCTCTTTAAGATATTGGATTGGGTTCATAACTCCGAAAACTTCTGATAAGTTTCCCACCGACGGGTTTTTTTGTATTCTTTGTGACACAACTTCTTTTTTAAGATAAGATCTTTAAGTTCATCAGAAAACCACTTCGGGAACTTCGGATTTTTGGAACGAACCACAGGGACATACAGACTAATACCAGCATACAAAACTTCATCGAAGGCAGACTTTGCAGTATTTACATCCGCAATACCACCCAAGACATTGTAGCGTATGAAAAATTGTGTTTAATTGCGCCCCACGTAGACTGCGTCATTTTGTAACATGGGAAACTGTCCTCAGTTTGAGGCATCTTTTTTTTTTGTACCCTGTGAGAAGTTGTTTGTCCCACGCTTGAGCGCAATTTTGTACCGTTTGAATATTGGATGCCCCAAGCTTGAGCGCAATTTTCTTGCAGCCCCGCTTTAATTTCTGATAATGAATTGAGTGACTAATGATTTTAAAAGAACTAAAGAAATTAAAGAAACACTAGCTCAGTTTTCCTTGGTAGAGAGATATGGGTAAGAGATAATTTTTGTACGTCTTTTTGGAATTTTTTTCTATTTTTTTAAAGAAACCTCAGCTGTACGACTTTTTGGGCACCATTCATTTTAAAATAGAAAGGATCTAACTTCAGCTAAAAAAATGAAAAAATACTGAAAGGGTGTACTGTTGGTAAATAAAAAAATCAGTTTGGTACAGCCGTTCTTATCCTGAAAAGTAAGATAGGTATTCAGTGAGACACTAGCTTTAATCAACAAAAAGAAAATTTATTCAAGTTTTTTTTTAAAAATAAAAAGTTCTAACCTTTGCAGTTTTACAGGATTACCAAAAAATTTTAGCCTAACTGGTAGTTATGACATTTAAATTCTAAACTCTGACTACTCCCGAAGACGAAAAATAGTGCTTTTCACTTCACTTTTTAGTCAGTTCATATTGCTGTTAAGGCACTACTCAGGGATAAGTCTATGGAAGGATGTTTTGGTAACTTACTGTTTTTATTTCGGCTTCGATGGAACACGACCGATTTCACACTTTTCTAGTAAACACTTAGAGAGCCCACTACGGCTTTTCGTTAAAAAACTTGTGCATTATTTAGCTCTCGTGATTGTTGTTATGAGCCTTTACTGCAGCTCAGTCGAAGGAAGCTCTTTGGCGGCTCCGATGAAAATTCGTCTGGCTGTGGCTTGATGGTACTCAGCCTCGACAGTAGTTCCTCGGACCCTTAAATAAGTCGTCGCCTTCTCTCGGTCATATCGCGACGCCGGAACCAAAAATCCGGATACACATTTTCAACCAATCCCGGCGTGCCGAATTCGGTCAGAAACCCGCACAGCACACTAATATACCGAACGGCTTGGAATCTTTGATTAATATACCGTTCGATACAAAAATGAAAATAAGTACAATTTGAAGTGAAAAATCAGTAACATTACATGGTCTTAAAATCTAGGAAAAAATGAATGTTACATTTACCCCCTTCCAAAAAGAAATAGACTACACTAGTCTATTAAACTTAGGCTACTTATGAAAAGGTACAACGTGGTACACTATCACTTAATACTAAGGTCAGAACTTAAAACAAAAGTACAAACTTCGGACCTTACTACTAGACTTAATTCAATTAAGCACTAATATTAAGTACAATGAAAACCAAATGAAAATCTTTGCATGATCACAAGAATCTTATAACTAGACTTAACTTAATTAGACACTAAGGTTAAGTACATCAAAAGCAAATAAAAATCCTTGCATGAACATAAGAAATACCTTCCCAAAATAACAATCGCGGTCTTCTTATATAAAAGAATCAGCTCTGTTATTGTTACCAAAACAAAAAATATAACTTTGTCTAGACTCTTGTCTAAATCAAAAAAGTGAACTGAAATAAAATATGAACACCCCCCTTAAAATATTTTAAGGATTGTCTGAAAATTTTCTATTTCAGCAAAAGAAATTTATAAAAATTCTTAAATAAAGAAAAAAAATAAAAAAAATGATTCTAGTGCAAACACTTACACTAAAAAGAAAAAGTCTTGTCAGACCATTTAGCACTAGGCCAAAAAAAAAAAAATATATCTGGATAAATATCCAGACAAACGCTCGGGAAAAATCGCCATCCATGCTCTAGCTCATCGCTAAGAGAACATTCTAAATCTAGTATCACTACTAGTCGCACTCGGAAAATAATCGCACTCTATCGCGCAATGTCGACGTCCTAAGACATCTAGACATGCTAAAATCGCTAGGGAAAACGCTCTGGTTGATCGCCAGAAAACACGTCAGCTTATCGCCAACAAAACACTCTGGTATATCGCCAGAAAAAAAACCTCGGCTCCTCGCCAAGAAAACACTCTGGTATATCGCCAGAAAAAGCCTCGGCTCCTCGCCAAGAAAACATTCTGGTACATCGCCAGAAAAAAACCTCGGCTCCTCGCCAAGAAAACACTCTGGTATATCGCCAGAAAAAAGCCTCGGCTCCTCGCCAAGAAAACATTCTGGTACATCCCCAGAAAAAGGCCTCGGCTCCTCGCCAAGAAAACACTCTGTAAATAGTCCTCGACTACACAAAGTCTGCGTTCTAAAAGAACAATCTCGCCATTAACATAGTGAGCAGCTATAAAAGCTAACAATATCACTATAGGCACAGTGAATAGCTATAAAAGCTAAAATTCACTCTAAACACAGTGAATAGCTATAAAAGCTAAAATTCACCAAACTGAATGATCCTGCTTCAAAAAGCAATGTTCACAAAGAACAGAATGATTAGTCCACGCGCAACTAACATTCAAGGAAACATTCCTAACATAACTATGTGAGACAGCAAGTCTCGAAATAGGACCTCCCTAAAGTCATAATCCTATATATGGGAGTCCATAAACAAAACGACTCAAAATCACACATTTTGAGCACATGCCCTCAGGCAACCAACATACACTGAAATATATACAGAAATATATACAGAAGTATATACAGAAGTACATACTGGAGTTCAAATCCCAAACTCTTGGTTATGATAACTCCATACCGAGCTTGGTGAAAGCTCTTAGCAAAAGCTAATCAAATCTTCGGCACATCGCACCAAAGTGACAAATCTGCCTAGAAACATGAGCCAGAACAAACGCCCTCCGTCATTCTTCAGGGTGGCTATACAGAGATATAAAACTTAACCAGCATTGCGCCTCTTCAAGTTGCATGAAGAACCCTCGTGTACTGGTCTCGCCCTGGAACAACAACGAAAAACATTCAATCCATCCCACATAACAGGAGACAAACACCTCACCACGATATACTGAAAGGTGGAGACAATAAAATACGGAAATGGTGACCCTGGTGTCCACCAACAAAAGGGAGTAGATTATAGCATCCACTAAACTAAAACGGTGTCTACCACACCACTATAAGTCAAAAAAAATTTAATCAATAGGGTGTTCCGAAACACACTACTGCCAACAGCCTGTCACTACTAATAGGCTAATTGGAGCTGAGGTCGACTACAGTAGCTAGGCTCTCCTTTGGTTCAAATAGAAATAACCATTGGGTAACAAAACCTCTAAAGGTCCCAAAGGTCAAACGTTCACCCCCCATAGACTACCCTTCCAATCAGTCTGTTCCTCAGGAAGACTAACTCCCTGCCAAACGTCGTAACGGCATCTGTTAGCACCCGGTGCATCACAGCCTGTAAAAACAGATAACTCATGGGATACAACCAAAAAGGTTTATAAGGTTAACTTAACCAAGCTTCTAACGGAAATTTCCAAAAAACGAAAATGAGCTTAAAAAGCTACATGAAGCAAAAATTTCTCTATTTTTCGGTGGCAACGCAACAAAACTGTTGAAGACGACAAGAGCTTTTCCAGCTTAATCAGAAACAAGAAGAAAACATCGTTGACAGCTAAAATATTCGATCATGGTGTTAATCGTCTTCCTAGACAATAGCCTCTAGAAGAAACTGCTACAGGTATCAGGCATAACCGTTTTCTGTCAGCCCAAACTCCTAGATTACCTCTTGGAAATCTAAAAATTCGGTTAGGAATCTTCCTTCACTGCGCTTAGCCTCTCTTGACAAGGTTCTCATCTCGGTATCAGATTTTGATCATTTCTTTGTGAAACGACTGTCTTAGTCTGCTCTCATCTCTTGTAAATGATCAGCCTTTAGTTCTCCTGCAGAACTTCAATTTTCTATCAATCTGATAGTAAACCGAAAAAAAACTCAACATACGCCTATGAGTCCATGCAAAAAAAATTTTAAAAAATTAGTGACTCAAAGGTAACGTTTAAACGGCTCTGAAAAAAAAATAGAAAATACCCTCAGTTTGTCAATTCAGAAGAAGATCTAAATCAAAATAATCCAAGTCTTAGACTTACTGGATAAACCAAACTCAATTTACTCTTAATTGCACCCAACATATACCACTAAGGTAATAGAAATACACCCACTCGGGTAACAAACTTTGAAATTGCTCATAAAAAATTTTTTTGACTCCACATCATACAACACGAGCTCCATCTTGCGCTTGTCCTAACTCAAGATCACCTTGGATTGCCTCTAATCAAAATTTCGCTTCCAAGTGTCAAGAACTGGATATTATTTGGGGTCATAAGCAAATCAAATCCCGCGACCACCGACATACCAGTCTTATGATATATCCTGAGTGTGACTCCTTCGCAAGCTCGCAACAGCTGAGTCGATGTTAAACATCAACCGCCATCAACCTAAGTTTGGATATGATCAGTACCCAAAACCTTAGCAAAAATAATAAAAGTAAGCTATACTCTGCTCAACTTTTATAACTGTCAAAAAAACGAGGTCGTCACCTCTACAGAGCAACATCAAAAAAAATAAAGTAAAGCAATTAAGATAATGTAAATATAAATTATTCTTCTTCTGACAAACTTTCACTAGGGTTAGGTCCATTGAATGGTTTTAAGTCTTTAATATGCCAACGTCCTATTTTAGTTCCATCTAAATTAACCAAACCATAAACTAAATCTGAAATCTTTTCTCTTATCACGCAATGCACATACTTAGGTACCAACTTAGATGTGAATTTATCAGCTGCACTGGAAAGAATTTTATTTTTTCGCCAAACGTGATCACCTATCTTAAAGGAAAAATCCCTTTTTCTAAGGTTGTAAGACTTACTGTTCCGTTCATAAGCCTTATGTATCCTACTACGCACGTCGGTGAAAATATCTTTTAAACCTTTTAAATTTTCGGCGTACGCGCCCCTGTTACCCGGAATTATTTCGCTGTCACCATTGACATCCAAATCTAAGTTTTTATAATACGATCCAGATAGAGGTATATGTCTGCCGTAAACTAAGAAAGACGGTGTGAACCCTGTTACTTCGTGTCTTGCGGTATTTATTGCTTGTTGGATTTTGGAAATATTGCCATCCCAAGTGTCATGTGAATCCACGTAACTTCTTAAAGCGGTCCCTATTGTTCGGTTATTACGTTCGACAAAATTACATTGTGGAGAGTACACGGGATTAAAACGGATATTAAAACCATAAGTTTCACTTAGGCTCTTAAAACTTCTAGAGGTAAACTGAGTACCGTTATCGCATATTAAGAGCGACGGAACACCGTGGATTAGAAAAACATTATTTTCCAAAATTTTCTCTATATGTCCAGCTTTAGAGCTTTTCAAAGGAAATAGCATGGTATACTTTGTAAACCAGCAAGAAACCACGAGAAGCCATTTATTTCCCTTTTTTGAACGTGGGAATGGGCCTACTAGATCAGCTGCTACGACTTGAAAAGGGTAATTAACCGTTTTCTCTTTTCCCATCAGTCCCATAGGTAGTGCATTTGGAGATTTCTGCGCTCCACATACTTCACAAGTCCTCACAAACTTTACGATGTCAAAACGCATTTTTGGCCAATAATACTGTTCCTGAACCCTGTGAAGAGTTTTATAAAAACCAAAATGACCAGAAGTAGGAGGAGTGTGACACATGTCTATAATTTCCTCTCTCTGTGGTTTAGGAACTAGTATTTTCCACTCGGGTACATTAACTTTTAAAGGCAACTGGTTTGGGATAAACTTGTACACGAAATCATTTTCCACCTTCCACTGCGGAAAATTTTGAGGAAATTCCTTAATTTGCTGCCGTAAATTATCGTACCATGGATCTATACGATCTATGTCTACTGTATCAATTCTTACGCCAATCACTGCATTAAGACTGTTTTCGTCCACTTCATGATCTGGGATTCTTGACAAAGCGTCAGGAATAACATTGTGGACTCCTTTTCTATGAATTAAATTAAACGTATGTTGTCTCAGCCTAATCGCCCAACGCGCTAGTTTGCCACTAGGGTTTTTAATAGAATTAAGCCACAATAAACTATAATGATCTGTTATGACCGTGAAAGGAACACCTTCTATGTAAGGTCGAAACTTTTCGATGTTAAAGAGTACTGCTAAACATTCTTTTTCAACAACCGAATAGTTACGTTCAGCCTTTGATAAAGTTCTACTGGCATACGCTATCACTCTTTCCTCACCATTGATTTTCTGTGTTAGGACGCCCCCTAAACCGGTATTAGAAGCATCACTAGAAATATAAAACTGTTGGGAAAAATCTGGTTGGGATAAAATTGGAGCTGAAACCAATAGCTCTTTAATCTTTATAAAAGATTCTTCGGCTGCCTTTGTCCAATCTATCGATTGTCCTTTTTTTTCGTCCTTTCAAAAGATCATTAATAGGCGACAACAAGGTAGAAAAATTCTCGATAAAACGTCTGTACCATGAACACATTCCTACGAAACGCTTGACTTCCGTAGTAGTATTAGTAGGTCTCGCATAATTAACCATGCTAGTTACTTTATCCGGATCGGTACGCAAGGAATTTGAGCCTACAATATAGCCTAAAAACTTTAGAGAAGTTTTGAAAAAATCACATTTGCTCAAATTTATCGTCAGTCCGGCCTCTTTCAATTTATCTTTTACTTCTTTAAGTAAGCGAATATGCGATTCGAAGTCTTCCGATGTTACTAAAATATCATCGAGATAGGTAAAAATATGTGGCTCATATTTCGGACCAAATATAGCGTCCACTAAACGTTGCTGAGTTTGAGCAGCGTTCTTTAGACCAAACGGCATAGTGACGAACTGAAATAGACCTCGGCCTACTACTGCAAAAGCGGTCTTTTCCTTAGAGGATTTGTCTAAAGGAATTTGCCAGAAAGCCTTTCTAAGATCTATCGAGGATACATACTTAGCATTCCTGAGTGATGTCAAAATTCTGTCGATGTTCGGTAATGGATAGTTATCAAATTTGCTGATCTCGTTGAGCTTTCTTTCGTCATAGCTTAGACGATGTCACTCCGAGTTTCAACATTTCGTCTAACCCCTTATTTAATACCTTTGACATATACGGAGACATGGCGAAGGGCCTTGTCTTTACAGGACTGGCATCAGCCGTATCTATCGACATGTTGATTTTATTCGTTCGGCCTAACCTATCTTTACTACTTATTTCTTTGAAAGAGCTTATTACTTTTTCTGCCTTTAAGCGTTCCGTCCGCGAGAGATCATCTAGGGTACATAGACGCGAGAAAAGGTTTTCTAATGAACTTTCTGAATAACAATCTTTAAAACTTGTTTGAGAATTGACTTCTAGGGACTGTGGATACCACGAATTATCTTTAAAATTTACTAGAATTCCGAATTTTTGTGCAAAATCACATCCTAAAACCAAAGTATGTGATAGAGAAGGTACTACTAGAGCAGAGATTACTAAACAATGACCATTGCAGACTAGCGGCAACTCAACCGTACCTAAAACTTTTAGACGGCTGCCATCTGCAGTGGTAACACTTCTATTTTTGACGTGGCATATTTTTATACTTAAACGACTTAAAATTTTTATACCATTCTGACCTAAAACGGAGGCATTTGCACCAGAGTCAAGTAAAGCCGAGAAATGGGCACCTAATAGATCTATCTTTATATGCGGTCCATTATCTAAATATTTATGCATGAATAAAGGAGACATGTGACCATTTGGAGAAGCAGGAGTTTTAATTTGAGAAGGAGAATTTTTATTAGACTTTAAAAAAAATCTGAAACTTTTTGTAACTATTTAGTCCAATCTGATCTATTGGAATATTTCTTTACTTAAGATCCTCGTTAGAATCTTTCTTTTATCCGCGACTGGACGTTCTAAGAAAGTACGACGGATTTTCAGTTCATAGTCTAATTCATTTTCCAGTAAGTGATTGACTTTAAAATTGAAGGCTTCCATGATAAATGAATAAAATTTAAAAGAACTGTTTAAAAAGTCTTGAAAATATTTCTCCTGTGCTCCTAATAGTCAAAAAAATAAAAAAAATATGTAAAGGCACTTAAAATATGTAAACTTCTTTACCAAACATTTAAAAAATCTTCGACAATTTCAAAAAAATTTCTAAGTATCGCCTTGTATTAAAATTCTTTTACCAAATATGTTAAGAATTTTCAACTAAAAAAATCTCCAGATATCGTTTCGTATCAGCTAAGTATTTTTAATATTCATGCAAAACATCGGTGAGAAAAAAGAACAGTTTTTTGTTCGGTTAACCGCAAAATAAATCTAACACTGCAAAAAATTAAAGTAAACCAGCACATCTGCTAATCTGAACTATAAAGCTAGCTTTTAAGAAAAAAACAGGGATCACTTATCTTAGAGTCTATTAACAAAATTCAAATATCTATACCACCATCAGATAAATTGAAATAAAAAATTCTACAAATTTCCTGCTTTTGTCTTACTGCTATAGTGTGGTTTCGTTTAATAAATATTATGAAATAAAAATATCTGCAAAGTTAGAGCTTTTACTTTGTTCGAAAGCTAGTACACTGAACCCTTTAAAAAATAAAATTCCAAAAGCCCCGCGTTGACAGCGCTATTTTGTAGCGTATGAAAAATTGTGTTTAATTGCGCCCCACGTAGACTGCGTCATTTTGTAACATGGGAAACTGTCCTCAGTTTGAGGCATCTTTTTTTTTGTACCCTGTGAGAAGTTGTTTGTCCCACGCTTGAGCGCAATTTTGTACCGTTTGAATATTGGATGCCCCAAGCTTGAGCGCAATTTTCTTGCAGCCCCGCTTTAATTTCTGATAATGAATTGAGTGACTAATGATTTTAAAAGAACTAAAGAAATTAAAGAAACACTAGCTCAGTTTTCCTTGGTAGAGAGATATGGGTAAGAGATAATTTTTGTACGTCTTTTTGGAATTTTTTTCTATTTTTTTAAAGAAACCTCAGCTGTACGACTTTTTGGGCACCATTCATTTTAAAATAGAAAGGATCTAACTTCAGCTAAAAAAAATGAAAAAATACTGAAAGGGTGTACTGTTGGTAAATAAAAAAATCAGTTTGGTACAGCCGTTCTTATCCTGAAAAGTAAGATAGGTATTCAGTGAGACACTAGCTTTAATCAACAAAAAGAAAATTTATTCAAGTTTTTTAAAAATAAAAAGTTCTAACCTTTGCAGTTTTACAGGATTACCAAAAAATTTTAGCCTAACTGGTAGTTATGACATTTAAATTCTAAACTCTGACTACTCCCGAAGACGAAAAATAGTGCTTTTCACTTCACTTTTTAGTCAGTTCATATTGCTGTTAAGGCACTACTCAGGGATAAGTCTATGGAAGGATGTTTTGGTAACTTACTGTTTTTATTTCGGCTTCGATGGAACACGACCGATTTCACACTTTTCTAGTAAACACTTAGAGAGCCCACTACGGCTTTTCGTTAAAAAACTTGTGCATTATTTAGCTCTCATGATTGTTGTTATGAGCCTTTACTGCAGCTCAGTCGAAGGAAGCTCTTTGGCGGCTCCGATGAAAATTCGCCTGGCTGTGGCTTGATGGTACTCAGCCTCGACAGTAGTTCCTCGGACCCTTAAATAAGTCGTCGCCTTCTCTCGGTCATATCGCGACGCCGGAACCAAAAATCCGGATACACATTTTCAACCAATCCCGGCGTGCCGAATTCGGTCAGAAACCCGCACAGCACACTAATATACCGAACGGCTTGGAATCTTTGATTAATATACCGTTCGATACAAAAATGAAAATAAGTACAATTTGAAGTGAAAAATCAGTAACATTACATGGTCTTAAAATCTAGGAAAAAATGAATGTTACAACATATTCCCAGTCCACTGAGTGATAATAAATATTTAACATATTATAGTCCGCACGCTTAAAGTCATAGAAACTGAAATCATAGTGCAAACGCTCAGGATAGTCATTAAGCAGCACATCAACCACTAGGGAAGGATGGTGCCGGTCGCAGGGCAGCAGACTCTCCAGTGCCACCCGAACAGATGTTCTACTGTCTCGTGTTACCACCAGATCTAATTTCACACCATTCGCATTACTAATTTCGTTCACTTGGAATAACTGATTGTAAGAGAAACAGTCACTAAGTAGCCTCACAACGTCCCCACCATGGCCAATGGCTGAGCTTCCAAAACTGTCACTAATCCATTCTACATGAGGCAAGTTATAGTCACCTAGGACACATACATTATCGCTGGTGTACTCTTGAATGATCTCCTCTATCGCACAGCAGTGAGCCTGAACAGCATCCACTTTAATGGGTGGTGGCAAGTACACAGCACCCACCACAAGTTTCTCCGTACCACATCGAATTAACACAAACAAGTGTTCCACACTATGGTAGTTGTTTGGCACTATACAAGACTGATAACAGTTTCGTACTGCAATAAGCACCCCACCTCCACTTTTTTTGTCACTAGTCAGGTTTGACCGATCTTTTCGATACAATACATAATCAGACATACCAATCTCAGCATCACAGATATCATCACTAAGCCAAGTCTCTGAGAATACCACCACGTCAAAATCACAATCTGATATACTGAGTGTTAAGTCTTTCATTTTGGTTCTAATACCTCTGATGTTTTGGTAATAAAGTGTTAAGTTCGGCCTGCCCCTATTAAGTTTTTTCTCTGCCGTATAGAGTCCTGTTCATCTACATGCACAATCTTAGGCACACCTCCTAAATATTTTATGCCCAGTTTATTTTCACCATTATGAATGCGTTGCTGTAACTGAGACCTCAACTCCTTGAACTGATGCCTTTGCCATAAAGTTTGATCAGGACCAATGGTCGTTCCCTGTTCTCTAAACCTTGACTTATTACTTAGGATGGTCTGTGCTGATCGCTCATCATGCATTATCACCTTTATCGGTCTCACCTTTCCAGAACGTTTCCCAACCCTCAACACTTTAGTGAATTTAATTCCCTCAACAACATTTTCAAAAGCTGCATCAACCAAGCTAGTATCATGTTCTATACGGGCTTCGGCATCATCAGACACAGATTCCGGAACATTGTAGATCATTACATTAATTGCCCTTCTCTTTCGCTCTTCCATTTCATCAATGACCAGTTGGGGAGCTGTGCCTGAGACTGATGGACTCGAATCCTTCAGCTGCACAAAATCGGCTCTCAATTGAGCTAACTCCCCTTCCAGCAGGCCAATCTTCTGGTCCCTAATCTTCTCCCTTTCCTTCAGGTCAGCAAGTGCACCCTGAAGGCTACTTTTCTGCTCCACCAACAAGTTCACTATAAAGGAGACTACAGAAAGAATATCCTTATTACTGATATCAGGCTTCTTGAGCAAGTTGTTGACACGACCCACAATGTCAGCCTCACATCCCTCGGCAGAATCCTCATCAGTGGCCCCTGCGATATCACCAGATCCATCGGTTACCGAAGCATGCCCGAACACGGCCGATAATCTCCTAACTTCACTTCTTTGGCAAGTTTTACACTCCCATTTATGGGATTTCTTTTTCCGAAATTCTGCTACCACTCTATCGTACTCAGACTTTCCAAGACCCGAACACGATTTATGCACCCAGGCACCACACGTAGAGCATTCGATGGAACTTTGTTTGGCCTTTATGTCCCGTTCACAAAATAAACAAACGCTACCTGTGGCCGCCATGTAGTCTTTACGCTCAAATCCCGAACATGCCAAGCACTTCTCAACTGCAATGACGTTACCAAGTGAAACGAACCGTACGTTTGCCAGTCATACTGATCTCAACAGGTAGAACGCACTATACAATTCCTTTATTTTTTTATTTCCTCGTTGTAGGCAGCACAATAAATAAAACTGAAAAGTATTTGTTTATAATCCCACTGTATGCATCATACACGTTTCGCGTTTTCCGTTCACACTACTAATTTACAACTTATATTGTTCACTGATCATGTGTACGAAAACTATACCTATCACTTCGCGAAACCTCAGAATTTGTTGTGAAGTTTATCCCTCAAAATTTCCGATAATTAAGACAACGTTTGCTGCACAGTACCGCTCGTCGCGCTGGCCATATTGTTTATATATATATATATATATATATATATATATATATATATATATATATATATATATATATATATATATATATATATATATATATATATATATATATATATATATATATATGTATGTATATATATATATATATATATATATATATATATATATATATATATATATATATATATATATATGTATATATGTATATATATATATATATATATATATATATATATATATATATATATATATATATATATATATGTGTGTGTGTGTGTGTTATCAAAACTTTGCATGCATTATTTGAAACAAATGGAAAATAATTTTTATTGTAAAAAAGTCCTGTTTTTTTTCTTAAGAAAATATCACTGGAAAATAACATTTCTATTAGCATTACAAGCCAAGAAATTTTAAAATACTTTGCCATATACCGTACTACCATCTTCTGATTAAAGGAAATAGACTAAATCTTGAAAAGGAATAAAATTATATACTCTAGTATCATTCTGTATGACGGTTGTATTTTATGATGCAAATAAACATATTGTCATTATAAATATTCTTGGGTTTCATAGCATATTTTTATAGTAATAAGGAGTCATAAAAGATGACAAAGGCTTCAAATAATTATTTTATTTATCACCTTCCTGTACATACGCTTAGCCGGCAGATGCGGCTAGCATATCGATGCTATTATTTTATTTTTCTGGAGATATATTCTATTTATATTATTTTCTGATAATTGTGGTATATAAAAAGAAACAGAACTGACAGGAAAATAGAAGTAGGGTGATTATAATTTTCAATCAATTATTTCAGTAGATATACTCTCTTTCAGCTCTGATGCAATTTTTTGAGATTCAGTTGAAATTCATGATTATTGCTCCTTAAACATTTCTATATTTTTCAATTATTGGCAAATAAAATCGTAGGAAGAGACAGATGCCGCTGGTTATTAAATAAGGAATATAGAGAATAATCTAACACATAACGTTTATTTTTGTTTAAGAACTCTCTCACCACGTCCGAACCAAAAAGGTTTCATCACCATTAATCATCTAAGTTGGGAATGTGGACACTACTCAGTATATATCACCACTACACCAAACACTTTATTTTTGCACTCGACGCGCGTTTCGCGAACCATGTTAGCTTCCTCAGGGGAGATGATTGACTGAATGGCGGGTCAAGTCACTATTGGGGGAGCGCGAGCGTATCGAAAAGAAATTATTATTAAAAACATTCATTAAAAACATTTAATATAATTTATTGAAAGGAAAGCAAAACAAAATACATTCTGACGTAATAAAAAATAAATTACACATTTATACTGATAAAATACACCTATAAATAGGATTGTATTCGTACTGCACAATGTATTTACCTAATAATTAACATATCAACAATAAATTTAAAAAAAAAAACAAGTTTAATAATTATTAGTAACTCCCTTGGGCCTGTTTTGCAGAGCAAAGATTTTCGAAGGATGGTTTAATATTAGAAATAGACACTCTTGAGTTCTTTTTTATATTTAGTTGAGATCTATATTTTGTTTTCAAAGCAGCCACTGCAGAAAATCCGGTTTCACAAAGGTATGATGTTGAAAATGGTAACAGTATACGAAATGCTCTTGTTTTCAGTGCAGAAAACTCATCATTCACCCCTGCCCAAAATTCAAAGAGTGATTTAGTATTAAATTGTCTTTTGATTTCGCCACTTGCCGTGAAGTCTATGAAGATTTCTTCTTGGAAAGTTGAGAGCCCTTCGGGAGTATTTTGAAATGGATCCCTAACCCACTTGTAACTTGTTACCAAGTTGTCGTCAGTAAGAAAATACTTTTTAAAATTCTTTGTCAACATGGCTAGATGATTTTCAATGGTTACTAAAACAATTTTCACATGTTGTTCTTCAGCCTTGTATGTTTTAATACATTCACCCACATTTGCAAACATTTCTAGGTTTTTTTGCTTTACATTTCTGCCCACAAATCCAATTTTTTACAAAAAGCATTAATTTTATCACTTGTATCGAATATATGTATGTGTCTCTGTTCCTTGAAGTTGAAGATTTAAGGTATTTAGTTTCTCGAATATATCGACCAAGTAGCTCAATTTCATCACAAATAAACTCTCTTGAAACTTCTCGGCTTCCGGTCGGTTTTCCTCTTCTAGAAAAATAGCGATTTCATTTCTTAGTTCATAAACACGTTGCAAACATTTCCCACGTGATAACCATCTTGCCTCGCAATAAAATAGTAACACTGAATGTTCGGCATCCATGTCTTTACAAAGTGCAGAAAAAGTTCTAGATTTTAGGGATCTCAATTTAATATAATTTACTACGGTTACAACTGTAGTGAGCACAATATTCAGAGCAGGACTCATTTCTTTGGAAGCCAGAGCTTCTCTGTGGATCATACAATGTGTCCCCACACACAGTGGAGATTTATGTTTCACAAGTGTTTGTAAACTTTGAAATCTTCCAGACATTGAATCAGCACCATCGGTACATATTCCGACGCAATTTTTCCACTCCATATTTGCCTCCTTTATAAAATCATTTAAGAAAGCAATTAATGCGAGTGATGTTGCTTTGTGCTCTATTGATTTGCAGAAAAATAGTTCTTCTACTGCTGACATACCATCACAAAATCGAACATAAGCAATGAATGAACATATTTATTGCTATCAGTTGCCTCATCAAGCTGAATTGAAAACAATTTGTCAGGCAACTTCCCGAAAAGCTGATGCTGTACATCTTCAGCAATATCACCAATTCGACGGGCAACAGTATCATTTGTTATAGGTATGAGTAGCAATTGTTTGGCAAAATTATCTCCAAACTAGCTCCTCACCAATGGTGTGAGGCTTTTTACATCTGGCTATTTTATATAAAACTTTGTAAGAGCCAAGTAAAACTTTTTCATTCACAGACAAAGTTTTTTTAAAAAATGATTTCTGCTTTACATATGATTTTAATTTTAATTCGAAGAATTCTTGGGGTTTGTTAAGGTACTCACTATCAAGTCTTTCCAAATGTCGTTTAAGTTTATTTGGTTTCATGCTTCTGCTGCCAAGATTTTTGAGCAAATAACACACAGGGGCCTTTCTTCTTCATTTACTTCAGTACTGGTAAACCCTAAATTTAGATATTCTTGAGAATATTTTCTTGATTTTATTATCGGAACCACGCTCGTCTGTGCACTTGTTGATACCTTGAATTTCAATTAACACGTAAATTACAACATACACATTCACGATAAATCCAATAACAGTAGAAGGACCAACTCAACTGAGACGGGTTGTAATTGAACGAGGTGCAGCATTTATATACTTTTGGACAGACTTTCCGAATATTCGAGACAACTCGGAACTTCTCGCGAAGTTGCTACCGATATGGTGGACGTAACAGAGAGCAATCGAGAGACATCGATACTAGTTTTGTCAACGCAGCAGATATGTATTACCAAATATGAATAAATTTACTTATTCTTGGTAGTTTTTAAGGTTTGTAATTAAGGTCATAGTGTAGCTTTAGCATCAAGATACTGAAAATACATTATTATTGCATGCATTGTTATTGTATGAGAGGGGGGAGGCGCTATGAAAATTATGTTTGAAAATTGGGTCACAAATACTGGTTTACACACACAGTTCAGCATCATCATTTTAAAATCGCTTCAATCACTCATTCACTTAAGTAAAGGATAAGCTTTTGTCGTCTTAAACTTTTTGAAACATCTCAAATTTCACACAAAATCAAAATTTTCCGACCGTTTATTAGAACACGCTGTAACTGGACCTCTAATTAAATTAAGGTTACAAAACACCTAGTAACACCTAACTAACAAACTAATCATAATGTTTAACTTTTACGAAATTATATGTTACAGCAGCTAACGCTACTATTTTCGAACTCTTGAGAAGCTATCTCTTCTGTGCATACAGTATATTTATGGCCAGATATATTTGCTCCCACAGCAATTTGAGTGACGATGCTGGAGGAATTAAGTATCCCGACAAAATTGTGTTGATTATGCAATGTTAACTTTTCTAAAAAAACCTCTACAACCTTAAGTTTTATTTGATTTCTATCACCCCAAGATATAATTTCTTCAAGGTCTTTGTTAAGTTGGACAATTTCGTGCTTTCTGCGGATATTTACCTGGATACCTACAGTGGAAGCATTTGAGTTAAATAAAAAAATAAGTATACCTTCATCGATAAAGCTTTCGACTGGATTTTTTTAGTTCTTTGTAGTAGATTGTTAATGTAAAAAACAGAAAGCGAGTAAGAGACTATATGGAACCTCAGGCCATACCGGCGTTGATTGTTTTGGCTTTAGAAAGAAACTCGACTGCTTTCCAAGGAAAGTCGATTATTTTGAATTCTTTCAGAACCTCCTGATTGATGAAAGCAGTGCGACTGGCCGCTGGTTGTCTGAAGACAATATCGAACATCGTTGATTGAACTTTGGGAATATTGGGTCGTAGTGTGAAGAAATTGTTCAGCTAATAAGTTACCTTTCTCAGCATGTACTGTTGCAATGGTACTATCTGACGGTGTCGGCACTGAACTAGTGGATTTATTGAAATTTTAATTAATCGCATTTTTAACTGCCTAAAAAGATTTAGAATTGTTGGCACAGGCAAAAAGTTTGTTCTGTGTTATTTTAATGTTAACCTTAAATAATAATTTACCTTTATTCAGAGCATTTAAGAGCCACTATTCCTGGTGTTCGTTAAGTTAAGAGTTTCTAATTGTGAAACGACCAAATATTGTAACTCTGACATATCTCCCTGTCTTTACTTCTTAAAAGTTTATCTACACCACAGGTCCCCAACGGAAACGTCTTCCCCCTCCCCCCAGTAGGCGTTGGAGCATTCCATGGAGGCAGTAGCGTGCCCCGGGGGGGGGGGGGGGGGGGGTTAAGACAGACACCTGCTGTTTTCATAAATAAATATTTTATCTAGCTATCTAAAATTTTTATCTTATTGTTATCACGTAATTAAGCAATAAAAAATTTAAATTAGCATTAAGTATATGTACGTATATCTAATTCGTATTGTCGGTGAAAAATCTTTGCAAGTCGGTAAGCAAAGACGCGATTCACGCAATCAAGCATGTTTCGACCAAAATATGGGAGCTTGTAATGACTTGTTTACAGAGTAAGTGCACCGGCATCGCAAACAAACAAAGGCATACAAGTTGATGCGTGCACGAAATCAAATCTATGAGAGGCAGGGATAGCTCTAGGATTGTCTGATTAGCTATTATTTTTATAACTGTTTATGGGAAAATAAGAAAAGACCATATTTCAAGTACAAAACTCCAATGATCTGGCGTGATCAAATCATCATGATGACTTTTATTTTTGTGCTATGAAAATTATGGGTATAAACCGCAGCAATCGTTCTAAGTGGATTTATCCTATCTTACAATCTACTACTAGACCATCTACATTTCCGGATCATCCAAATGAGTTCAGTCAACAAATCGATGATAGCGACGATAGTAAGTGTGTGTAAGTGACTTTGATTTTCCCTGAGATCCTAAATCACTTGGCCAAAGTTACCTGTATAACTTGGTCAGAGATCTTGGACTGTCTAAAAAGGCATCAGAACTTTTAGCTTCCCGGTTAAAAAAGGGAAGAAATGATTATCTCGTATTACCGCACTAGGGAAAAGAATTTACTCTCTTTCTTTTCTGAAGAGGATGATTTTGAATTTCGTAGTGATATTTCTGGTCTAATGGATGCAATGGGATTACGAAAATATGACCCAAATGATTGGCGTTTATTTATAGGCTTATTAAAACGTAGTCTTAAATGTGTACTCTTGCATAACGGTAACAATCTAGGCTCTTCGCCTATTGCACATTCAGCCAAAGTCAAAGAAGTCTATCCTACAATGTATTTAGTGATGAACAAGGTTAAGTACAATGAACATAAGTGGATTTTATGTGTAGATCTGAAAATGTTCAATTTCCTCTTGGGCCAACAAGGTGGTATGTGAGATATCTCTGTTTCATATGTGTGTGAGACAGCAGAGTCAAACCTGAGCACTGGACTAGGAAAGACCACCTTCTAGGAAGCTCTAATCCCTGGAAGGCTAAATGTTATAAATCATCCACTCGTGCCTAGAGACCTCATAATACTGCCTTCTTTACATATCAAACTGGGACTAATGAAACAGTATGTAAACGTTCTTAAAAAAGACGGGGAATATTTTCAGTATATTTCAAGACTGTTTCCTAAATTGAGTACTGAGAAGTTAAAAGCTATCATTTTTGATGGCCCATAGATCAGGAAACTAATAAATGATCCAATTTTCACCAGTTGTATGATAGATAATGAAAAATATGCTTGGCATGAGTTTGTTTGGGTAGTGAAAAATTTCTTGGGGAATAAAAAGTCTGACGACTACAGCTACAGCTGATGCTGCACTTCCAGCGACTTAAATGCAACATAAGTATAAAGTTACACTTCCCCCATAGTCACCTAGACCGTTTTCCCGAAAATCTCGGTGATTTAAGTGTGGAACAAGGGGAACGCTTCCACCAGGATATTCGCACTATGGAGGAGCGATACCAGGGTCATTGGAATGTAAATATGATGGCTGGATTATTGCTGAAACATTCAGAATAGTACTCGTAAGTCGATTAATGCGAGAAAATCATATAAAAGGAAATTTCGTTCAAGCTAGGTGTGTTTAATAAAATGTTATAACTCGAAAAATTGTATTTTTTTTAACAAAAGTCTCTCCACTCATATCCGTAAAACTAGAGTTACTACAAGAAAACCGACTAGATATTTGAAATAAACATGAAAAACACATTCAGAATCAAGTATAATATTTCATGCAACAGAAATACTGTTGCGCAGTGTAATTAGTTGGATTATAATTTTCAGCGAGATGGTCAGCATCTTTTAGGGAGATTTAATCTGAAGAGTTCCAAAAACAGATTATGTACATTTTTAGATTACATGGTAGCTTAAGCTATTTAGCCAGCCTTAGTGGCTTCGTGGGCTAAGAGTTTACATCGTAATCTAACGGTTACCGATTCTAGTCCTACCATTGGCTGGGTGTTGTGTGTGTTTATAAGTAGTAGTTAATGCTGAGATGCAATATCGCCAGTGGTATCACTACTGCGTTGTTTTAAAAATGCCGCGAAATATTCAATAGATGTGTATTTGGGCATATGAACAACGTTGACGGATATCCATGACAGCCTACCCTAGATCTCTTTAAAGAGATGACAAAATCCCTATCGAGGTGGGGAAACGAATCGTAAAAAGAATATATTTTAGATTTAATTTGAGTCAGATGAGCTTGCTGTTTCCTCAAAAAGTACTACAGTGATATGAAAAACCACAACTAGTTAAACACCATTCTAACATTCCTAGAGTAGAGGAGGCAAATAAGGCCTGTTCTACCCAATTTGTTAATCAATTTATTGATATATAGTTCCTTTTAATCTTAAAGAATTTAATATTCATAATTACTCATCATTTAAACTTTAAGTAGAATTTAAAAGATAATGTGGTGCTTCCTGCCGATTGAAGATACATATCTTCAGGTAACATTACCTCGCATCCCCATCACAATCGAGAATCAATGTTCATTTATGTTACTTCATATTCCTGCATTAGTTTATGTTACTTCATATTCCTGCATTAGTTTATGATACTTCATATTCCTGCATTAGTTAACCAGTCCATATTTGGAACTACCATTTAACTGTTAGTTTTAGTACATATACTATTCTATAACATTCACATACTTAAGGTTTTCTGTTAGTGAAGAATTTTTTCTTATTTGTACAGCAAAAATATTTACCTGTTTTTGCTGTATACCCTGTATTTAATTTTTAGAAATAAAATGGAACCCCAAAATGTTCCCCGTGGGGAAGCGGGATAGAATATCTCCCCCGGTATGTTCTGCCTGTCGTAGAAGGCGACTTAAAGAACAACCTAGATGGTAGATGCCCAGATCCCATCAGCATCGCCCAGTGTGATACTGG
Source organism: Pachyrhynchus sulphureomaculatus (assembly GCA_019049505.1). Lineage (NCBI taxonomy): Eukaryota > Metazoa > Arthropoda > Insecta > Coleoptera > Curculionidae > Pachyrhynchus > Pachyrhynchus sulphureomaculatus. The sequence goes on from CM032452.1 coordinate 38,381,001, forward strand.
CTGCGTGAAGTTGCTTAAAGTTTCGTAGCTGTGCCCATGTCCCGGACTGTGGGACCAAATAGCATGATGAGGCACCTGGATACAAAAAATTCCGGAGGTAAAATAGCCCCCCGTTCGGATCTCTCCGGGTGATGGCTGGTTCAGGTGCGTAGACATGCAGAGATCAGAATTTCAAAGTGGATTTTTGCGACATACGAGGTTTAAACTCGAACATAAATTCAATACACCAACACCTGCAATCAACTAAACCTCATGTACTCGCTGTCTTTGAAACCAAGGTCAGTTCATCAACCAGCACAGTCAATTATCTTTATCCTGGGTACGATTTCTATTCCCGATTTAGGCGTAACTTTGGAATCTTTCTTTTGTCAGAAGCGACCTCTCTTGCCAACGAGAAGAGGCTCTGGAGCCCCCAAACTTTGATGTTATGTGGTTAAAAATAACGACTCAACCAACCACAAGGTTCATCTGTATCCTCTATCGACCACCAAGTGATACTAACTTTAGAACACTTTTCGCTTCTCTTGCAGACACCATCGATCATTTACAAATTAACTATCCAAATGCTGAAATTGCCACCCCGAGTGACTTTAATGTACATAACACCAACTGGCTTAAATATTCAAATACTACCGACGAGCAAGGTCGTGAAGCCGAATCATTTTCAATCAGTTGTGGTTTAACTTAGCTTATTGACGAACCAACATGGATCCCTGATCGCGAAGGGGAGTTCGCCAGTCTTCTTGATCTGTTTTTAACCACCAATCCGGAGATGTACACGGTCAGCGTAAATCCGTCGTTAGATTTTTCTGACCATAAACTACTTTCGACATCGAGTATCCTACCAATCAGAAACAGAGAGGCGCCTAGACCGCGCAAGATTTGGCACTACAAATCTGCTAAATGGGAAGATCTCTTGGAATATTTTCGAACTTTCCCTTGGTTGGACGTTCGTTTTCGATCCGAAGACACATATGACTGCGCCGGGGAGGTTTCCGATGTTATTTTGGCCGGTATGGAGGCTTACATCTCTTTTTCGAAGAAATGCCCTTCCAACGACAAGCCTTGGTTTGACCGAAAATGCAAAGAAGCTGTTGCTTCTAAACATCTTGCCTACCGACAATGGCGTGAAAATCCTAACACCATAAACCGTAACACCTTTGTTCGTGCCAGGAACAGATGCAAAGAAATTATCGCCGAAACCAAGCAGGCTCACAATCAACGAATTAGAAACAAACTTCTCGCTTATCCCAACAATTCCAGGTCCTTTTGGTCAGTCGCTAAAGCTGTAAGTCAAAATTTCACCAAATCAACCGTACCACCACTCACACGGCCAGATAATTCTATTGCAACGGTACCTGTTGAGAAAGCGAACTTGTTGGCTGAACTCTTTGGTTCACATTCTACTGTTGATTTCCAAGGAAAAACACCACCTTCTATTCCCATAGTGCAGTCAAGGATGCCCGATATTGTCTTCAGACAGCGTATCATAAAACGTATTTTAATGAAGCTAGACACCAAAAAAGCTTCTGGCGCTGATGCAATACCTGCCATAGTTCTCAAAAACTGTGCGAGGGAACTAACTCCAGTTTTCTGTAGACTTTTCAACCTATCCTACAGAAAGAGAATATTTTCTTCCTGCTGGAAATGGGCCACAGTTCAGCCGATACCTAAAAAAGGCAAGAAGACCTTGCCAAATAAGTACCGACAATCGCACTGCTTTCAATAATATCGAAAGTCATGGAAAAGGCTATCAATCAGCATCTTCTAAAATATCTTGAAGGATTCAACATTATTAGCAATCATCAATATGGCTTTCGTAAAAATAGATCAACAGGAGATCTTCTGACTTATGTAACACACGCTTGGAACAACGCAATTGAACACTTTGGAGAATCTCGAGCGGTTGCTCTTGACATATTCAAGGCATTCGACCGTGTTTGGCACGATGGGCTGTTTATTAAGCTACGCTCTTATGGCATGTCTGAAAAGTTCTGTTTGTGGCTCTCATGTTTCCTCAGAGAGCGTTCTTTACAAGTGGCAGTCGACGGATTTCTTTCTAACACCTTCACTATCAACGCCGGTGTACCTCAAGGCTCCATACTGTCTCCTACTCTTTTTCTCATTTACATTCACGATCTGCTGGAAAAGACCGAGAATCCAAACTACAGCTTTGCAGATGACAGTACGCTTATCTCTTCATTTACTTTGAACGCTCGGACATCGGCTACTCAGGCGAATATCCGCAGACAGCAGGAAGTCATTCAACTTAACAAAGATCTGGAAGAAATTTTATCTTGGGGTGACAGTAACCAAGTGGAATTTAACGCTTCCAAAACCCAGGCGGCAGTTTTTTCTAAAAAAGTTAATGTTGCTGAACCCGACATATTTATGTCGGGGCACTCCGTTCCTCTAACATCGTCACTCAATTTGTTGGGCGTTAATTTGGGAGCAAATATGCCCTGGCATGAACATGTTGCAGGCATAGCAAAGAGAGCTTCTCAAAAGTTGGGAATATTATTTCGAACCAGAAAGCTTTATACTCCACAACAACTGTTAATTCTTTACAAAGCTCAAATTCGACCAACTATGGAATACTGCTCCCATGTTTGGGGCTCCGCTCCCAAACATACACTGCATTTGTTGAATTCTGTTCAGAGAAGAGCTGTACGTCTGATTGGAGACCCGGAACTGACCGGCGGCCTTGATTCGCTGGAACACCGAAGAACGGTTGGCGACTTGAGCCTATTCTACAAGTATTTTCATGAAAAGTGTTCGAAGGATGTGGCCCGCTTAATTCCTCCCAGAGCGTTAGAAGTACACGTCACGCTAATACTTCACATCCGTTTGAGGTTCAGCTTGCTACTCCTCGTACAACGCTTTTCAAGCAGTCTTTTATATGGAGAATATCATCCCTTTGGAATAATTTCCCCAAGACTGTGTTTCCCACCGAGTACAATTTACAGCGATTCAAGAACAACGTGAATCGCTTTTTCCGCACGCCTGTCGCTCCTGTAGCGCTTTAGGGACTTCTTTCCTGCAGCACGTGTGCTAGACCCATAAAAAAAACCTGTTTCTAAGTTACGTCGTAACGTAAAGTACTAGGAAATAAGCAAAGTACAGTATCTATGTAATTCTTTTGGCCTCGTAGTGCATATATTAGATATATCTATCAATTACCAAATCAAAAAAAATTGTCAAATTACTCTCATTTTGTCAATACTCTTTTTCAAATTTTTGATGCACTTTGGAAACTCAATTTTCAATATGGCGTTTAGCTCTTTCCGGGATTCTATTTTAATCTCCTCAATGTTGGCAAAACGTCGTCCTTTCATAGTTCTTTTCATATTCGGGAAAAGGCAGAAGTCGCAGGAGGTCACGTCCGGCGAATACGAATGCTTCGGCATCATAACGATATCGTTTTTGCCCAAAAAACTACGAACAAGCAGTGAGCGGGAGCAGGTTCATTATCGTGGAGCAATTACCATGAGTTGTTTCGCCACAATCCGGGCGTTATGACCCGTTTGAGCAGTTCTAGCTTGTCGTTGACTTCACTCACGAACTCCTAAGCAATGTCCATTCGGTACTGGTTTTGGTCGAAATGCGACAATTTCAGAACAAATTTTACTTCCGCATGTTTCATTGCCACACCAGCAGAAAAAAATACATGATTGCCGATGATACATTATCAGCAACCAGTTACCCATAATCATTTTTTTTTCAATTTTCCAACATTGTCATGAACTGTAGATTGCTGGGGCGTTTAAGGCTCTCGGTCGCTTCAATCTATTCACAGCCCTTTTGGAAACGCATATACCATTTGTGAACGCTTGTTTTATTCATAGAAGACTCGCTAAAACCAATTTTCTATACGGTACTGCAGTTTATTATATTCTTAAAGAAAAATTTAATGGAAATTCCCTGTTCCATTTTTTCCATAAGCAAAAAATCTCCGAGCATAAGCAAACATGTGTAACCTTTTCGACAGCCGGCACTAAACTAAGCATCCAATTTGGTAGACAATGTGAAGACACATTAGGGACAAGTATACCAACAAAAAAAATGATAATTGAACTTCTACAACCGGGAAAACTAAAAAATTCCGTGCATTTTCTGATTAAAGCCAGTATATGGATAATAAAAATATTTCGAAATGGAGATTGACAAAAACAGCATTACTTTATGGACAGCAATAAATAATTATTTTGAAATTTAAATTTTCTGTTTTATTTACGGGTATATTGATTGAATGAATATGTAACGAGTTACCATACAGCGACTGGCAATTTGTGTTTAATTTTTAAAATAGGAACTAGAGATCAATAAATTTTAATTAAATTTCCATGAGAAATCATAATAAATCAGAGAAAACAAGCTGTATTTTTTATAAAATAATGTCTATCAAAAATGTTTTAATTTGAAACTTTAAAAAGAAAAATTTAATAAATGCAACACCATTATTCTAATATTATTAATAATAATAATAATAATAATAACCCCTGAAATAAAATATTCACTAGTACTATCTACAACAGATTACTCACCTCAGTTGGAGGACAGGACAACAGGAGCATAACTAAAAATAATATTGCAGGGCAAATAGCAAGCACTGCATAACACCATATCACAGACAACAAAATAAATCACTCACCACCCTCAACAACATCTACACATCACCCCGAATCACTTCTCATATAAGCACTCAAAGCAGAAATGGAGTCACATATAACTCGATGGTCAGGCATCGACCAAACAACTAGAAATCTCATCCCTTGTTTAATCTTCAAACAGAACACGCAACCAATCCTCAACACAATAAACAAGCACATAATACCCCAGTACATAACAGACTTAAGCACAATCACCACTCTAACACAAAATAATCAAAAACTCCCACAACGACAAAGGAACCCCAACATCACAAAACCAAAATTCAAATGGCAAATAAGAATAGAAAACAAAATCATCAACATCAGAAGAGATCTAGGACACATTACCCAATTTATAAATGGGAACGCGTGGGGTGTAGACTAGATCAAATCCAGTTCTCTCAACCTAACACTGCCAGAAATCCTTGATACTTTGAAACAAAAACTATTCATATATGCCGCAAGACTCCGTAGATACAAAGAATTAAACAAGAGAAAAGACACCAACAACATCTTCCGAAGAAGCGAAAAACAGTTCTACCGAAAAACTATGTACTACGAACAGACAGCAGTGACTGAACCACCAAACAAACAAACAAGAACTCACGGATTATTGGAAAAGTATATGGTCAGAACCCAAACTACACAATAATAACACCCCCTGGATCAAAGTCGAAGAAGACAAACATAAACATGTGAAATGCCCTAGAATGGACAATATACAAAACTTCTGGTACAAACAGTTTACCACCACACACGAAGCATTCACAACACCAAATCAATAAAGCCATTCTAAAACCACACACATTCCCCACTTTCGTTATACAAGGAATAACATCCGTCAAACCCAAAAGCTTAGACACCACAAACCCGTCAAACTACCTGCCTATCACTTGTCTTCCAACCCTATACACAATTTCCAAGAATATAGACAACAATATTCTCAATGACAGTAGACAAAAACTACACACTTCTCGATTTATTTCGGCAGATCACCCAGCGGACACACAGAGTCATACCTAATTACAACAGGAAAAGATGAAAACGTGGCCAGAAAAAACACTCCACGGGAAACACAGATACTACATAGAACGAGACCACGTAAATAAAAAAACAATCATACACCTGGTTACAGGATGGGCAGCTATTCCCTGAAACAGAAGGCTTCTTACTTGCCATCCAGGATAAAATTATATTAACCAGAAACTACCAAAAACATATCATCAAAGACCCAACTATTACAGAAGATGCAGGAAATGCCATCAGCATAAAGAGACAATCGAACACATAACAAGCGGATGTAAAATATTAGCCCGAACGGAATACACAGCCAGACATAACTCAGCGGCAAAAGTAGTTCACCAAGCACTACCCACAACATACAAACTCATAGAAAACACAGATCCCTACTGCAAATACTCACCAACATCCATATTTGAAAATAAAGATTACAAGCTCTACTGGGACATCAGTATCCATACAGATAAAACAGTCTCCGTCAATAGACCCGATATTACTTTTCAGTGCAAAAAAGGAAAAGTCACCTATCTAATTGACATAGCACCACACAAACATCCAAATGAAATACACAGAAAAAATCTTCAAATGCACAGACCTTGCAACAGAAATAAAAAGGCTATGAAAACAAGAAAAGGTCATCATTGTCCCCCTCGTCATATCAGCTAGAGGCCTTACACCAACAACATTCACACCGCACTTAGTTCAATTAGAACTTAATACAAACATACACAAAAACACTCAGAAGTCAGTGATTTTGACAACATGTAACATTGTCAGGTCATTCCTTAATACATGATGGTAATAGCGTTTGTGCTGATCTGGCTTAGGCCCGTCAGCCAAACATGGAACCACGTTGATCAAATATGAAATGGAATAATAATAATAATAATAATCCCTGTAACAAAATATTCACTAGTATTATTTACAACAGATTACTCACCCCAATTGAATCGATTCTTCGAGAGATGAGGGAGCAGCGTGGAGGAATTAAAAGGACCTGAGAAATGCAGGGACAATTTTTGTATAAACAGATGTTCCCCAGGACTTTGTGTGATACAAGCGATGTTTGTCCAGGGCATAGATTGACTATCGGAAGGCAACAGATTCTTTATGTGTTATGAAGATTAAAAAGGCAGTCTTCTTAAACTAACTGCACATAACGTGTAATGACTGGAACACTAAATTTACAATTGCATCAGGTAGAGGCTGATCCGATTTTTAAGGCGACTCGTTGTCATTTTTATTCTGCTGCGTCTTTCAATTGCTATGCCCTAAACCCGGAAATATAACTAGTTTATCAGCAAATCGCAGGTATGAGGGTACTCGTCCATTTAATGTAGATAACATTAAATTTTATTCTGCTTCAAACCGATACTTAAATCAATCAGGTAAAGTTGTGATTTTGGAACGGGGTTAGAATTGAATAAATTTATTCAGAAAACACATAGGTACTAGATGATAGAATTTTACATCATTTAAATATCGAAAAAATATATAACTGTCTGGGCATTGTAGAACATCACGTGCAAGATAAAAAAGACTCATCAAAACCGTTCTCTGCAATGAGGGGAAATGATTAAATAATCAGTCAAGTGCAAGTTGAACTTGCGCAATTAGTGTTCCGTACGTTGATTGCTTTTAAAATAAAAAATTTTGTTACGGAGGTATAAACCTTAACTGTGTGTGTGACTTCACAAAACACACCCCAAATGAGTTTTCAACAAAGTTTGTTTCCAATCTTTACTGAAAATGATGACCTTGAAATTTTTGTTTTTTTTTATATACCACATAAATTATTAAAGGTAATGCACTCGTGATATTTTTCGTTCAATCTACACACCGAGGAGAATATTCCAGAATTTTTTCAAAATTTTTTGATAAGTACTTTTCGAGATAAGGCGGGTGGACAGCGATTTTTTTTCTGCGGGATTATTTAAAACTAATACAAAGAAAAGTGCGCGCAAGTATTACATTATATATATATATATATATATATATATATATATATATATATATATATATATATATATATATATATATATATATATATATATATATTACTCCTGTTTTCACAAGCTTTCATTTGACACCACACTCGATAACCTAGTAAAAAACCAAAACTAACCCCTTAAGTCAAAATTTAACTTTCCAAATTACGTGGTTCTGACGAGGCCATCAATTCCTACATTATTGCCAAATTTCAACTTTTTATGACAAATAGTTTCGGAAAAAATCGGGTGTAACAGATAGACGGACAGACAGACGGACAGACACCGAAGTCATCATATAAGTGTTCCGTACGGAACACTAAAAAGATCTAGTCGTTAGAAATTTAGGACGAGGTTGCTATTAATATGCTGGCTGTACTCGCATTTCCCTATTCCTCCCTCCTGAAATGAATGATAGAAGAATGCGAGGCCTGGATGTGTGGACAAGAAAAATGCATGTCTTCATCCTCGGTCCTTTGTTCCTTGAACGTACCTTTCACGTCATCAAGGTGAAAGAGAAAATTTTGTTGCTTAGAGTGTCTGCGTGATCGTTGTAGTCAAACTAGCTAGAGTTGAATTCTCTCATGGAAATGGGTTGCAGCCATGAACTAAGAGTTATAGGAACCTTTCTGTTTAAGTAAGTAGAAAACGTAGCGGAAAGAGTTTTAGTGGCGTCATCCTACAATAAAATTACGCGGTAAACCTCTAGATCCGACTAGACTTAAGATAAATGTTAAAACATTAGAACAGGAACATATTTAGGGCAGCATCTAGAAACGCCTCAATATGGAGCGTCCTGCAGAAACACCAATTACTTACTTTTACTTACCTAGAGTCGGCAAGTCTTAAGCCAGAGATCGAGAGATTTCTGTTTACTTGTCAATATGGTACAATTTAATTGTATCGTAGTCAATATAGTGATCCGACAGATATTAAGCATTTACTTCCAACCTGTTAATTTCTCTTTACATCATCGTACCCACATCGCCGTAATAGAACATGTGGAACACGCTGTGTCCTATATTAGCATTTTAGATATTTGTACTGTATTAATACAATCCTCGGACTGTCGTAGCTTTCGGGAGAGATCGAGATTTTTGCGGATAATGTTAGGTGCAGTGTTTACTGGAAGAACATTTATATAGATAACATATAGGAAAAGTTCGGAATAGCTTATTTGACTGAAACATTGTTTCTCTGTATGTATCTGAAAACTCAGTTTTACTTTTCTTACATTAGCAAGTCTTATATCATAGACAGAAAAATTTTTGCATACATGACATGTGAAGGAATCATTAATATATTGGTGTACCGAAATTGTTTAGCTAAACTGACGGATGAACTATACAGAGCACGTAGAAAATATCCATAGACATTTATGCATCTGCTCTCTTCTTCCAGTACATGCTATGTCTATATACGTTTATCGACATAATATTAGCTCTTCGTGTCATTTACTGTCATCTTATACACTAATATTTGTACAGTCAAAAAATCACAGTTATTAAATAGAAGCATCTTATATCACTCAGATGGTTGGCTGGTTCTGGGCGGGGTAGGCGATTTTACCTGCTTGTACACTGTGATCGCTTGGCTTAGTGTGCTCTTGTCTCTTAGTTACATGAGCGTCGTTCCTCTAAGAAAGTTTATTAGCTTCCTTTCATGTGGTAATTTATCGCCACGATGTAGATCTCCGAACAATTTACGTCTGCTCCGAGCTAAAATGGCACCCTCGTATAAAATTTGCATGGAGATTTCTTCCTCTTCTCTACATAGTCTACATCCCACCAGACAATTTTGGATACCCATTTTCTGTAAATGTTTCCTCCCAATACTTATGGTATTTGGTAAGGTCGTCAGTTGTTAGTTTCTTTGAGGGGCTGCCAATTACTTCCCTCGCGTGACTTTGGCCGAACGTTGATAATATGGCCCTCTGTTTATTATTTTTACCCCCTATTTTTGATATAAGAAATGCTGATTCTGAACCCCTGTATGGTCTTTTAACTACGAAACTTGCTCGAGTCAACTCGTCTGCAAGCCATCAAACCTAATAAAGTACTCTCTCTAAAAGGACCTTTTTGATGAGTTGTCGGTATTTGTTTAAAGAAACTTAGCAATGAAAGAGGCAGAACACCAATCCGAGTTAAGGAATTTGCCAAATGAACTGCGCACTCTCCCAGGACATCTAATAACATGATTAGTCCTAGTCCTTGTCCTAGAAATATTAAAAAATATAATAATAATAAAAACAGCAGTTAAAGAAGACAGATGCAGAAAGAAACGATAGAGCACATAACAAGCGGATCTAAAATATTAGCCCGAACGGAATACACAGCCAGACATAACTCAGAGGCAAAAGTAGTTCACCAAGCACTAGCCACAACATACCAACTCATAGAAAACACAGATCCCTACTACAAATACACACCAACCTCCACATTTGAAAATAAAGATTAGAAGCTCTACTGGGACATCAGTATCCATACAGATAAAACAGTCTCCACCAATAGACCCGATCTTACTTTTCAGTGCAAAAAAGGAAAAGTCACCTATCTAATTGACATAGCTGTCCCCAAAAGACACAAACATCTAAACGAAATACACAGAAAAAATCTCCAAATACACACACCTTGCAACAGAAATAAATAGGCTACGGAAACAAGAAAAAGTCATCATTGTCCCCCTCGTCATATCAGCCACAGGCCTTACACCAACAACATTCACACCACACTTAGTACAATTAGGACTCAACACAAACATACACCGAAACATTCAGAAGTCAGTGATTTTGAAAACATGTAACATTGTCAGGTCTTTCCTTAATACACAATGGTAATAGCGTTTGCGCTGACTTGGCTTGGGCCCGTGAGCCACATTGACCAAATGTGCGAAAGAGGAACCAAAGCAATAATATATATATATATATATATATATATATATATATATATATATATATATATATATATATATATATATATATATATATGAATAATATTTTACTTAAATCATGCTTACACAACATGTACATACATCAATTAATTATAAATATAATTGTATAAATCAAACCATGAAGAAAATCATAAATTATCAACTAATCGGACCTCTTGAGATAATTAAACAAACAATAATCCGTGAAAGACCTTGCGAGAATTAATGTCTTATTTTGCATAATTAGAGTCTTCAAAAAACTAACTGGCGTAGTGATTAATAATCTTCACGTGAAAAATATCTATTTTTTTTTGAAAAAAGTTTTCGGGTATATGTTAATACTAGCCTTGACCTACAGTTTCCCTTGGAATTGTATATTTTTGTTCCTGAAAATTCGTCGTAATAGCACAATTTTCTGCGCTATCTAACCTATTTGACAGAGGCGTTTAATTATTACGATCATCTGGCAATTCTGAAGACACTCTCTTCCTTTGGATTTTGTGTCTAATTGCTAAGATTTTTCAAAAACTACCTCACAAGAAACAAATCCTCCAAGAATTCACCTTGTAGTTTCCATTATTTTTACTTTCAATCAATTATTTATCAATCACTCTTTTTGGCGGATGATTTAAAAATGTACATAATAATAAAAAAGTCAGTTATTAACATATATGATTCTTTAGCAGTAACTAGATGTACTACATAAGTTGTGTATTTCAAATAAACTCATCTTATATATATTTAAGTGTAAAGTAATATCATATTCTGGCCAGCATAATTATGTGGAATATAGTTACAATATCAACAGTTTTGACATATAACGCTATATTATATGTAATATAAACTGTTCAGTATTAATCAATAAAAAAAAATCTTTCTACTTCCTATTACTCTACAAGTTATAATATTGTTCTTTGATCGGATTCCTCATATATCAGCTACAGGTCTTAGCCCTTGACAGTATTCAGAGAAAGTTCTTAAAATGTTTGTCCTTTAGATTAGAATTCAGATTCAGAAAAAGGCTTTGATAAAGACTAACTTTTATCTACATAGATCTCATTTAGAATCTCTTGGTTTCAGACAAATATTAAATTTTCTTTTTTTTCCCTAAATTACTTCATAACAATATGATTCTACATATTTACTTTCATTTATGGGTTTTTTTATTCCGCCTTTGTTGTTAATCTTCAGGTTCGTTTTATGTAATGACTTATAACATTAACATCATCTCTCCTTTGTGTGATATGAATAATATAGTATTACTGCGCGCTGGAGGAGCATGAACACCTCTAGACGCGCCCAAATGGATAAAATCGTTGTCTTCATTAAATCAGCGAACTAACCCGAAAATCAATGATCTGCCCTAAATACCGGTAGTGTCAATTTTGATAATTTTTCGCCTTGAATTTTGTCAAAATAATTCGTTCAATTTATTAAGATAAGGTTATAATATAATATAAAAATTTCACCAATATCCACCATATCACTCACACGGCCAGATAATTCTATTGCAACGACACCTATTGAGAAAGCGAAGTTGTTGGCTGAACTCTTTGCTTCAGATTCTACTGTCGATTTCCAAGGAAAAACACCACCTTCAGACAGCGTATCATAAAGCGTATTTTAATGAAGCTAGACACTAAAAAGGCTTTTGGCGCTGACGGAATACCTGCTATAGTTCTCAAAAACTGAGCGAGGGAACTAACACCAGTTTTCTGTAGACTTTTTAACCTATCCCACAGAAAGAGAATATTTCCTTCTTGCTGGAAGTGTGCCACAGTTCAGCCGATACCTAAAAAAGGCAAGAAGACCTTGCCAAATAACTACCGACGAACCGCACTGCTTTCAATAATATCGAAAGTCATGGAAAAGGTTATTAATCAGCATCTTCTAAAATATCTTGAAGGATTCAACATTACTAGCAATCACCAATATGGCTTTCGTAAACATAGATCAACAGGATATCTGTAACTTATGTAACACATGTTTGGAACAACGCAATTGAACACTTTGGAGAATCTGGAGCGGTTCCTCTTGACATGGCATTCGACCGTGTTTGGCACGATGGAGTATTGGCTAAGCTACGCTCTTGTGGTATGTTTGAAAAGTTCTGTTTGTGGCTCTCATGTTTCCTCAGAAAGCGTTCTTTACGAGTGGCGGTCGACGGATTTCTTTCTAACACCTTCACTATCAACGCCGGTGTGCCCCAGGGCTTCATACTGTCTCTTACTCTCATTCTCATTTACATTAACGAGCTACTGGAAAAGACCGAGAATCCAATCTACAGCTTTGCAGATGACAGTACGCTTATCTCTTCATTCACTTTGTTTGCTCAGACATTGGCTACTCAGGCGAATATCTGCAGACAGCAGGAGGTCCTTCAACTTAACAAAGACCTGGAAGAAATTCTATCTTGGGGTGACAGTAACCAAGTGGAATTGAGCGCTACAAAAACCCAGGCGACAATTTTTTCTAAAAAAGTCAACGTCGCTGAACCCAACATAGTCATGGCGGGGAACTCCATTCCCCTAGCATCATCACTCAATTTGTTGGGCGTTAATTTGAGAGCAAATATGTCCTGGCATGGACATATTACAGGCATAGCCAGGAGAACTTCTCAAAAGTTGGGAATATTATTTCGAACCAGAAAGCTTTACACTCCACCACAACTGTTAATTCTTTACAAAGCTCATATTCAACCAACTATGGAATACTGCTCCTATGTTTAGGGCTTCGCTCCCAAACACACATTGCATTTATTGGATTCTGTTCAGAGAAGAGCTGTTCGTCTGATTGGAGACCCTGGAGACCCGGAACTGACCGGCGGCCTTGATTCGCTGGAACATCGAAGAACGATTGGAGTCTGTTCTACAAGTATTTTCATGGAAAGTGTTCGAAGGATGTAGCCTGCTTAATTCCTCCCAGAGCGGTACTTGTTAGAAATACACGTCGCGCTAATATTTCACATCCGTATGAGGTTCAGCTTGTTACTTCGCGTACAACGCTTTTTAAGCAGTCTTTTATATGAAAAACATCATCCCTTTGGAATAATTTGCCCAGGGCTATGTTTCCCATCGAGTACAATTTACAGCGATCCAAGAATCACGCGAATCGCTTTTTCCGCAGACATGCCGCTCCTGGAGCCCTTTAGGGACTTTCCTGTAGCACGAGTTCTATGCCCATAAAAAAATAAAACTTAGTAAGCATTTATTTCTTGTATCTACCTCAGCCGGCTTCAGACAGCATGGAATGAGGAAATCTGTACGATTACTGAAATCGTATTACCTAACTAAATTTTTTATGAACAAAAATCGACATTATTCTGAATCAGCTTCTATTATTTCCAAACGTCTCCAAAATCACTGAGGTCTAATAATAACTGAAAATATAAATTATGCAAGGATTATCGGTCATACCCATTATATTATTTTGTGGTCGATTTAATTTTATTATGACATCGCGATAAGAGTTGATAAACAGCGGCCAAATTAATTATATAATTAAAATTTTATGATATATTTTGTATAACAAATTAAATCATAATCCGGTAAATTAAATAACCGTTTTTGATAAACAAATTTAATCAATTACACAACAGTTATCGCCACTACTCCAAACACTTTATTTGTGCGCTCGACGTGCGTTTCGCTGACCTTGTTAGCATCATCAGGAGTGGTGATTGACTAATTATAAGAATATAATCTATTTATACTAAACTTGGAATTACTCGCCGCTTACAAATTATACCCGGAGTATTAGTTCCGGTCGAGTAACCCGTGCTGAGAACTGCGAGGATAAGCGCTTAGTCTTTAATTAAACTATTTTTATATTTTATTATTTCAGTACCTTTTTATGCCTTTAATAATTTCCTATTACATATATTCTTTATGTGTGTGAAGCATTGGGCACAAGAACTATAAAAGAAAATAGTACGTATAAAACTCCATGGTTCTGCCCAGAAGTTAAGCATATCGTGCATCGGAAACGGCGGAATCGTATGCGAAATATCGTAAAATTAGAAACAGTAACCTTGGTAAGATAAGTCAAAAATCAGTATTGGGAAGCCTTCTCGAAAAGTATAGAAAATTACATCTATGGCTTATAAGATCACAAAGGAAAGAGATCAACGAGTTGGTTGAAATGAACGATCTTACACTTAGGGAAGATTGGATCAGATATCTGGAGAGAGCAGAGGATGCTGAGTTGACGTTGGACTCGCCGGCAATAGTGGTCGGAGAGAATGCTGAAGTTGGGGTATCGGACGTGCAGCAGGCACTACAGAAGTTCAAAATTAGGAAAAGTCCTGGATAAGACGGTATCTCAAATGAACTTTTGAAATATGGGGGGGAAAGTTTAGTGCAACAATTGACAAATTTAATTCAGAACATCTTATATAGCCATATAATCCCAAATAAATGGCGGATTAGTACGACCACTCTTATGTTTAAAAAGGGAGATAAGAAAATACCTTCCAATTATAGGGGAACAAATCTGTTGAGTACCACACTAAAACAGGCAACAAAGATCATAACAAACAAAATTAATAGACTTATTTATTTAGAAGGTCAGCAACAAGGGTTCAGGTCAGGAAGATCCTGTACAGACGCCGATTTTGTCCCTAGACAAATATCGGAGAAGTGTGTTGAATACAACAAGCCCGCCTATATGTGTTTTATTGACCTGGAAAAGGCATTTGACCGTGCCCAACTGAAGGATGTTATATATCTCTTCTACAACAGGCAAATAATATAATTAAGACTATAGAGAATGTATACACAGCGAATCAAATCCAAGCAAAGATAAAAGGAGAACTAACCAAACCGATACCAGCTGGGAACGACAACATCATCATGGACGATTCAAGACTGATTCAAGAACAACGTGAGTCGCTTTTTCCGCACACCTGTCGCTCCTGTAGTGCTTTAGAGACTTCCTTGCAGCACGTGTACTAGACCCATAAAAAAAAATCATGGACGAAATAATATGAGAGGATATAAAATGGGAGACAATGAGATGAACATTTTATGTTATGCTGATGACGCAGTACTATTTGTGGAAAATAAAAACGATCTACAGCGACTCCCAAACCAATTTAATTGCACAGCTAAATCTTTTAATATGGTAATATCTGTCTCCAAGACAAAATGTATAACAACGTCAAAGACACCCTTAAGATGTAAACTTGAGGTGGACGGAGAAGTTATTAAACAGCAAATGAAGTTTAAATATCTAGGCATAGAAATATCTGCTTATGGTGATGTTGAAGCGGAGGTACAGGAACAAACGACTAGAGCCGCAAAAAAGCAGGGTACCTAAACAACACAATATGGTGTAACAAAAACATAGAAATCGAAGCCAAATCGAAAATTTACGCAACAGCTATAAGATCTGTTATGATATATACTGCGGAAACCAGACTAGAAACATCGAAAACCGAAAGACTACTAAAATCAACAGAAATGAAGATATTTCGCAGAATAGTTGGAAAGAGGGTTTTGGATGGGGAAAGAAGTGAAGATATAAGAAACAGGTGTGGGATAGAGGATATAAACCATTGGGTGATGAGACCGAGAAGAGAGTGGAATGAACATATTGGTAGGATGGAAGAGGGAAGAATAGTGAAAATTGCTCGTGATAATTCACCATTAGGACATAGGAGTGTGTGCCGCCCTCGGACGAGGTGGTGTGATGGTCTGAGTGTGGCGGAATAGTGGCAGGCAGGTGGATGAGATTGAACAGGCGATAAGCCTAAGTTAGAGAAAAAAGAAGAAGAAGAAAATATATTCTTTATTAATTTTAACTTATATACTATTGTATTATGATTATATTCAAGAGCGTGTTTGGCAATACTTGATTTTTAGATCTAGCGTAACTTAGATTAGCTAAATATTCTTTAAATCTTGTTTGAATCAACTTACTATTTACCCAACATATTTCTCGTACTAATAATTAAAACTTATTTCGTAAATTTCACTTTCATCCCGTTTGTAAGTTTTATCCACCGGATTTCCCAAAGTATTTCTCAGGTATTTTCTAAGTTGTCTGATGACCTGGAGTCGAGAAATATAAAAATTATTTTTTTTTTAGTTTTTCTTTATATTATTTCCAATTTTAACGATATAAGCTATAAATATTTCTGAAGCCCTTCATCGACCCTTTTTTTATTTTATTAATAGCTTCAAAATATGGAGTTGTAATGCTTGGATTAGAAGATTACGAGACAGTCAAATTTAGAATTTATTTTAAACCTTCGTGTTTGCTGTGGAAGTACTGCGTAAATAACGTTACTGATCCTTAAACAGAAACAGCTTAAAAGTTAAAGCTTATGTTTATAAGCAAAGTTAGTAGTACACTATTATCAAACCAAAATTTATCGTTTACATTCTTTAACGTAATTGTTTTATTTATTTTATAATCATATTTTTGATAACTTATTTTTCATAAACCAAACAATAAAGTCCAAAGAGCCCATAAAAAAGTATATTCCCGACTATATTGTTCATAATTTTATATGCAAGGGAAGTTAATAATTTTTTTTCTTTCAAGAAAAGGACTATAAAAAATTAAATTCCCGACTTGTTTCATTAAATATCGATTAACTACAACGTTTCCAAGCAAAATTTTAAACCGGAAAAATCCGGGAAACTTCCTATAAGTCTGGCAATGCCGGCTCGAAAGACCATCAGGTATGGGATCGTTGCGCTATAGGCTTTCGTAAATGGACGCGCTTCAGTCTTCTCGATAACGGCGTAAGGTTAGTGTCGGTCTTTGTCACAATTTAGCGCGCCGATTACGTATCGTCGTACTTCTTTGTTTATGTTTTTATTTTTAAATCCAATTAAGCCGAAAAAACAATGCATAATCAATTTCGATGCATATTTTTTTAGTGCTTTTATCAACTTTGTGAATTACTCGTTCAGTTTTAGCAGTTTATTTTCAGAAACTTGCACATTAGTTAAAGTTGGTTTATTTAAAGTGTTTTGACCGAATTAACTTGTGAACTGTATGTATGTTGTTTGCTCGAGTGCCCGTTATCTTCTTATTATATGGATTAAGTAAATTACGAATGAATAAAAGTGAGCTTTAAAGAATGGATAACTTTTGCTGAAAGTGTTAGAAGAAGTTACACTTGTGGTTACTGGTAATGGAGTTTACAATGCATATTTTTCGTTTCTGGATATATCAACTTATTTTATGTTCAACTTTTTTTTATGGAGTTTACTGTGGCAGTTCATCTGGAACATATTATGGTAAGCGCAAGAAACTTCTTTCTATGTTTTTGTAGGTACTAAAAGTTATATGAAACTAATCTAAAATAGAGATAACTATCCAATAAAACTGATTTTAATGAGGCTATTTTATTTTTTATAAATAATAAACTTAAAAAGTAATTATAGCTTCACTGTTAAAAAAGTAGGGTTTCCTTTATTAAATGTTGCTACTCCGCATATTCGTCTATGTGTAATATTATTGCATGCTATTTTAATGCATTTAAAAAGTATTTATAACTCTGCTGTTGAATGAGCGCTTGCAAAGTTTATGGCTCAATAAAATTAATTACCGTTGAAACAAGAGTTACCTAATTTAATTGAAATCGACAGATCACTTCTAACTTATAAATTTTATTTGATGCAAGAGAAAAGAAGAATAAATAGATTATATGGGAAGAGAGAAATTTTAGTCAAATAGGAAGATATTCTTAGTTCCTGCAAAACATATTTAATCAAAACTTGAATATATTGAAATGCCGTACTGCGCAATAGCTGACTGGTGTTTCCATGGTTACTTATCTACATACTGGTAACAGTAAGACATCTTTATTTGCAGTAACTGAAATTTATTCATCCTGCTAATAATTTTCCAGTTTCGCTTCATATTTTTAAATACTGTTAGAAAAAAGAGCGTAAATATCATAATTTCCAAGAAGAATATTTCCAGCATAAAGACCTGTTAATATATTATTTTATTCCCTCTGAAAATATAGGGTTTGCACCAGACGCTATAAAATACCGCTTATTTAAAAAGGTCTTTTTAAAGATGACGAAATGTAATAGAAAATTTTATTTCCCAGTCTGGGCGAGTCGGAGACCTAAAGGATATGAATATTGAAGAAAGTAGAGAAGATACGTCTGAATATATATATATATATATATATATATATATATATATATATATACATATATATATAAATAAATATATATACGACAGTTGATTTCTTGAACCTATATGTATATATATAAATCTTTTATTTTAGTCTTGAGCATGAGGCTCTTTTGAGTAAAACACTTGAGTTTTTGTTGCTTTAAGAAGTTATTTTTAATTGACGTTCCGTATTATATTTATGGGCATTCTCAAATTTTTTTTTTCTTTGGTATTGTTTTTCATTTCTCGAAAATAAGTAAATCAGACCAATACGTCTCGCTCTACGGCCAACGAGAGTTTCTCATCGTCGACCGTAGACCAAGATATATTGGTCTGGTTTACCTATTTTCAAGAAATGTGAAACAATATATAACAATGACTTCTTAAAGAAACAAAAATTCAAGTGTTTTACTCAAAAGAACTGCATGCCCAAGATTAAAATAAAAGATGTATATATATATATATATATATATATATATATATATATATATATATATATATATATATATATATATATACATATATGTATATAAAATTGGAGCTCAACAGTAGGGCTAACTCTAACAATGGCACTCAACATCGGGTTTTAAAAAAAAATTATTTTCTATCCTCTTATTTATTTATTGTTAAGGATATCAATTCACGAATAGACTTTTTCTTACAACTAACTAATTTGGAGTAGTATTTTGATATACGTTTTTGTTTCTCGCACGTAGGTAGATATATATATATATATATATATATATATATATATATATATATATATATATATATATATATATATATATATATATAATCTAATACATTAAAATTTTGGGTTTCAATCTGTTCGTCTAACAATGAATTTGCACGACGTTTCGCCAAAATCTCATTTGGCATTTTCAAGTGCTCCCGCTGCTGTTGCTACTTGATACTGTGATCTTGCTACTGTTGCCGCTCGAAGCTAAGTCTGAGTAACTGTTGAGTTAGATTCGAGCGGCATCACAGTATCGAGTAGCAGCAGCAACGGGAAATGCCAAATGAGATTTTGGCGATACGTCGTGCAAATTCATTGTTAGACGAACGGATTGAAACCCGGAATTTTAATGTATTACATTCCACCATCCGTGAAAACCTTTGTTGTAACATATATATATATATATATATATATATATATATATATATATATATATATATATATATATATATATATATATATATACATATACATATACATATACATATACATATACATATACATATACTTAATGGCAAGGAACATAAAAACAAGTTTGACAAATGGAAGAGATATTAAAATACTACTCTAAATCAATTAGTTGTAAGATAAAGTCAAACGAGCAGAAAAATATGTACTAGAGTTACAGAACATCAAAGGGCAGTACATTTTCGTTAAAATTCCCCTTCACTACTTGCAAAATATTGGCATGAAACAGGACAGCAAATTCTCTTTGACCATTCACATATCCTTGTAACAAATTAATTTTTCTATTCTAGGCAAAGTTGGTAGTCCGTTAAAATATCTAAATATCTCAACAACCTTAATCGTAACACTTGTCTTTACCTCTAACCAATCTGAAAATTTCTGGAATAAGCTCTGAAAAATCCTCAGGATGACCAGCGAAACATCAGCTTCACTTATCCAATCCACAAAGGAGAAATCTAAAACCTGAAGAAGTTTCCTATCAAAATTAACTCTAAATTAATTTGCCCATTGAGCGAACTCAACGAGCGAGAAGGTCTACGTGATGGTATATAGCGTAACCCTGGACCCTGAAAAATTATATATTATAAAGCGTTTCACTGGAGTGGATGTTGCTTTTTTGTGTGCAACACTTTTACGAAAACAATGATTCTGCCGCAATCACGCAGAAAAAAATTCGTTTTAAATATAAATTTTACACAGCGTAAGAAAGTCTCGAGTATTCGAGTGATTTAAAAAAAAAGGATGGAGAAGTGTGAAGAAAATGATTTGACTTTAAATAAACCTTGATTAGAACGGCAAAGAACATCGAGAACTGACGTAAAAGTTGAAATAAACGTTTTTTTTTTTTTGTTTAAAAAGTAACACTTCGCTTATATTTTCCAGCAAATGCAATTTCATATATAATAAAGCAGTTTTTTTTTTATTTCTCAATTTGTTATTGTAGTGCAAATATTTTAAAATTAACTTTTTATAGGATACCTAGTATTTCCAATCGACTAAAGCAAATACAAATTTTATTTTTTATCGACAAATTCTCGACGCTCGTAAAAGAACAGTTCGATTTTTAGACCATGTTAACAATTCAATTTTCAATGTTACCGTATTGTTTTCTTATTGAATGAACTGCAACACAGTAGCGGGCCAACCCTAAAAAGCTTTTTATTTTGCTCTCATATAGGCAGAGCGCTCGAACGGACGTCACGCAGAGTTTAAATAAAACTGCTTAGATAAATGACAACGGGTAATACTGTTAAACACAATATGCTCATTTTAAAATAAATGTGGAAATTTATTCTGTTACATTTTTGACAATCCGAGAAAGATAGTAACCAGTATTGTGTGGCATCTTGAGAAAAAGCGTCTGTTGCTAATAACAAAGTATGACACACAAATGGAAAGAATTTTTAATCAGATGCGAACGCACAGTTCTTGAGATTAGAGTAGAGTTTTTAAGGCGGTAATTTTATCGGTAGGATTCCGGTAAATTAGCGATAAAATTGAAGTCAAAACAACTTGTAAATTCGCAAAGCCGACAATTAAAAGAAAAGTTGAGCGGCTTCATATTTTATGAATGTACGTACTTATCCCACTTAACAATTACGCAGCAGGTTGTTTCACTAAAATTTGCTTGTTGTTAATCCGAGAAGATTTAGATATTTACCTTAGATCACTGCGAAGAGAGAGACCGTCAAATTTTTAAATAGTAATTGGTGCCAAAATATATGCTATTCTAGTAAATTCGCGCGGATTTACAAGAATTGGTAAAATTACCGGTAATTAACAGATTTTTTTCTATTTTTTGGCACTTACCAGTAAAAATCTTAGTCCTACTGGTAATTTTATAAACTAATTGTAATAAATGAGAACTGTTATCTGGCGTTTCGTATACTGATGCACTGGGCTGAGGATTTTATACTCTCACAAGTCGAATATATAGCAGATTGCTGTCTAAGTTAGTAGGCAAAAAACTTGGTTTCTTTTACATTGATAGTATATCCTGCGTTAATATGCAACTTTAGCTGATTCTATCATAACTTTATTTTTGGTAAATTTCTCCTTAATTTTAGTGAATATTATTTTTCTAATTTCTTCCATGTATATCGTACTTCAACGAAAACGAATTTTATAAATACGTTCAACTTGAAAAGAGAATGTACCTTTTGGTGATTTGAACTATTTCACAATTATATAATGACCATTCTGTGAATCTTTGATCTTTTAAGTATATGCTATATTATCTGTAGATATAGCATATACTTATAGATATAGAATATAGGATAAAATTGTACGATCTACTAGTGCATTCTTATTAAAATTTGTAGCTGATTTGATGTATATAAAATGTCGTTCGGTATAAGGGCTATCTCTAAGAATGACGCTTAACTTGAGTGATACATGTGAAAATGGCTTTCATCTTAAAGTCTAACAAGGAAATTTGTAATATATTTTTTCAAGACGCCTTATTTACTGACCGAAGATTCATAATCTGGCAATTAGACTTTTCGTGTAATTAAGTTATTTAGAATAAAACTATACTATTGTATCTTTTTGTTAAATTTATTTTTAGTTTTCTTATAGAGAATCATATACCTTTAAATAGATTGAAATTTATTGTAAAGATTGAATACTGACATGTCTTTCTTATTTTCTTTAATTAAAGACCATAACCTGCGAGGTCAATGTCTCCGACTAGCCCAAGCTGTGGCATAAGATTTTCTTTTATATTTTGACAATTCGAACCAAAATCATTCCAAGAAAGAAGTATTTATTTTAAGCGTGTGTACGAATCTTGAATCTTTTAAGTAATTTGGTTATTTTCTCTGAAGATAAGTGTATGTAGGATAAAACCACTAATTACTTTCTAATCTCTACTAGAAATTCTCATAGTAACGATTAACATCAACGTAGTCTGTTATAAAGTAAAAGTTAAAAAATTATAAGAATTATCAAATCTTATCAAGTCATTAATGGTGATTTCTCTAATAGCAATTAGCAGATTTAAGTAATGGTTTACCGTCATAGACATTTTCGCCTGTACGAGAAACATTGATGTCTGTCGCTAATAAATACTGTGTACCGGTTATGAAATTTTGCATTCTCTGGCTAGCTGATAATAGTCACTGTCACACCCGCACTCACATACACAGGTTCGTCTGCAAAAACTGTTTATCAACCAGCACACACAGAATATATAGAGATTGGAGTGTTATGTATGTATATGCATATCTCGTAAAATACTAACAGATATTAAAAATACTTTATTGAAAATGGTAGTACTAGATTCAAATTTTCAATTTCTTGTCCGCATTCAGCTAGCAAATAATAATCAGCCATATAAATCTTCTAACGATTTTATAATTATACATTTTCGTTAATACTATATAAATACATAAAAATTACATCCAATGTTTCATTAATTTTCTTTTAGTTCGTTAATTTGGGAACAAATATGTCCTGGCATGAACATGTTGCAGGCATAGCAAGGAGAGCTTCTCAAAAGTTGGGAATATTATTTCGAACCAGAAAGCTTTACACTCCAGAACAACTGTTAATTCTTTACAAAGCTTCAATTCGACCAACTATGCAATACTGCTCCCATGTTTGGGGCTCCACTCCCAAACATACACTGCATTTGTTGGATTCTATTCAGAGAAGAGCTGTTCGTCTGATTGGAGACTTGGAACTGACCGGCGGCCTTGATTCGCTGGAACATCGAAGAACGGTTGGCGACTTGAGCCTATTCTACAAGTATTTTCATGGAAAGTGTTCGAAGGATGTGGCCCGTTTAATTCCTCCCAGAGCGGTGCATGTTAGAAGTACACGTCGCGCTAATACTTCATATCCGTATGAGGTTCAGCTTGTTACCCCTCGTACAACGCTTTTCAAGCAGTCTTTTATATGGAGAACATCATCCCTTTGGAATAATTTGCCCAGGACTGTGTTTCCCACCGAGTACAATTTACACCGATTCAAGAACAACGTGAATCGCTTTTTTCGCACACGCGTCGCTCCTGTAACGCTTTAGGAACTTCTTCCCTGCAGCACGTGTGCTAAACTCCTAAAAAAAAAACATCTATTGTAGGTAACATAATGGGCATGTGCCTTGCATAAACGAATAGTAATATAGATGTGCGCAATTCTAATTGAAAATTTACTTGTCCCAGGGTTTTTTACAACGATTATCACTTCAATTTTAATAGAATTTATATATTACATTTTTCAGCTACTATATATTATTATGATCAAGACTTGGTTTACCCCATTATATTTTCTTATGGAAATTGTTGGAAAGCTCTATATTTGTTAATAATTTTAGATGCCGCTAGTAATAGAGTTTTAGTAACTATTGGCAGTTTTGCAGATATTGCCGCCACTCTACAGTAATTTACAATAATTCAGCAAAATTATATCGATTTGTATTTGTATAATTATATATTCAAAAGTGTTCTTCGTAAAATTCACCTAATGGACTGTAGTAGAGTAGTTTCTATTAAAAGTTTTTTTTACTTGTTCCCTGTGTAAACCCGTAAAGTGTTATCTTCTTCTTCTTAAAGTGCCTATTGTGTTCGAATTTTCGGCAATCATCATACTTTATCAACTGCAGCTCTGAAAAGATCGGTATTATTTCTTGAGAACCAATTTCACAGATTGTTTAGCCAGGAAATACGTCTGCGTCCTGGTCCTCTTTTTCCAAATCCCTTTCCTTGAAGTATTTGCTGTAGTAATCCATATCTGTGGAGATTTCTCATTATGTGTCCTAAATACTCCAATTTTCCTACTTTAACAGTTTCCATAATTTCCAGTTTATTGTTCATGCGACGTAAGACATCCTCGTTGGTAATATGGTCAGTGAAAGAAATTTTCAAAATTCGGTGATTCAAATGCCTCAAGTTTCGTAGAAGTGGCTTCAGTCAGCGTTCAAGATTCCACACCATAAAGAAGAACGCTGAAGACATAACATCCTAGGAGTGTTATTTTCGTGCTAAATTTTATTACTGATCTTTTGAAAAGTGATGTCATTTTGAGGAACGCTACTCTAGCATAGTTAGATACTTATTCTTTAGCCCCCTTGTTATTTCATTTAACTTTTCTATTTCAGATTCTATGTCTTCGTTTAGATCTGCCTCGGAGTTATTTATTAAGATATTTTTTAACTACGTTTGTTACATTTTCGTTTTTAAGTTGTCGCATTTCGTATATGTTTTTTTGTTTTCTTTTTAACTTGTTTCAAGATAATTCTTAGAACCCCCTACCAGGGCATTCTGATCCAGCACTGAGATTTGTTTTGACAGATACAACACTATTTCTAAAACGTTTATTCACTAGAATATAGTCTATTTGATTTTTGGTGATATAGTCTGGTGAGTCTAGTGGGGACTTCCACGTGTATAATCTTCGTGGTGGTAGGTTGAAGAAAGTGTTAGTGATAACATAACCTATTTCTTCACTGAAGATGTTTAGTCGTTCCCCTCTGTTGTTTTTCTCACCTAGACTATATGGTCCTACGGAAGTTCTTGACCTACCTCTTCCAATCTTAGTGTTGAACTCCCCCATTATGACAGTCAAGTCTCGTTTTGGTATTGTTTTTAGGACTGCTGTTATTTGCTGGTAAAATTGCTCAACCTCTTCATCCCGTTTATCTGCAGTGGGAGCATATATTTGTATGACGTTAAGAAGAACAGGTTTCGTTCTTATTTGTAGAAGCATTATTCTGTCTGAAATAGGCGTAAAATTTGTGACGCATTTGTCTGTAGCTTTGTCAACTATAACTCCCATACTCATTTTTATTTTCTGCCTATCCTGACTAGTATATTTTGTGATTTTTCCATGCTACAGTGACCTGAACCTGGCCATCTTATTTCCATAATGGATATGCCAAGTCTTTTCATTTCTAGGATCGCATTATGAGCTTTTCCTGCCTGGTAAAGAGTTTTTACGTTCCAGGTGCATATTTTGATGTTTTTTATTGTTTTCTTTTCTGATTTAGAAGCGTTCAAAACTGTCCCCTCCCCCCGGAGATCCGATTGGGGGACTAGAAACTTCGGAATTTTTCGTTCTGAACTTTGCCATCATGATTTTAACTAGGTATATTCAATTTGAATCATTAATGCAGTGGTTTACCATTTCCTCCTGCATTCCTATACCGTTGACGACTTATGTAGGGCGACTTCTCATCCTAAAGACAAGAGAGTGCCCTATTGCTAGTTTTAGTCCGCCTCAAGTATTTGATTTCCTTGATACCACTCATATCTGAGTAGCATTCCCCTATCCGCTACTCAGAGGAGTTGGAGGACTAACAACCCCACACGGGATAAAGTGCTATAAAATGTAGAAACATAATTTAAAAAAATCCAGTTCACGAGATTTATACTAATTTGGTTTATTGAGAATATTTGCACAAACACAACTTTCTCGTTTTATTACAAGGCCTTAATCCTTAACGCTTCGGAGTCGCCTAGACTGTAAACTAAAATTTTCAGTGAAAAGATAAAAGCGAGTTTGTAAGAAACTGGTATTTTATGGCATCTGACATAAAATTATTTTTATATCTATAGAACTCTATATAAATATTCGAAGCGATAAGGCATAACAATCATCTAAACCACATCTAAAGACATTGAATTTCTGTACAAAATGTTAGCTAATGAGCCCAAGAACATAAGCTAGTAGAATAATAATGTAATTCCCAATGATATATTTAAATCAAATTTGTTCGAAAGTTTTATTTTAAAGAACCTAAACATGTAGATAATAGTTACTTACTTACTTAATCCTTATGCCTTTCTACCTCTTGAGGAGTGTAAGGCCCGTGGAGTTGAGTTATTCTTTATCTGTCTTTTCCATATTTCCTTCTATATCCTTCCATCCTGTTTAAATTGCCGATTGCCTCTTTTGTTTCTTTTGTATTAGTTTCTTCTGTTTGTATGAATTCTGTTTCTTGTTTCGGTATTATGTCTCTATGTTGATTTTTGTATGCTTTTCCTTCTAATTTTTTGCATCCATATCTTTTCCTTTCTGTTTCAGTGATTCCTGCATAGGGCATTTGTTGTTTTTCTGTCAGTTCATCCTCTTTTCCGTTTATACTCCTATTATTCCGTGTTCTCAATCTAATAACTCGATAATTATTTCCCATTTCTTCCTTCCTATCTATTTCTTTATCTTCTTATTTGTATTCATTTTACTACTTCGTTTCCGTATCCTTTATCTTTGCCAAGGTCGTCGTCAATCTACCTATCTCTCTCCTTTTTCTAAGTTTTTTGAATTGATGGTCGTAGTATTCTTTGTTTGTTCTTTCAGTTTTTCTTCCTCAATATCCCATTTTATTCTCTTCCTTCGATTACGATTTTCTGATATCATATTTTTACTCTTTTTCCATTCTTTCTCTCGTTTTCTGCTATATGCTTCAATTTCTATTAAATTTCCTGTTCATCTTTTGTTAAATCGTTGTTTATATAAACAGATTTCTTCGATTTCTCAGATTGTCTCTATTTTTCATTACAGCTTCCTTATGTCCCGTGTTTCCAAGTTCTATCTTGTATATAGTCGCTCCTATTTTTATCAAATCTTTAATCTGTACTTTTGTGTTCATACTCCTCTCCATTTTCAGATCTGGTTGGCTATTCTCTTCAAATCTCATTCTCGATATTACAATATTATTCCTGACGTTATCTTTTTCCAGTCTACTCATCTTTAAATCCATACTTCTTATGTTTTCTCTAATAATCTTATATTCCTCTCTCAATACTTCATTCTCCTTTCGTAGTTCCTTCAACTCTTGTTGGTATCTCTTCTGATCTTGTTTTATATCCTTTATATCTGACATTAGCTCTCCGATTATTTCTACCAAATTGTCTATCTTATCTACTCGTTCGTTTTTCTCTTTCTGTGGTGTTCTTTTCAGCTTTTTTACTCTTGAATAATCCCGTTGGCTCTTCTTTTTCTTCGACTCTTCCTCTTTTCAAGTCTTCTGAGGTATAATCATCGCTATCCATTGTTCTTTCTGTTATAAAAACTTTACGTGTGTTCCTCGTATATTCCATTTTTAAACACGGGAGAAAAAGAAAAAAAAAAAGTTGTTTATATTTCTTATCACCATAAACAGTAAAATGATCAAGGGCGTCGCTTATCGTTTCGTTAGCTTTATCCAATTTCACAAAATTAATCTCATAAATCTCGAAATTTTTTACTTATTGTCTTAATCTCACACTACACTGTGCTTTATTTCTAGTCCCTCTCGTTTGCAATCGACAAAATAATTAAATAGATCGAAACACTACCGTAATAATATTTGTTGAACGAGTTGACTATTGCTGGGCGTTCAATTCACGTGTACACACATCGCGACCCGAAACTAATCTGTGATGTAGATAATAAGTTGTAATAAAAAAAGACAAATAGAAAATACAAATTTGTGGCATTGGTTATATTGTTGTAGTGATAACGCGATGTCAAGACAGAATATTTCAAAGAAAGCATCAAAATTATTATTACTGTCAATAATTTTTATTCGCTAAAGCACTTAATATCAATGGTAAAATTTACAGTTGCATGTAAATGTCAGCTCTACCGGTATGTAGATAGGTAGCCATGATAATTCCCACACCAGCAAACCATTATTTAAACTTTAATTAACGACATTTCACTAAATAAATATCAAGATAAATTTGTCACTTGAATTATCTCTTGATCTATTGTTTTTTTAAATAAGTTAACCTTTCTATTAACCTTTGCCACAATGCTAGATAAAGTTAAAAAAACTTTTTTTTAAAAGAAATTACTTTAGGGTTATGCGTATTTAGATCTAGAAATATACAATACAAGATAGAATATAACAAAATTGTTCAAATAATACACTGGTTGGATTGAAGTGTGCACATCTTCCTTTAAAATATTTTTCGATGACCTAACCTTGAAAAATTAAAAAATCAGAGAAAGACTACTTTATTTCTGTCATCCCACGGCAATATCCTCCAAATCAACTTGCCCAGTTAAACACAGAACAAGAAATAAATATGTGTCCTATTTCAAAGTACTACTAGATCAACTGTAACTTTTGAACCAACAGTTCTTCTTCCTTTGTACAGACACATTTGCCTATTTATTACCATCTTTACATATTTTACAATAGAAAAATTGTCGCTACAATGTTTTCGAGGTATATACATCATTCTTTTTTATTGTTTTGTACGAAACACTTATAAGATCACTTCGGTATCCGTCTGTTAGTCTGTCTGTTTGTCTGCCACACCCGATTTTCTCCGAAACTACTTGACATAGAAAGTTGACATTTGGCACTAATATAGGAATTGATAGCCTCGTCAGAGCCGTGTAGTTTTGAAAGTTAAATTTTCACTTAAGGGGTTAGTTTTGGGGGGTGAAATCGGAAGTGAAATTTTTTTTACCAGGTCATCGAGTGGGGTATCAAATCAAAGCTTGTAAAAAGACGAGTTCAAAAATATATATAATGTATTACCTGCGCACATTTCTCTTTGTATTATTTTTAAGAAAGTGCGAAAAATTGCTGTCCCCTCACCTTATCTCGAAAAGTACTGACCAAAAAATTTTGAAAAAATTCTGAAATATTCTCTACTAGGTGTAGATTGAGCGAAAATTATCACGAGTGCATTACCTTTAATATATGGTATGGTATATATATATATATAAACAATGTCAAGGTCATCAGTTTTCACTAAAGATCGGAAAAACACTTTGTTGAAAAATCATTTGGGGGATGTTTTGTGAAGTCACTGATCATTTTATACTTCCGTAACGAAAATTTTTAATTTTGGTGATCTGTCTCTCATGATGGTGCCCATTAATTCTTTTGCCATTCTATTAACATGTCTATTCTATTAGATTTTTCTGTTTAACTCCCAGGCATTTACATTATCTGTTATATCTAATGTTATCACTTAACTCTATCAAGTAGTGTATTTTTCACTAACCTACGCATTATTTCTTCTAACGAATATTTGTTTTGTTTTTATATTTCAATTGATCTTATAGACTGGAGATTCCATTTCAATTTTTAAGTATTCTCGTTTCGAACTATTCCTCGTTCTTGAAAAGTTTTATCAAACATTTCACCAATATTTTTTCTTCTATATAACTAGTACAAATATGCAAATAGTCGCAGCATATATTTCTGTTTATAAAAGTAATGAAGAAAAAGGGAAAATACTTTTATTATTCCCGATCAACAATCCTGGATATTGCCTTCAGGCATCATCGCATCATCCAGAATATGTCAATGAAGAGAAGAGCTTCTGTCGCTGATGAAAAACTTGCGATTGTGATAAAAAATTTGCGAGCACGAATGAATATTTTCTTCGTGTTTCAAATGGGCTAGAGTTCAACCGATACCCAGAAAAAATGAAAAGATCTTGCCAAACAAATACTGATCAGTTGCATTACTCTCAGTAATATCGAAAGATATGGAAAAGGTTATCAATGATCGCCATTTAATAGAATTGAAAGAATTTAATATTATTTGTGACCATCAATATGGCTTTCGTAAGTAAATATCAGTAGAAGATCTGACTTCTGTCACGTCTATTTGAAACCACGAAATGGAACATTTTGGCCAATCCCGAACAGTTGCACTTCACACGTCTAAGGATTTAATAGTACAGTCTGTTGACTAAAACAGCTATTATGGTATGTGAGAAAGGTTATATTTATGGTCGATGTGTTTCTTCAGAGAGCGTTATTAACAAGTGGCAGTTGACGTGTTTCTTTCAAATATCTTCGTTAATAATAGCGGTGTACCCTAAAGCTCCATACTATGTTCTACGTTCTTTCTTCTTCACTATAACGATATGCTGGAAAGGATCAGGAATTCAATCTATGGCTTTATCTATGACAGCAGGCTTGGTTTCTCACTTACCTCGAAACAGCCGCATGAGCCGTTCATGCAAATATTCGCTGACAACAGGAAGATGTTCAACTTAACAAAAAGCTTCAAGAAATTCTAACTTCGGGTGACAGTAACTAAGTAAAATTTAACACCACAAAATCTCAGAAAGCAGTTAAAAAGCCTGCTTATTTCCTCCCAGAGTATCAGTACGAGGTGCAGCTTCTCTCTCTTCGTGCCACCCTTTTTAAGAACTCTTTTAAATAAAGAACCTCAACTCTTTGGAATGAATTGACTACGACTGTTTTTCCCAGCAATGATACGAAACTAACGTAGCCCGCTCTTTCCGCATACGCTCCTGTTGCGCTCCAGGAATTTTCCTGCAGCATATGGGCTGTAACCATAAAAAAATTGCTCAAATTTATATTTTTTTATATATAAAAGGAAGCTGAACACATATTTAAGAGGTTGATTGACATAGTTGTCGATTAACACGAGAAAACTCATATAAATGATATAGTTCGATTGATATTTTTTGTTGAAGCAACTAGGTAAATGATGGCAGCTTTTATGAAAATTAACTTTAAAATTATAACCTAGTTATTTTTATTAATTATTACTCATATTACCAGATATTTAAATAAAGTTTTTGTCGTTTAACTGGAAAAAAAGTTAAAAGAACATATAATTTTAACAGTTTGAATAGGCTGATCTTGCTAAAATAATATAGAACAGAAGACTGTTGAGTACTTAATAAAACTGGGACTCAACATTAGGACTAACTATAAAAATGGCCCTCAACTTGAGGGCTAACTTTAACAATGGTACTTAACGTTTTTTTTATGGGTCTAGCACACATGCGGCATGTGTGCGGAAAAATCGATTCACGTTGTTCTTGAATCGCTGTAAATTGTACTCGGTAGGCAACAAAGCGCTGGGTAAATTATTCCAAAGAGATGTTGTTCTCCATATGAAAGATTGCTTGAAAAGCGTTGTACGCGCAGTAACAAGCTGAACCTCATACGGATGTGAAGTATAAGCGCGACGTGTATTTCTAACATGCACCGCTCTGGGAGGAATTAAGCGGGCTACATCCTTCGTACACTTTCCATAAAAATACTTGTAGAACAGACTCAAGTCACCAATCGTTCTTCAATGTTCCATCGTCCAGCGAATCAAGACCGCCGGTCAGTTCCGGGTCTCCAATCAAACGAGCAGCTTTTCTCTGAACAGAATCCAACAAATGCAGGGTGTTTATGAGCGGCGCCCCACACATGGGATCAGTATTCCATAGTTGGTTGAATTTGAACTTTGTAAAGAATTAACAGTTGTTGTGGAGTGTAAGGCTTTCTGGTTCGAAATAATATTCCCAACTTCTGAGAAGCTCTCCTTGCTATTCCTGCAACATGTTCATGTCAGGACATATTTGCTCCCAAATTAACGCCCAACCACATGAGTGACGATGCTAGGAGAATGGAGTGCCCCGACATGACTGTATCGGGTTCAGCAGCCTTAACTTTTTTAGAAAAAAACTGACGTCAAATTCCACTTAGTTACTGTCACCCCAAGATAGAATTTCTTCCAGGTCGCCAGAGTAGCCGATGTTCGAGCGTTCAAAGTGAATAAAGAAATAAGCGTACTGTCATCTGCAAAGCTGTAGATTGGATTCCCTGTCGTTTCCAGCAGATCGTTAATGTAAATGAGAAAGAGAGTAGGGGATAGCATAGCCAGCGTTGATAGTGAAAGAAATCCGTCGACCGCCAACATGAGAGCCACAAACAGAACTTTTCAGACATACCATAAGAGCGTAGCTTAGCCAACAGTCCATCGTGCCAAACACAGTCGAAAGCCTTGGATATATCAAGAGCAACCGCTCGAGATTCTCTAAAGTGTTCAATTGCGTTGTTCCAAATATGTGTTACATAAGTCAGAAGATCTCCTGTTGATCTATGTTTACGAAAGCCATATTGGTGACCGCTAATAATATTGAATCCTTCAAGATATTTTAGAAGATGCTGATCGATTACCTTTTCCATGACTTTCGTTATTATTGAAAGCAGTGCGTCTGGTCGGTAGTTATTTGGCAAGGTCTTCTTGCCTTTTTTAGGTATCGGCTGAACCATGTCACATTTCCAGCAGGAAGGAAATATTCCCTTTCTGTAGGATAGGTGGAAAAGACTCCAGTAAACTGGTGTTAGTTCCCTAGCACAGTTTTTGAGAACTATGGCAGGTATTTCGTCAGCGCCAGAAGCCTTTTTGGTGTCTGGTTTCATTAAAATATGCTTTATGATACGCTGTCTGAAGGCAACATCGAGCATCCTTGACTGCAATATGGGAATAGTAGATGGTGTTTTTTCTTGGAAATCGACAGTAGGATGTGAAGCAAAGAGTTCAGCCAACAAGTTCGCTATCTCAACAGGTGTCGTTGCAATGGAATTATCTGGTTGTGTGAGTGGTGATATGGTGGATTTGGTGAAATTTTGACTAACTACCTTAGCGACTGACCAAAAGGACTTGTCGGGACAAGCGAGAAGTTTTTTTCTAATTCGTTGATTGTGTGCCTCCTTGGTTTCGTCGATAATTCCTTTGCATCGGGCACGAACAAAGGTGTTACTATTTATGATATTAGGATTTTCACGCCATTGTCAAGATGTTCAGAAGCAACAGCTTCTTTGCATTTTCGGTCAAATTAAGGCTCTCCTTTGGAGGGGCCTACTTATCCTTTTTATTTATTTTTGGTTAATAGTATCAATTCGCGAATATATTTATTTTATATATATATATATATATATATATATATATATATATATATATATATATATATATATATATATATATATATATATATATATATATATATATATATATATATATATATATATATATATATATATATATATATATATATATATATATATATATATATATATATATATATATATATATATATAATATATATATATATATATATATATATATATATATATATATATATATATATATATATATATATATATTACACTGTCAAGTTAGGTTTAATGTTTACAATTTTATATTATTTCTTAATTATAATATTACACCTATTTAAATTATATTGATAGTATTGGAAAACCCACACAGACATAGTATTAGGAGATTCAATAATGGTGAATTGTTTAAATCTACTTGGTCGTTGAGCAAAGAACCTTAATCGATTTATTTGCATTGTCTCTAAAAGGTTTAGTTTTGAACCTTTTTGTTGGGTACGAAAATTTTCAAATTCTTATTAAACGTGTAATTCTCTGTTAAAAGATGATTAGCATATGTTGAATTAAACTTTCTATGGATGAAACTTTTTCCGTGTTCTGTAATTGTTTGTATAAATGTACGTCTAATTTGTCCTATGTATGACCCACATGTTAATTTATATACCCCTGATTTATTATCTGTATTGATTGATTGATGAATCAATAAAGTTAAACCCAACAAAAAGGTTTAAAACTAAACCTTTTAGAGACAATGCAAATAAATCGATTAAGGACTACAGGTTCTTTGCTCAACGACCAGGTCGATTTAAACAATTCACCATTATTGAATTTATTCTCCTTATACTATGTCTGTGTGGGTTTTCCAATACTATCAATATAATTTAAATAAGTGTAATATTATAATTAAGAAATAATATAAAATTGTAAACATTAAACCTAACTTGACAGTGTAAAATGTAGATCCGAAGAAACTGCATCGACAGCGAAACGCGTCATCACAATTATAAATAAACCAGTGGAAATTGACTAAAAACAGTCTGTTATTATATATTTATAATGAATTTCCAACAAGTAGAAGCTAAAACCATCCGAAACACAAGAATAAATTTGACAAAGGGAAGAGACATTAAAATACTACTCTAAATAAGTTAGCAGTAAAAAATCAATTTGCGAATTGATACTCTTAACAAGAAGTAAATAAATAAGAGGTTAGAAAATGATTTTTAGACCCCACGTTGAGTGCCATTGCTAAAGTTAGCCCTCAAGTTGAGGGCCATTCTTATAGTTAGCCCTAATGTTGAGTCTATGTTCTATATTATTTTAGCATAATCAACCTACCAAAACTGTTAAAATTGTATGTTATTTTAACTTTCTTTTTTTCAGTTAAAACGCCAAAAATTTTATATAAATGTGTGGTAATATGAACAAAAATTTTTTATTAACTGGGGTTCACTTTTAAAGTTAGTTTTCATCAAAGCTGCCTTCATTTACCTATTAGCTTCAATAAAAAATTTCTATGGAATTATATTGTTTATTTGAGTTTTCCAGTGTTAATCGATAACTAAGTATGTCAATGAACCTCTTAAATATGTGTTCTGCTTAATTTTATTAAGCAAATTCCTGGAGCGCTACAGGAGCGTGTGCGGAAATAGGGGGCCACGTTGGTTTTGTATCGGGGCTGGAAAAAAAAGTCTTGGTCAATTTATTCTAAAGAGTTGACGTTCTCCATTTAAAAGAGTTCTTAAAGAGGGTGGCACGAAAACTGAGAAACTGGATCTCGTATTGATACTCTGGGAAGAAATAAGCAGGCTACCTCCATCGAAGCAGATCACTAACCGTTCTGTGTGCTAAAGAATCAAGTTCTGGTTCTCCTATCAAGCTCATCGCTTTTCTCTGAATCGAATCCAGTAGATTTTTTTTTTTTTTTTATTGGTCTAGCACACGTGCTGCAGGGAAGTCCCTAAAGCGCTCCAGGAGCGGCACGAGTGCGGAAAAAGCGATTCACGTTGTTCTTGAATCGCTGTAAATTGTACTCGGTGGGAAACACAGCGCTGGGCAAATTATTCCAAAGGGATGACGTTCTCCATATAAAAGATTGCTTGAAAAGCGTCGTACGCGGAGTAACAAGCTGAACCTCATACGGATGCGAAGCACCAGCGCGACGTGTATTTCTAACATGCACCGCTTTGGGAGGAATTAAGCGGGCTACATCCTTCGAACACTTTCCATGAAAATACTTGTAGGACAGACTCAAGTCGCCAACCGTTCTTCGATGTTCCAGCGAATCAAGGCCGCCGGTCAATTCCGGGTCCCCAATCAGACGGACCGCTCTTCTCTGAACAGAATCCAACAAATGCAGTGTATATTTGGAGCGGAGCCCCAAACGTGGGAGCAGTATTCCATAGTTGGTCGAATTTGGGCTTTGTAAAGAATTAACAGTTGCTGTGGGGTGTAAAGCTTTCTGGTTCTAAATAATATTCCCAATTTTTGAGAAGCTCTCCTTGCTATGCCTGCAACATGTTCATGCCAAGACATATTTGCTCCCAAACCAACGCCCAACAAATTGAGCGACGATGCTAGGGGAATGGAGTGCCCCGACATAACTATGTCGGGTTCAGCAACGTTAACTTTTTTAGAAAAAACTGCCGCTTGGGTTTTTGTAGCGTTAAATTCCACTTGGTTACTGTCACCCCAAGATAGAATTTCTTCCAGGTCTTTGTTAAGATGAACGACCTCCTGCTGTCTGCGGATATTCGCCTGAGCAGCCGATGTCCGAGCGTTCAAGGTGAATGAAGAGACAAGCGTACTGTCGTCTGCAAAGCTATAGATTGGATTCCCGGTCTTTTCCAGCAGATCGTTAATGTAAATGAGAAAGATAGTAGGAGACAGTATGGAGCCCTGGGGCACACCGGCGTTGATAGTGAGGGTGTTAGAAAGAAATCCGTCGACCGCCACTCGTAAAGAACGCTCTCTGAGGAAACATGAGAGCCACAAACAGAACCTTTCAGACATACCATAAGAGCGCAACTTAGCCAACAGTCCATCGTGCCAAACACGGTCGAATGCTTTGGATATGTCAAGAGCAACCGCTCGAGATTCTCCAGAGTGTTCAATTGCGTTGTTCCAAACATGTGTTACATAAGTTAGAAGATCTCCTGTTGATCTATGTTTACGAAAACCATATTGGTGATCGCTAATAATATTGAATCGTTCAAGATATTTTAGAAGATGCTCATTGATAACCTTTTCCATGACTTTCGATATTATTGAAAGCAGTGCAACTGGTCGGTAGTTATTTGGCAAGGTCTTCTTACCTTTTTTAGGTATCGGCTGAACCGTGGCACATTTCCAGCAGGACGGAAATATTCCCTTTCTGTAGGATAGGTTAAAAAGTCTACAGAAAACTGGTGTTAGTTCCCTTGCACAGTTTTTGAGAACTATGGCAGGTATTCCGTCAGCGCCAGAAGCCTTCTTGGTGTCTAGCTTCATTAAAATACGCTTTATGATGCGCTGTCTGAAGACAACATCGGGCATCCTTGACTGCAATATGGGAATAGTAGGTGGTGTTTTTCCTTGGAAATCGACAGTAGAATGTGAAGCAAAGAGTTCAGCCAACAAGTTCGCTCTCTCAACAGGTGTGGTTGCAATGGAATTATCTGGCCGTGTGAGTGGTGGTATGGTGGATTTGGTAAAGTTTTGACTAACTGCCTTAGCGACTGCCCAAAAGGACCTGGAATGGTTGGGACAAGCGAGAAGTTTGTTTCTAATTCGTTGATTGTGTGCCTCCTTGGCCTCGTCGATAATTCCCTTGCATCTGTTCCGGGCATGAACAAAGATATTTCGATTTAAGGTGTTAGGATTTTCACGCCATTGTCGGTAGGCAATATGTTTAGAAGCAACAGCTTCTTTGCATTTTCGGTCGAACCAAGGTTTGCCGTTGGAGGAACATTTCTTCGAAAAAGGGATGTAAGCTTCCATACCAGCCAAAATAACATCGGAGACCTCCCTGGCGCAGTCAGATGGGTTATCGGATCGAAAACAAACGTCCATCCAAGGGAAAGTTCGAAAGTATTCCATGAGATCTTCCCATTTAGCAGATTTGTAATGCCAAATCTTGCGCGGCCTAGGCGCCTCTCTGTCACTGATTGGCAGGATACTCGATGTCGAAAGCAGTTTATGGTCGGAAGAACCTAACGGCGGATTTACGGTGACCGTGTAAATCTCCGGATTGGTGGTTAAAAACAGATCAAGAAGACTGGCGAACTCCCCGTCTCGATCAGGGATCCGTGTTGGTTCGTCAATAAGCTGAGTTAAGCCATAACTGATTGAGAATGATTCAGCTTCACGACCTTGTTCGTCGGTAGTATTCGAATATTTGAGCCAGTTGATATTGTGGACATTAAAGTCGCCCAGGATGGCAATTTCGGCACTTGGATAGTTACTTTGTAAATAATCGATGGTGTCTGCAAGAGAAGCGAAAAGTGTTCGAAAATTGGTATCACTTGGTGGTCGATACAGGATACTACTAAAGCTCTGATAATAAAAGGTAATAAGAAATGTAATGCAAAAAATCGAGTAGATGCTGTTTAAGTCTCAGAGCAAAGCCATTAACATGAAATTTGAGATTTGTAGAGAATTAAAAGTTTTTGTGGAGTATAAAGCTTTTTAGTACGAAATAATAAATCAAGTGTTTAAGAGGCTTTCTTTGCTATGCATGCCAATTCAAGAGATATTTACTCCCAAATTAATACCCAGCAAGCTGAGTGACGACACCATAGGAATAGAGTCTCTAAACATATCTACAGTCCCTGGCCAAATTATTAGACGCACTGCAAGATTTCATGTAAAATATTAATTACCGAGTGATATTGTACCGTTTTATTATTTTAAATTGATTTGTTTTTTATTTTTCTATTATCCAATCAATTACCTATTTATTTGACATAAATAAAACAGCATTAATTTAGAAAAGCATAAGTTTATTAAGTTTTAAAGAAAAGTGAAATTAATGTTAGTAAAAGTCAATATTTAGTTGAGCCACCTTTAGCCGCTATCAAAGCTTTAATTCTGCGCGGCATGCTATCAATGCAAGATTGTACTGTCTCCTGCATTTGAGGATGATGATTCCACACATGAATAATCTTTTCTAGGAGCTGGGTTTTGTTGGTAATCATATCTTTAGCCACTTCTCTTTTCATCAGCTCCCACACATTTTCAGTGGGGTTCATATCAGGGCTATTACCCGGCCAATCCAACAGAGGGATATTTTTTTCTGCCAAAAGAGCTTTAACAGATCGAGCAATGTGACAGGGAGCTCCATCTTGCATGAAAGTGAATGGTTCCCCATTTGGAAACCATTCTCTGAGCTGCGGAATCAACCGATTTTGTAATACTTCTTTGTACTGATCTTGCCTCATTACTCCTTTGACGACGTACAGACGTCCAGTGCCCTTGCCGCTGATGACTGACCAAATCATCACTTTGGTGGGATGTTTAACCGTCGGGACGACACAATCAGGATGAAACTTTTCTCCATGACGACGACGCACATACTGAGCTTTATTCTGCAAAATTTCGAATGTGCTTTCGTCACTGAAGCAGACCTGTCAAAAATAGGAAAAATATATATAAACTTCCATGTTTATTTGCTTTATTTAACTGAAAATGATAATAATGTATCAATTATTGATTAAATTGCTGTATCTTACCGATCTCCAGAAGTCCACATCTTTGTCTTGCCTTTGTTTGGCCCACTTCAGGCGCTTT
This sequence comes from Pachyrhynchus sulphureomaculatus, assembly GCA_019049505.1. Classification (NCBI taxonomy): domain Eukaryota; kingdom Metazoa; phylum Arthropoda; class Insecta; order Coleoptera; family Curculionidae; genus Pachyrhynchus; species Pachyrhynchus sulphureomaculatus. The sequence goes on from CM032452.1 coordinate 38,420,297, forward strand.
GCTTTCATTGCAGCTGTTAATTTGGGCTTCCTGGCGGGGCGACAGGCCTTAAAATCTAATTCTTTCAATTTTCTTCGAACAGTGCGCTCAGAAGAGCATTTACGCTAGCATCCTGGAGTTGTGATTTTATTACCTTTGTGGTAGCAAATCTGTTTTCTACACAAATTTTCTTCAAACATCTCTCTGACCGTGGAGTGAAAATTGGTTTTCTACCGCATCTTTTCTTTCTTTTCGGGCTTAATTCCTTCCCTGACTCAATTTTCTTTTTTATGCGTCGTACACTAGCTTCAGAAACCTCCAATCTTCGTGATATTTCTCGGTTTGTAAATGTTTTCGCAATCACAAGGGCCTTCACTTCAGCTTTTTTACGTGGTGAAAGATCGCCTTTTCTACCCATAATGAAAATAGTCCAATTACTTTTTTAAAACTCTGCATACAAAATAAACTAATAACTGAGTAGTATAAAACTGTTAAACAAACAATCACAGTCCATAAAGCCACAGAAACACGTTCGTACCTGACTCGATTCCGATCGCGACTGATACAGGTTTGTACTTGTTTACGTTCATGTATCACTTTGTCAACACAGTGTTGCCATATGTTAAAAATAAATACAAATATGTAGTCTACAACAATTCTTTTAAATAAAAATCAATAATATTGTAGTTTAAATATACCATTATTGCATAAAAACTCTTAAGAAACATAAAATTACTAAAAAAAATACAGTGCGTCTAATAATTTGGCCAGGGACTGTACGTCTGAGTTCTGCAATGTTAATTTTTTAAGAAAAAAACTGCTGCGTGGGATTTTGTGATGTTAAATTCTACTTAGTTATTGTCAACACAAGTTAGAATTTCTTGAAGGTTTTAGTTAAGTTAAACTTTTCCTGCGATCTGTCTTCGAATATTTGCATAAGCAGCTCATGTTCGAGTATTTCGAGGTAAATGAGAAAACAAGCCTGCTGTCATAGATAAAGCCGTAGATTGAATTCCTGATCCTTTCTATCATATCGTTATTATGAAGAAGAAAGAAAGTAGAACATAGTATGGAGCTTCAGGATACACCGACGATTTTACCGAAGGTGTTAGAAAAAGACACGTCAACTGCCACTTGTAAATAACGCTCTCTGAAAAAACACTTCAACCATAAATATAACCTTTCTCGCATACCATAATAGCTTTTTTAGTCAACAAACCGCAAACCGTTATGCCAAGCACTTAGATGTGTCAAGAACAACTACTCGAGATTCGCCAAAATGTTCCATTGTGTTGTTACAAGTATGTATGACAGAAGTCAGATTGATATTTGCTTACGAAAGCTACATTGATGGTCACAAATAATATTAAATTCTTTCAATTATATTAAAAGGTGCTCATTGGGAGAGTAATACAACTGGTCAGTAGTTGTTTGGCAAGGTTTTTTTTTGAATATTGATTGAACTCTAGCGCGTTTCAAGCGTTTCATTCCTTCGTGCTCGCGAGTTTTTTTTATTACAATCGCAGGCATTTCATCAGCAACAGAAGCTTTTCTGGTGTCTACCTTCATTGCCATATTCTGGATGATACGATGTATTCCCTCTTTTTCCTCATTATTTTTATGGCCATTTATATATGCGGCTATTTGTCCATGTGCAATATGTATATAGAAGAAAAATACTGGTGAAATATTTGATAAAATTTTTCAAGAAGACGAGAAAGAGTTAGAAACGAGAATTCTCCAAAATTGAAACGGAATCTTCAATTTATAAGACCACTAGAAACATAAAAAACAAAACAAATACTTTTTACAACAGTAATGAAAATAATGCGCGAGTTAGCGAAAAATACACTATTTGATAGATAGAGAAGAGATAACATTAGACAGATCTACCAAATCGATAATGTAAATAACTGGGAGTTAAACAGAAAGAGCTAATGGGATAAACATGTAAATAGAATGGCAGAAGAAATAATGATCACCAATAAGAAAAAGAAGGAATATACATCCCGAAAACAGTGTAACGCCAATTTTTCTAATGTAAAATATGTGAAGATTGTAATAAATAGGCAAAAGTGTTTATACGAAAGATGAGAAATATTGGTTTAAAAGTTAATCTAGTAAGAATATGAAATTTGACACATTTATGTCTTGTTCTGCGTTTAACTGGGCAAGTTGATTTGGAGCATATTGCCTTGAGGTGTCGGAAATAAAGTAGTCTTTTTCTGGTTTCTGAATTTTTCAAGGTTAGGTAATCGAAAAATATTTTAAAGGAATCAATCAAACCAGTATATTATTTAAACAATTTTGTTATATTCTATCATGTTTTGTATATTTCTAGTTCTAAATACCCTAAATTATTTTCTTTAAAAAAAAAGTTTTGTTTAACTTTGTCTAGCATTGTGCCAAAATTTAATAGAAATGTTAAATTATTTTAAAAAAATAGATCAAAAGAAAATTCAAGTGACAAATTTATCTTGATTTTTATTTAGTGAAATGTCGTTAATTAAATTTTAAATAATGGTCTGCTGGTGTCGCAATTATCATTGTTACCTATCTACATACCGGTAGAGCTGACATTAAGATGCAACTGTAAATTTTACAATTGATATTTAGTGCTTAAACGTATAAAAAAAACCGGTCAAGTCCAAGTCGGGCTGGCGCAATTAGTGTTCCTTACGGTGATTGCTTTTAAAATAATAGAAAATTATATCTCTGTCAAAGAGCGACTCGCTAGTAGAATACAGTTACCTCCACCATACGTGAAGAAACATAGTTTTCATAGATTTTTTTTATACCAGATAAATTATCAAACGTAATGCATTCGTGACAACTTTTGCCCAATCTACACTTTATGAAGAATATTCTAGAATTTCTTCAAAATTTTTTGATCAGAACTGTTCTAGATAAGGGGGGACATCGATTTTAGGCAACTTTTTTAAAATAACACAAAGAAAAGTGCGCAAAAGTATTACTTCATATATATTTTTAACAATTTTCACAAGCTTTGATTTGACACCCCGTCGAAGACTTGCTAAAAAAATTTTTTTCACTTTCGATCTCACCCCCAAAACTAATCTCTTAAGGCAAAATTTAACTTTCAAAACTACTTAGCTTTGATTGAACCATTAATTCCTATATTTGTGCCAAACTTCAACTTTCTATATCAAATAATTTCGGAGAAAATCGGCCGTGACAGAGCAAGGACAGACGGATAGACACCGAAGTAAACCCATAAGTGTTCTGTACCGAACACTAAGTATTGACTTTATTCTTGAGCTCATAAATCAAAATTTTCTACAAAAATTCAATGTGTTTAGATGTAGTTTATATTACTGTTGTTTTCATAGCTTCATATATTTATATATATTTATATAGATATAAAAAGATTTGTTTTGTCAGACCCGAAAAATACCAGTTTCTCAAAAAGTTGATTTTATCCCTTTGCCTGAAAATTTTATTTTACGGTCTAGGCGACTCCGAGGCCTTAAGCATTAACGTGTAGGTCTTGTAATAAAAACGAAAAAGTAGTGTTGGTGCCAATATTTTCAATAAACTAAACTAGTGTAAATCTCGTGAAATGAATTTTTTTTTTAGAAATTATATTTTTACATTTTATAGCACTTTACGAGTTTCTATAGCAAACAAGTGAAAAAATATACATTTAAGAGAAGTTATAGTCCCTTGAGTGACTTGTATGAACAACACTCTTGAGTATATAGTAACACAAATACGATTTAACATTATTTCGTTAAATTATTTGTAAATTTCTGTAGAGTACTTCCTATGGCAATATCCGCAAAAATGCTAATAGTTACCAAAACTGTATTACTAGCAGTACCTGAAACTATTAAGATATATAGAGCTTTCCAACAACTTCCATAAGGTAAATATTAGTATTATACAATGATTTGGCAATATATGTGCACCAGCGAAACAACCCTTGATGGTAATAATATATCATCATCATTATATATCAGACCTTAGCGTCCACTGCTGGACATAGGCCTCACTTGTCTTGGGCTTTTTGGATCCAGTTTTCCGTTACTATTCTCATCTGTCCATCTGGTGGGAGGTCTTCCTGTGTTTCTACCCACTTCTTGTCTTGGTCGCCATTCCAACACCTTCCTAGTCCATCTGTTATCTTGCTTTCTGACTAGCTGACCGGCCCAATTCCATTTTAAAGATAGAACTTTCTCAATTGCAGTTATAACTCTCGTTCGGTTCCTAATTTCTTTATTTGGGAGTTTATCTGGAAGAGACAAACTCAAAATTGACCGCTTCATTCCCGCTTGAGTTACCCTTATCTTATTTATTGTCAAAGTTAGAGTTTCTGGTCCATAAGTAAGCACAGGTACCACACATTGGTTAAAGATCTTTCATTTAAATCCAATAGGTATGCCTGATTTCAGCATTTCTCGTAGTTTGCGAAATGCGGCCCAAGCTAGAGTGTTCATGAGTCTGATGATCTCTGTCCAACTTAATTTCATGTCCCAAATTTTTATATGTCATGACTTGCTCGATGTTTATTCCGTTTACTGATAGTGGCTTGATAAAAATTAGATTTATCATCACCTGGGTCTTCAAAAAATTTATCTTTAGGCCAATTTTATGAGACTGTTATTTTAGGGTGTTAAGCATGACATTCACATCATTTGCGAGATCTATGTCATCGGCGAATCTCAAGTTATTCAGCATTTTTCCATTTACATTTCTGCTCATATTGCTCCAATTCAGAATTTTAAACATCCAGGATGATGATAAACAATTTAGTGTCACCCTAACGCACACCTCTTTCGACTTGGAATTTGTTTGTTTCCCTATGTAATTTAACTGTTGCCTGACAGTAGATATGTCTTAGGATTTCGATGTACCTTGAATCTATACGACATTCAGCAAGAACCCTATAAAGCATATTCTGGTTCACTGAATCAAAGGCCTTCTCATAATCCACGAAAATTAATATCAAAAGCCTGTTATATTTGATACACTTTTTCACAATTAACTTGGCAACAGTTAAAAAGTGATCATTGACATCATAGCCTGCTCGGAATCTAGCTTGGTCGCGTGTTTGGCAGAAGTCTAGCTTTGAGGTCAAACGTTTTGTCAATATTTTTGTGAACATCTTATAAACATAGGTAACAATACATAGTAACTGAAAAATATAATATATAAGTTACATTAAAATTGAAGTGATAATCTTCGGAAAAAACGCTGGAACAAGTAAATTTTCAATTAAAATTACGCATATCTATATTGCTATTTGTTTATGTAAGGCACATGTCCACTCTTTTACCTAAAATAGTTCGTAACTGAAAGAAAATTAATGAAATATTTGGTACAGTTTGTTTATATTCATAGAGTATTAACGAAAATGCCTATTTGTAATGTTGTTTGATATAGAAAAAGCAGTATTTATTCAATGTCATTTTAAACGACATATTGATTTATAAAACTGAAAATGGCTGAGTTTGACTTACTAGCTGAATGCTGACAAAAAATTAAAAATTTAAATCTAGCACTACCATTTACGGTAAAGCATTTTTAATATCTGTTGGTATTTCATGAGATAAATAAAAAAAACCGGTCAAGTGCAAGTTGAACTAGCGCAATTAGTATTCCGTTCGTTGACTGCTTTTAAAATAAAAATTTTTGTTACGAAGGTATAAAATTATCAGTGACTTGACTGACCCCAAATGAGTTTTCAACAAAATTTGTTTCCGATCTTTACTGAAAACTGTTTTTTTGTTTTTTTTTCAGATAAATTATTAAAGGTAATGCACTCATGGCAACTTTCGTTCAATCTACACCCTATGCATTATATATATATTTCTGAACTTGTATTTGTACAAGCTTTTATTTGACACTACACTCTATGACTCAATGAAAAAAGTTTTTTCCACTTCCGATTTCACCCTCCAAAACTAACCCCTTAAGTCAAAATTTAACTTTCAAAACTGCACGGCTCTGATGGGGCGATCAATTCCTATATTAGTACCAAATTTCAACTTTCTATGTCAAATAGTTTCGGAGAAAATCAGGTGTGACAGACGGATGCACAGACACTGAAGTAATCTTATAAGTGAAAACTATAACAAATAGATGCTTATACTGCACTCTGTCGGTGACTTATTAAGCCTATTCAAGCAGAGCGGCACAGCACGGCTGGCACTTATTGCAGAAACGCACCTTTCTCGAGCTTACTGCTCGAAGGCATAGAGTTTCTGCAATAAATGCCAGCCGTGCTGTGCCGCTCTGCTTGAATAGGCTTAGTAAGTCACCGACAGAGTGCAGTATAAGCATCTGTTTGTTATATTTTTCCGTTAGTTGCCTGGATAAAGGACTAAAAATGTGTTCTCGTATTTGCTGAACCTAGCCCAGCTGATGAGCCGTGATATGGCGAAACGCGTCTTAGAATGGTTCAGCAAATACGAAGAACACTTTTGGTAACTTCTAAAAATACAATTCTTTTTGTTTCATCTTTAGTTGTTATACCAATGCTGCAATCTTATAAGTGTTCCGTACGGAACACTATAACATAAAATGCTAATATACAATACTCTCCAATCTCTACATATCAGAAGACTGCTGGTTGATAAATAATTTTTGCAGACGAATCTGTGTGCATGTGAGAGAGTGTTTTGACATTGGCTATAACCAGCTGGCCAGAGAACCTGTGTAAAATGCAAAATTTCATTACCGGTACACAGCATTTATTGGCAATATAGATCCATGATCTTTGTACAAGCAAAAATACCTATGATGCTTAACCATTACTTAAAATTGTTAATTGCTATTAGAGAAATGACCATTAATGTCTCGGTAATTCTCATAATTTTTTAACTTTTACTTTATAACAAACATCGAGTTGATGCTCATCTTTTTTATGAAAATTTCTTGACAAAATTCTGGTAAGGATCAGAAGATAATTAGTAATTTTATCGTACATAAACGTGTCTACAGAGAAAATAGCCAAATTACTTAAAAGATTCGAGATTCGCACGCACGCTTAAAATAAATACTACGTTCTTGGAATATTTTTTGTTTGAATTGCCAAAATATAAAAGAAAATCTTAAGTCACAGCTTGAAATAGTCGGAGTCATCGATCCCAAAGGTTATGGTGTTTAATTAAAGAAAGGTATATCAGTATTCAATCTTTACACTAAATTTCAATCTATTTAAAGATATGTGATTCTCTTTAAGAACAACTAAAAATAAATTTATCAAAAAGATACTATAGTAGTCTTATTCTAAATAACTTAATTACACTAAAAATTTAATTATATAATAAAAATCAATTTTCACTATTTTATTTATAATTGTGATGACGCGTTTCCCTGTCGATGCAGCTTCTTCACATCTACATTTTACACTGTCAAGTTTGGTTTAATATTTACAATTTTATATAATTTCTTAATTATAATATTACAGCTAATTAAATTATATTGATAGTGTTGGAAAACCCACACAGATATAGAATTAGGAGAATAAATTCAATAATGGTGAATTGTTTAAATCTATCTGGTCGTTGATTAAAGTACCTGTAGTCCTTAATCGATTTATTTGCATTGTCTCTAAAAGGTTTGGTTTTAATCCTTTTTGTTGGGTATGTAAAATTTTGAAATTTTTATTTAACTTGTGATTCTCTGTTAGAAGATGATTAGCATATGTTAAATTAGACTTTCTATGGATGAAACTTTTTTCGTGTTCTTTGTATAAATGTACGTCCAGTTTATTCTATGTATGTTTTAGGACTTGACCCACATTTTAATTGATATACCCCTGATTTATTATCTTTATTCATTTGTGGTTTGTAGTTTTTGAGATATTTCCCTATAATATTGTTAATCTTGTAAGCTATGTTGATATTTTTTTGATTTAAAAATTTTCCCAGTTTTCTGTTGGTTTGTCGAAATAGGTTAAGCATTTAAATGTGGTTTTTCTGTCCTTAAAACATGGGTATATTTCTGAGATAGGCTTGTTACTAAGTTTTTTCCTAACGATATTATCGATTAAAGTAACTGAATAACCGTTATTAACGGCTACTTGTTTTATGTAGTTTAATTCTTTAGTAAAATTGTCCTTTGATAAGGGGATATTAGTTAGTCTGTGTGTCTGTGATAAGCCGCGAGTTTATGATGGTTAGGGTGGTTGTAAACATTAAACCTAACTTGACAGTGTAAAATGTAGATCTGAAGAATCTGCATCGACAGCGAAACGCGTCATCACAATTATAAATAATTTAGTGGAAATTGACTAAAAACAGTCTTTTATTATATATTTATAATGTATTTCCATCAAGTAGAAGCTACAACCATACGAAATTTAAAAATTTAATTGTCAGATTATGTATCAGCTGCCCGTAAATATGGTGCAAGTTTGAAAAAATATAGGGCAAGTTTCATCGTTAGTCTTCAAAATGAAAGCCATTTTCGCTTGTATCACTTAAGTTATGCGCCATACTTAGAGTTAGCCCTCATATTGAGCACCATTTTATATACATCAAATCAGTTACAGATTAGTTTCAATTCGGTAATTTTTCAGCCCTTTAAATCTTTTCTTGCCTTTACATTACTTTTTTTATAGAAATTTAATACCCCGTAATAATATTTTAATAATAATCCACCAGTAGATTGTGTAATTTTATCCAATATTACCCAAAATATAAGATCCTGGTTTTTGCCGTTTTAAATGGGCAATATAAAAATTCTGACCTTTTGTTTATGATAGGTTGCAGAGATGGATTTAAGAATTTTATTCATTAATGCAAATAAATCAAATTATAAGTGTTTTTAGAGATGTTTATTTATAGATGCATGTAAAAACAAATGGATAAGAAGTACAAATATACAGGTTGAATGAATGAGGTTTACAAGAGGGGACATATTGTATAAATACAAATATATTTTAACTTAAGCCTAATTCGGTTTCACTATCACTGTCATCAGCTGAGGTAATTATCAGTAGTTTTGTATTATTTACATAAGTATATGAATCTTCAACTTTAACAATGGAATTTGAATAGAATTCGTCCAGCTTTCACAAGGTATATCATTTATAACTTTTTTTACTAATTCAACCACTGACACGCTTAAAGTTTGAGAAACATTTTGTGCCCTTATTTTTGATTTAACTTGATGCCAAATATGTTCAATTGGATTAAGCACACAATAACACGGAGGAAGCCGCAAAACAGTGTGTCCCATTTTCTCAGCCATACTATCACAAACTTATTTCTTTTTTTAATTTATAGTATATCAAAACTTCCAAAAGATCACATGTCATTTTCTAACATATATTCCTTTATTTCCGATTTGTTGTTGGCTGCATTAGGAACCTTATTTAGTGGGCGACTAAGGCAACTTGCATTGTCGATAACTATAACACTCTGTTCGGGAACATTTGGCAAAAGGGAATTTTAAAACCAATTTTCAAAAAGTTCTGCGGTCGTGTCTTCATGATAGTCCAAACTAGAATCTTTTATTTTTGCAGATAATAGTACACAATTTGAAACCTAGCCCTTTTCAGATCCAGCTTGCAAAATAGTTATTAGTTTACCTTTGTTTGAAGGTGCGTTAGTCTGACATTTTGTACTGCTATCAACCTACCCTTTTTGCACAGTGTCATGGGTATCGAACCATGTTTCGTCAAGGTAAATTATTGGCCAATTCTCTGATCGATACTTTTAATTTCTTGTAAATTAGTATGTCGCAAGATTCGTAATCTTTATGACTCCATCACTACTTGCCTTTTGTTGATTTTTCGGCACTTGAATCCTATTCTTAAGAGAATTCTGTGAAGGGCTGATCGGCCACAATGTATATTGGTCCCGTCTTACACCAGTCTTAATTTTATTTTGTCTAGTGTCGGCACCAACTGCTTTTCATACATAAAAGATATTTTTCTCCTGATTACGTCTTTTTCACCATTGTCTACATGATGCATTTGAAAATCTTTCCGTTTTTTCCTGTTCCTGAGTGATGGTTTTCCTACACTACTCTTAATCGTAGAAATTGAGGTTTTTGTTAGTTCACTGGTTTCTTGCAAAGCACTTTGTTTATTCAAATTTCTTTTTACCAAACTGTCGTAAACATTTTTCACTATTTGTTTAGCGTCAAGTGATAAATGTTTTCTCTTGCGATAGCCACTATTGCAATTTTTCCAGGGACGCCACATAATTAAAATAGAACCGTTACGTTTTAAGAAAAAGTATATAAAAATAATATAAATTATCTTTCGAATCTTAATGGGGACTTGTGGTCATTAGGCTTATATTATCAAATACTTAAAGGGCTCCAACCCAGGTTGCCAGATAGTAAATATGTAAGTAAAAATAGATCCAATATAATTGCAGGTGCAAGTGAGGGCGGTGTACAAAGCAGGTAAAATAAAAATACGTTTATCGTAACACCTGGGAACTATGCACAAAACCTTAATAGGGTTGTTGATTGCCCCATTGAAAAAGCAAAAAGTCAGGATCTTATATCTTGGGATTTACTTTACATATATTTACAAATATAGCATTTACTTAAAAGATAAAAATGCACAGAATTGTCATAACATAATTGTGAAATAGTTGAAATCATCAAAAGGTAGATACTCTTTACGTTTAACGTATTTGTAAAATTCCTTGTTGTAGCACGACAGATGTGAAAGAAAGTAGAGAAATAATAATTATTAAAATTAAGGAGAAATTTGCAAAAAAAACTAAGGGTAGAATTAGCTGAAGTTGAACATTAACACTGCGCACAATTTACTATCAATGTAAGAGAAACTATCTGCCTGCTCTGTATTTGACTTGTAAGAGTATAAAATCCTTAATATGCCTAGTGCATCAATATGCAAAATGCCATTTTGTTTATAAAATTACAAGTAGAACTAAGATTTTACTGGTAAGCGCCAGAAAAACAAAAAAGGAACTATTATTCTTGTAAATCTGCGCGAATTTCCTAAAACAGCGTATATTTTGATCATCATCATCAGCTATCCAGTCCATTTTCCTCGGTTTTGGGCCGTGTTTATCCAGTCGTATCCCACTAGTCTTTTGATGTCGTCAGGCGTTCTTTACTTCTTTTCTCATTCCAGAGCCTTCAGTTGATTACCTTATGAATCCATCGATTATTAGAGAGTCTTGCGATATGACTCTCCCATCTCCACTTCAACCTGCTTACCCTCTCAGCTACATCAGTTATCTTGGACCTTCCTCGAATTACCTCATTAGTCAGCCTATCCCTCAACGATATTCCCAACATCCTTCTTTCCATCGCTCGTTCAGCTACTTATAGGCGATATATAATGTCTTGATTCAAACTCCATGTTTCCGTTCCATATGTCAATACTGGCAACACACATGGGTCAAATGTGTTCGCTTTTAGTGTATTTGGGATACTGGAAAGGAAGATGTTCTGCAATCTGCCAAATGCCGACCAAAATGATATTCTCCGGACGGATCCACTTTCAAGTTTTCCTTGGACACTATTCCTTTTTTGTCAAAGATATACGTATGAATCCGTTCTTGTGATTCTCGTTTTTTGAATGTTCAATACTGCTTCTTTATCACAGTCGTCAATTGTCATGAACATGGTTTTGCCGATGTTTATCTTCAGACCAATCTCTTTGAACTTGTTGTTAAGTTCGTTCAGCATTTCTTCCAATACTTCATTGTTGTTAGATATAAGCACAATAACATCCGCGAATCGCCAATGATTGAGTTGTTCTCCTCCTGTATTTATACCCTTACTTGGCCTTCTAGCACCAACGTAAACAATTTCGGCGGATGGATTCTACAGTTACTTAGATTATTTAATGTTGCCCAGATTTCAAGGGAGTCAAACGCTTTCGCGTAATCCACAAAGGCCACCCAAATCTTTAAATTATACTCGTTTTACTTTTCTACTAAGGTTCTTAATACTTGAAAGTGGTCCAGTGTACTAAAGCCTTTCCTAAATCCGGCTTGTTCTCTAGGTTGATAACCGTCTAATTTCTTCGTAAGTCTCGCAGTTATTATTTTCATAAATAACTTGTACATTACGGATAGTACGCTGATTAATTTATAGTTGTTTAATTTAGACTTATCTCCTTTTTTGAAGAGCAAGACCACCGCAGCATTATCCCAGTCTCGAGGTACATCGCAGATATCGAGACAAGTATTATACAATATAGCTAGCATTCGTAATATGGGCTCTCCGTCCTGTTGCAACATTTCAACAACTACGCCGTCTTAACCTGCTACTCTTCCTCTTGCCATTTTATTTAAAGAATCTTGTAACATATCTCGTATTTGGTGATGTTGGGAATATCTTCAGATTCTTCATTCATTACTCGTATTCGAACTGACTCGCTTTTGTCTTTTGGTGGTTCAATTTTACTCTCATAAAGGTCCTTGTAGAATCTCTCTATATTGATTCGTAGTTCCTTCGTTTGAATTATTATTTAGTTGTTCTCATCTACTAATTTTGTTATTTGTAGTTTTCCTTTGTTTAATGGTCTTTCTAAAAGTTTTATTCCCCTTTTGTTCTCCAGAGTTTCTTCAATTTTCTCATTGTTATAGTTTCCTACATCTCTTCTAATACATTTCGTTGTATCGTTATTCAAAGTTTTTAACTTGTTTTCACATGCCACTGTGTCTTGTTTCATGGATTTTCGTTTTTGTATTACTTTGACCGTTTCTTTGGAGAGCTTTCCTCTTTGGTATTTCTCGTCAGAGCTACTTCTTTCGCAGATTCTACTATATGGTGAACGATTTTTCTGTTAATTTCGTTGAAGGATGAAGTATCCTCTTTGATTTCATGTTCTTCGAGTTTATGTACTCATACTCATTTTGATACCGATTACTATTTGAAAGTTTGACGGTCTTCCTCGTTGCACTGATCCAGAGACGAGTATGTAGATCTTCCCCGCAAAACAGCCTGCTGTATAAATGTTCAGTGGGATCAGAAACACAGGTAAGTGAAAATATATATATATTTTTTGAATTGTTGTGGCTGTTACTTGATGGAAATTCATAACAAATGTAATGAAAGACTAATTTTGTCAAATTTCCACTTTATTTAGTTTCACTGAAACTGTATGATGCGTTTCGCTATACTATAGCTTCTTCTGAAACAAAATGATATTTGAATATTAGTGTTGTTACATTTATACAAATACCCTAAGGTAGATAGGTAATAAAATTGATACCATATGCTAATGAATATTGCTGGGAAATCCATTCTGAATATTAATTGTATAAATTGAGTAAAGGTGAGTTACCAGCCTCAATCAAAATTATTTTTACTTTAACAATACGTTTTATAACAGTTCTCATAATGGGTAGTGCACTTAGCCCGCTTTTAGCAGAAATATTCATGGATAACCTAGAAAAACCAACACATCGACAAGAATTTAGCAAATTATTTTTTTATTGGTGCCGATATGTAGACGACATCTTTGCTTGTTTTAATGGTACAGAGCGTTAACTTGACAATGTTTTAACTATATAAACTCAATACATAAAAATATTAAATTCACTATGGAACTAGAAGTCGACAATAAAATTAATTTTCTTGACTTAACGATAACCAGACATTACAACAAACACAAATTCTCTATTTTTCACAAACTCTCACATACAGATATTACAATAAACATAAAATCAGCTCACCCCCTACAACACAAATTGGCAGCTTACCACAGTATGTTGCATAGACTTGTAAGTGTCCACTTATCTGTAGATGATATTAATAAAGAATTAAATCTAATAAAACAAATGGCTGTTAACAACGGATATTCTCCTGACATCATAGACTCAATTCTAAACAAAAAATTTAAAAAAAGCTATTTCTTTAGTATACCCCAAGAAAGAACACGTCAGAGAAAATTAAAAACCACCTAAACAAATATAATATCAACATAGCTTTCAGAACAAACAACTCGTTAGGAAAATTCATTAAAAACGCAAAGGGAAAACGAAATAGATTAAAAAAATCGGGAGTGTATCAGTTGAATTGTGGTTCTTGTCATAAAAGTTACATAGGTCAGACAGGTCGCTCTTTCGAAACTCGGATTTCAGAACATAAAAGAAGCTATTTATAAAGCAAAACTGACTCAGCGTACAGTAATCATTTAACAGAATTAAATCATCTTTTTGACGATAAATTTAAAATTCTACACATACAAAACAAAGGCGTAAAATTAAACTTATTAGAAAATTTAGAAATAAATAGAATTAAAAATTCAGACATCATCTTAAACGAACAAAAAGATACCTGTCTGGCCCATGGTAACTCACCTTTACTCAATTTATACAATTAATATTCAGTATGGATTTCCCAGCAATATTCATTAGCATATAGTATTAATTTTATTACCTATCTACCTTAGGGTATTTGTATAAATGTAACAACACTAATATTCAAATATCATTTTGTATCAGGAGAAGCTATAGTATAGCGAAACGCGTCATACAGTTTCAGTGAAACTAAATAAAGTGGAAATTTTAAAAAAATTTAGTCTTTCATTACATAAGTGGAAATACATTCATAAAATTTGAAACACCTCAACTTTTCTTTTAATTGTAGGCTTTGGATATTTTAGAAGTAGTTTTGACCCCAATTTTACCAGTAATTTACCGGAACTCTACCGGTGTAATTAATGCCTTAAAAAACCTGCTAATCTTAACATCTGTCTGTTCTAATCTGATCAAAATTTATTTCTATTCATGTGTCATACTTTGTTATTGGAAACAGGCGTTTTTTATCAAGAGGCCACATAACACTGGTTACTGTCCTTTACGAATTGTCAAAAATGTATCAGAATAAATGTCTAAATTTATTTTAAAATGAGCATATTGTGTTTAACAGTATTACTCGTCCTACTTATATGAGGCCAAAATAGAAAGGTTTTTAGGGTTGGTCTGCTACCGCACTGTAGTTAATTCAATAAGAAAACAATACGGTAAAATTGAAAATTGAATTGTTAACAATGTCTGAAAATCGAACCATTTTTTTACGAGCGTCGAGAATTTGTTGATAAAAAATAAAATTTGTATTTGCCCCGGTCAGTCGATTGGAAATACTAGGTATCATATAAAAAGGTTAGTTAAAATATTTGCAGTATAATAGCAAATTGAGAAAAAAAAAAAACTGCTTTATCCTATATGAAACTGCATTTGTTGGAAAATATAAGCTCCTTCTTAAACTAGGAAAACAAAAACGTTTATTTCAAGTTCTCGTGAACTGACACCTGAACCATCTTTTATGTAAGTTCTCGATGTTTATTGTCATTCCGCTAAAGGTTGATTTAGAGTCGAATCAGTTTCTTCACACTTCTCCACTTTTTTTTTAATCACTGGAACACTCGGGACTCTTTTTACGCTGTGTAATTAATATTTAACGCGATTTTTTTTCTGCGAGATAGTCGCAGAATCATTAATTTTGAAAAAGTGTTGCATACAAAAGAAGGAACATCCACTCTAGTAAAATGCTTTATAATTTGTAATAACTAATTTTGCGGGGTCGAGGGTTACGCTATGTACCGCGTCCTATATCTGTCCGCTCATTGAGTTCCATTCATACGCCAAATTAAATTGGGGTTAATTTTGATAGGAAAAGAATTCTTCTAGATTTCTCCTTTGTCGAATGAATAAGTGATGCTGACGTTCCGGCGATCATCCTGTCGGCTTCTTCAAAGATAATTTCAAGAATTTGCAGATTGGTTCGAGGTAAAGACCAGTGTTACGATTCAGGTTGTTGGGATGTTTAGATATTTCAATGGACTTTCGACTTTCCTACGATACGAAAAGGAATTTGTTGTAAGGATATTTGATTGGTTACAGGGAATCTCGTGTCCTGTTTCATGCCAGGATTTCAAGAGTCGTGAAGGGGAACGGTAACAAAAACGTGCTGCTAGTTGGTGTTCTGTAATTCTAGAACATATTTTTCCGCTCGTTTCGGCCGATATAGGTTTTACTACAGTTACATGAAATACTGTAGATTCCTACTCTTTGACAGATCTTCTTTGAGAGATTAGGGCACATAGAGACTGTTGATAATATTTTAGGTTTCCCTAGAATTTTCGACATTCTTAATGTATGCAAGTTAGTAGAATCTTACCTAGAATAATGTAAAAAAGGTGTTATAGCACTGGCAACTATGTTACAGCACTACCACTACTAATATCATATGACCCTTTTGAAAGCAATATTTAATTTTATTCGAGAATTATAGACCGACTGACAGACGATTGATGGAAATGGATAACTATATTTTGCATGATTCAGGAATCCATAAACCTGAAAAAATTAAAAAATCTCGGGAAATGTTTTTTTAAGAATACGACAGTTCCCATAGCAAGACAAGTAAAATGTATGGTGATCCATAATAATAAATTTTCACAGTCTATACACAATAAAGTTAATTTTGTTGAAACTTTTATAATTAATAAACATAAAAGATTCATTAATTTCGTAAGCTTCACTTGACATCTCCAACAAAACTTAAATAAATCTTTATGACACTTTCGAGCCTGAGTAATTAAACAAACATCTAATTTCACGGACTGCAAAATGATATAATTAAAACTGAAGGAAACTAATGATGGTATTCTGTAACGAAATTTACGTTTTAGAAGCATACAGTAATATGAATAGGTGACAACTAGATGGAAGTAAATGAATTCGTTAGGTTTACGTTTACTCTAAGGGAATGTCTAGGTATTTCTGTACGAAATAAAAATAATATACCTAAACTAATTTCTCTATAATAATTTTGAAAAAAGGTGATAAAAATTTTGTTCAGAGTGAGTCAACGACAGAGTAAAGTCCATTATCTCATTTGTTTCGGGAATGAAACACTCGTTTTAGGGAATGTTAAGGTGCACAGTTTAAAATTATTTTTGAGTATATAGGGTACTTCAAAAAAGTGTGGTCGATATAACATGTTTTTTTAAATGGAACATCCTATTTTCTAATTTATTTTTAAATTCTACGTAAAATTTTAAAACTTTTTTTTATTAATAATGTTATATACCTAAACCTAGTAGTTTTTCTAATATTTAAATTTTTTTTAAAAAATACTAGTTTTGAGTTTTGTACAAAATTACCAGTAGCGCCATTGTTTCTGAAGGTAAAATACTCATAATTGGTACGAGCGTTCTATAGAGATGAAAAAAAGATATATGTAAATAAATTTGAGTTGGATGCTACAGGGTGTTCAAAATAAGTTTATGCATTTCGACTATTTTGAATTGAAAAATATCAAATTTTTTAAATGGCACACCCTGTATATTATTTTATCTGATAGATTTTACAAAACCCTCCAACTTTTATTAAGTATGTCATATACCTATCTCTAATAGTTTTCGATTTATTTTGAATTTTTCAATTTTTACCCTTGTTTTTAATACACTCATGCTATTGTAAAAACATAAACAAATAGTTAATAATAATCTTAATATAGTTTAACTTATCTAATGATTAATTATTATGACATAATAAATATTCAAAAATATGAACGTCTACTTGAATACATTTGTTTAGTCGTTTTACTATATTTTCCTCCACATTCCTTAGCATAAAGGGCGTTATTGTCCTGCACGCATTCCGTATCCTATTTTCCATATATACTGGTGTTGTAGGGAGATTCAAATAATTTACACATGTAGCTCCACAAAAAGAAGTCTCATGGTGTTAAGTTACATGATCGAGGGGGCCACTGAATGAATCCATCACTACCGATCCATTTTTGTGGGTAACGATCGTTTAACAATTCCTGAACTTCCCAGTGGTAATGTTGAATCCACATTTGTTCCCTTTCAACTTCTTCAAAAAGCTGGGGTAATATGTTATGCAAAAAATTTAGATACCTAGGCCCGTTAACCGGTTTGCAGAAAAAATATGGACCAATAATTCGAAAATTCAATATTCCACACCATATTTTAAACGACCAATGGTTTTGGTTTTGAACTTCCCGGACCCAAAATGGATTAACTGTTGAATAATCATGCATATTATGGCTGTTAACTGCTCCATTACTGCGAAAAGTAGCTTCATCAGAAAACATTATTTAGGAAAAAAAATTTGGATCGGCCTCTATTGCTCCATTCATGGTGGTACAAAAGTTTACTCGTCGTTCAAAATCACGGTCCTGAAGTTCTTGGTGTAGTTTCATATGAAAGGGATGATATTTGTATTTTCTCGTGGTGCGATTAGCCGTAGATTGGGATGTGTCAGATAAGGCAGTAGTTGACGGCTGCTGACCTAGGAATTGTCTTCAACATGAAGTAAAATCTCCATTTTTTTTTTCTCATTGGTAGCATTCTGGTTTACTATTTTGGGATCTGCAGATATTACTTCAATCCCAAACAGGTTTTGACAGAAAACATTTGTTCTGCAGCTATCAAGGGCCAAAATGCCTTGACGAAGAGATTTTATATTGCTTATGCAACCATGCTACCTGATGCTATTGGCGATTATAATTAAGATGAGAGGATGCAATATATCATTTAACAGCTGTCAAGATTACTTTGACAACTGTGAAGTTTACTTTGACAACCGTCAAATGACGAATGAAATTATCAAAACAATGCGAATATTCTACTCCATTGAAAAATCGTGTTACTATATTTGTTGGACGGGTTATACCAGGTGTACAAGTATGTAATGCGGATTTTTTTTCTAAAAAAACATGTTAAATTCGGAAGAATGATAAAAAGTGCGTCTTTCAAAGTATGCTCCATCGCTTGTTATACATTTTTCCCATCTTTCGGGCAATTTGTGAATAGCACGTCAGTAAAAATCTTCCCCTTTTGCTGCGAACCATCCATCGAGCCATTTTTTCACATCTTCATACGAACCAAAGTGCTGCTCTGCAAATGCGTGACTCATCGATGCAAACAAGTAGTAATCGGAAGGAGCCAAGTTTGGTGAGTAAGCTGCATGGAGTAGAACTTCCCAGCTGAGTGCTTCCAACGTGTCGCGAACTGATTTTGCCGTATGTGATGGAGCATTGTCATGAAGAAAAATGACTTTGTGTTGCCTCTTTCGGTATTCTAGCCTTTTTTCAAGCAGCGAACGGTTCCAATTGGTCAATTATTAATGGTAACGTTTAGTATTAACCGCTTCCTCAGGTTTTAACAGCTCATAATAGACCACGCCCCTCTGGTCCCACCAAACACAGAGCATCGTCTTTCTGTCAAAGCGATTCGGTCTTGCGGTCGATGTGGATGGTGTGCCTGGGTTTACCCATGATTTTTTGCACTTGGGATTCTCAAAATAAATCCACTTTTCATCCCCTGTAACTATACGGTGCAAAAACGACTTCCTTTTGTACCGAGCGAGCAAAATGTCACACGTGTT
This sequence comes from Pachyrhynchus sulphureomaculatus, assembly GCA_019049505.1. NCBI lineage: Eukaryota > Metazoa > Arthropoda > Insecta > Coleoptera > Curculionidae > Pachyrhynchus > Pachyrhynchus sulphureomaculatus. Next base: position 38,439,610 of record CM032452.1, read on the forward strand.
TTTGCGCTTCTGAATCTTTCCGATCTCTCGTAGCCGATTGGAAACAGCATGTTGACTAACGTCCAATTGCTCGGCGAGTTGTTTCTGTGTTTGCGAATCATCTTCGTCCAAAAATGCTTGCAATTCCACATCTTCGTATTTTTTGGCGGTTTTCCACGTTCCTTGTCTGCAACATCGGAGTCACCACTTTTCAAACGCCGAAACCATCGTTCACACGTATCTTGCGATGGAACATGTTCACCATAAGCTTCTCGAAGTAATCGGTATGATTCAACAGCAGTTTTCTTCAAATGAAAACAAAAAATTAATGCTGTCCTCGAATGCTCTTTGTTCGGTATAAATTTCGACATATTGAACACAACAACACAGTACTATGCACACATTTTTTCAATTTATCACTCGTACGCGTCTGACACTTGTTGATGACACAACAAAATGGCGCAGTGTCAAATCTTTATAGCACAAACTGCATTGGTGCACCATCTGTTGTCTGAAATCCGCATTTCATACTTGTACACCTGATAGTAAGGCGGTATGTTAATCAACAGCACTCAAGTGCACTTCAACAGCTGTCAAATGATGGACAAAGCATTATAGTAACACGATTTTTCAGTGGAATAGAATATTCGCATTGTTTTGACAATTTCGTTCGACATTTGACGGCTCTCAAAGTAAACATCATAGTTGTCAAAGTAAATTTGACCACTGCCAAAATAAGCTTGACAGCTGTTAAATATAAAATAAAAATATATATTGCATTCGCTCAACTTGATCAGAATCGCCAATAGCATTAGGTAGCATAGTTGCATTAACAATATAAAATCTTTTCGTCAAGGCATTTTGGTACTTGACAGCTGCAGAACGTATGGTCGCTGTCACAACCTACTTGGGACATTGAAGTAATACCTGCACACCCCAAAAGTGGCGGGTATATGGTGAATTTGATCATTCCGGAACCATGCCTTTTAAAACGATGAAAATCTCATTTTGAACTCATTTTTACCAATTTTGTGCCTATTTTATGCAAAATTCAGATATGATGGACCCGAACAAATCTCGAATTCGTGATCAGCGACCCTAAAAACATAACCTAGACCTATTGTAGTCAAAGTAAATTAACAAAAAAAATTTTTGTAGTCCTGTGTTATCAAACAGTACCTTAGAGAATGCTCTGTATAACAACTATTCATCTTCCATCGTTACTTATGACAGATCCTTATTTATATTTTCAAACATCCTGTAGAACATATTCTTATCGCTAAACATTTAGTTAATATTCCATATTAGGAAAGGGCGTGGCTTTGCAGATAGTAACTATTTAAATATTTTATGAGTTTTTATCGGCACTTTGTTATTTAAGATTTAGGCAATACTTTAAAACTATTTGCTTAGTAAAACGATAATACATCTAGTTTTAAACAATGAAGGATTTCGTAACTAAAGTTTATGTTAATTTAATGTGGTGAAGGCCTAGGATAATTAATCGTACCTATACCGTGTGAAAACGAGGTTATTGACCGAAACATTACTTCCTTAAAAACAATAATACGAGTGCCTAATATTAATATGGAATTGAAGTTACATAATTATTAAAATGTATAAAATGCATACAAATCTATTGTTATATTTTGTCGCGATATATTTAATACGAAATTACTTAATTTAATAATATCTTAGTATCTTATTTACAAACCTAATACACACGAAGGGCGTTCAAGATAAGAGTCACCTCATTATTTTTATAATATACCCTGTGACTTCAATACACTTACACCACTTCACTTTTACTTCAGAATAAAAAAAAATATCTTGCAGGTTGCAGTTTTTTTGACTGCGTTATCGTCGGAAAATTGTCTTCAGTACAGAAATTCTTTCAAGTTTCTAAAAAATAGTAGTCACTGTAAGCCAGGTCTGAGCTATAGGATGAATAGTTTAGCTCTAGGAAGCCACATTTCTTAATGGCAGCCTGTGATTTTTTTGATGAAAAAAACATCAGTACCATATACAGGACTCATTCTCTTATGGATTTTTTTTTATGGGTCTAGCACACGTGCTGTAGGGAGGTCCATAAAGCGCTACACAGTCCTGAGCAAATTATTCCAAAGGGATGATGTTCTTCATATAAAAGACTGTTTGAAAAGCGTTGTACGAGGAGTAACAAGCTGAACCTCATATGGATGTGAAGTATCAGCGCTACGCGTATTTCTAACATGCACTGCTCTGGGAGGAATTAAGCGGGCTACATCCTCCGAACACTTTCCATGAAAATACTTGTAGAATACTCTCAAGTCGCCAACCGTTCTTCGATGTTCCAGCGAATCAAGGCCGCCGGTCAGTTCCGGGCCTCCAGTCAGACGAACAGCTCTTCTCTGAATAGATTCCAACAGATGCAGTGTATGTTTGGGAGCGGAGTCTCAAACATAGGAACAGTATTCCATAGTTGGTCGAATTTGAGCTTTGTAAAGAATTAACAGTTTTTGTGGAGTGTAAAGCTTTCTGGTTCAAAATAATATTCCCAACTTTTGACAAGCTCTCCTTGCTATGCCTGCAACATGCTTATGCCAGGACATGTTTGTTCCCAAATTAACGCCCAACAAATTGAGTGACGATGTTAGGGGAATGGAGTGCCTCGCCATAACCATGTCGGGTTCAGCAATGTTAACCTTTTTAGAAAAAACTGCCGCCTGGGTTTTTGTAGCATTAAATTCCACTTGGTTACTGTCACCTCAAAATAGAATTTCTTCCAGGTCTTTATTAAGTTGAACGACTTCCCGCTGTCTGCGGACCCTCGCCCGAGCAGCCTATGTCCGAGCGTTCAAAGTGAATGAAGAGATAAGCGTACTGTCATCTGCAAAGTTGTAGATTGGATTTCCGGTCTTTTCCAGCAGATCGTTAATGTAAATGAGAAAGAGCGTCTTGGGCCAGACCCCATCTTTATTACATTACACATTACATTACAAATGAGAAAGAGAGTAGGAGATAGTACGGAGCCTTGGGGCACACCTGCGTTGATAGTGAAGGTGTTAGAAAGAAATCCGTCTACCGCCACTCGTAAAGAACGCTCACTGAGGAAACATGAGAGCCACAAACAGAACTTCTCAGACATACCATAAGAGCGTAGCTTAGCCAAAAGTCCATCGTGCCAAATACAGTCGAATGCCTTGGATATGTCAAGAGCAACCGCTCGGGATTCTCCAAAGTGTTCAATTGCATTGTTCCAAACATATGTTACATAAGTCAGAAGATCTCCTGTTGATCTATGTTTACGAAAGCCATATTGGTGATCGTTAATAATGTTGAATTCTTCAAGATATTTTGGAAGATGCTGATTGATGGCCTTTTCCATGACTTTCGATATTATTGAAAGCAGTGCGACTGGTCGGTAGTTGTTTGGCAAGGTTTTCTTGCCTTTTTAAGTATCGGCTGAATTGTGGCACATTTCCAGCAGGAAGTAGGATAGGTTGAAGAGTCTACAGAAAGCTGGTTTCAGTTCCCTCGCACAGTTTTTGAGAACTATGGCAGGTATTCCGTCAGCGCCGGAAGCCTATTTTGTGTCTAAGCTTTCATTTAAGTTTCTTCTATGTATATATATATATATATATATATATATATATATATATATATATATATATATATATATATATATATATATATATATATATATATATATATATATATATATATGTATATATATATATATATATATATATATATATATATATATATATATATATATATATATATATATATATATATATATATATATATATATATATATATATGTATAAATATATATATATATATATATATATATATATATATATATATATATATATATATATATATATATATATATATATATATAATATATATACATATATATATATATATATATATATATATATATATATATATATATATATATATATATATATACATATATATATATATAGATATATATATATATATATATATATATATATATATATATATATATATATATATATATATATATATATATATATATATAAACTTTCCCTTCTGCCTCTTACATTTTGAATTAAATTTGTATGGGTTTGTTAATTTTATTTCAAGGAGCCTAGACCAATACCATCCATACCAATCTGCCACACCTTATAGATTACCCGATTTTTTACGACTTTTCTGCTAATCTTGCTTTTATCAAAGTGACTCATTTTGGAATACCTTGGTAGAAATCATATATTTTAACACCACATAGGTGATTTTATAGAGTTATTTTATATATTATATATTGTGTCTAAATCTACTTTCAATTTTTAAAAATAATAGCAAAAATAAATTTTATTCAGTAGTTTTGACTTCAAAAGAGATTAAATTTATTTTTTTACCTATGACTTCTGTATTGGGTACCCTCTCTACTGTCTTATAAAATTAGTTTCACTTTTATTTGACAAAATGTATAGCTGTTAGCTCTATCACATCATAACTAGTTACTCTTGTACCTGAAAATCCACTCAATGGTTTAAATTCCGTTAGAAGTTACATGTAATTTTTTTGTATTTGACATGCTTTTTGGGTACATTGTATATTGTACATTGTATGTACTTTTAAATTTAAAAAAATGTGTTGTTGAACAAGATCGCGCCTGACGTCCCCAATAATCCCCAGAAATTTTGGTATAACTACTAATAGCCAATGTTACTCATCAACATGCCTTTGCTGCAATTAGTTGTAAAGAGTTATAAATCATACAAAATTATATATATATATATATATATATATATATATATATATATATATATATACATATATATATATATATATATATATATATATATATATATATATATATATATGTATATATATACACACACACATGGTTTCTATAAAAAGTAATGAGACCATTTTTCTTATGACGCGACTATACGTCGCAGCGCGATCGCTCTAGGCAGATTCGAAGGAGGGGGTCTGCTACGCTATTAAATTCTAATTCTGTTGGGATTTGGAGAATCGACTATGGAGACGTTGGATATGATCCAGCCAAACATTTCCGCCTATTGGAACCTGCATTATGACAATGCACAAAGCCACACCTGATTCATGGTCAACGACTACCGGGCCCGGAACGGCAGCGCTACGCTTCCCCAGCCCCCCTACGGTCCCGATTTGGCCTCGGCGGACTTTTTTCTTTTCCCCCGAGTGAAGAGATCCCTCAACGGACACCGCCATGGGACGTAGTTGAGGTCAAAGCTTCTTCGACGCGCTACTTAACGGCCATTCCGAAAAGGACTTCCAGGGCGCCTTCCAAGCGTGGAAAACTCGTTAGCAAAAGTCTGTCGACGCCCAAGGATCCTACTTTGAAGAATTTTAATTTTTTGTAGGGTTATCTTCAATACATTTTTTTTCCGAATATGGTCTCATTACTTTATATAGAAAACCTGTATATCTATTAGACTACTAGTCGTACTGTATTTTTAATGATATAACTCCATAAAATAGCAACTGAAAGATAAGCGCCGAACGGTAAAATTTAATTTTTTTCAGTTATTACAGCAATAATTTGGCACCTTTTACAACCGGACAACGTTAGCTATATGGGTAGGTATGCCAAATAATCTGTCCGACTTATCTCAGAAACAATGTTACTTAACAGGGTCAGTTATCGAGGGGTTTTTTCTTTTTTGAAACATATTTTAAGTCAAGAATCAATCATTTTTGTTCTGTTTATTCAATGTAACCTACTTTTAACCTCTACTGTAGAGCTTTTAAAAAATTCTGTCTTGGTTGGCAACCAGCTTCGACAAGATTTAAAGCGAGAAAGAGAGAGAGTTTTTTTTGTAGATTTTTCTGGGATTTAGGTTCATAAAGTTAAGATTTAAAGAATTATTTTTTGACATTGGGCTTGGTTTCAGGGCATATTTTCTCTTTAAATTTTGTTTCATTTGCAATAATTAAAAGCATATAAGTATATGAGACATAATAATTGCACAGATATTTACGACTATAAGATAATTACGAATTGAAAAAACTATTTTTTATGAAAATAAGATTTTTATATGTATGGTATGTATTTCGTTTTGCTTTTCTATTTGTATATCTTCATTTTTTATTAATATTTGTTTGTAATAAGAGGACAGCTGATTTATTAATCTGTTGTGGAGTTAATTACTTTCAATAAATTTGAATTTATGTGACTAAATCCTGTAATTTTAATTATATTTTTTCTTATTTAATTTTCATAATTATTTTTATTAATGACAGGGAGTAGGTGCAGTACAGACAACCCGAAAAATAAAAAAGGATCTAAAACGCTAAAATCAATAAGCAAATCCAAAACAAATTCATACTTCCCCCTTAGAGAAAGGAAGTTTCCGTGAAACTCAGAAGTGTTTTGAAAATATATAATATTGTGGTTAGCCATAAAATTCGCAGTCCCCAAATCCTAGAAGCCGAAAACTTGCTGTGAATCAATTCTTTCTTTCTTTCTTTCTCTTTTATTGAGCTCTATCCTTCTTTGGATAATTTACTCAGCTTTAAATCCGTCTCGTGCTTAGGCAGAGCACCGGCGACCCTTCGGTGATGCGTTACATATTCTCGAGTTTGGATCCGTTCTACAGGTGGAGAGCAACGTAGTCTCGCTCTAGGCGATATTGCTCCCCGAAGAAAAATATTTATTTGTCTTTAAAACTTAATTTCTTTTCTGGCACTGATGAAGGATCTCCTCGGGAACTGCTACTGGTTTTTTTTTTCTGTCAGACCGCCTGTCTGATTACGTGATTGACACAAAAAACACAGCCTCACGTGTTCACCTACTGCTCAAATCACCTAACCTCAACGGACGTTATAGGAATCACCCCTCACACCGCTTAGCAACCCTATGCGATTCGAACCCCTACCACGCAATTTGTGGACCACCGATCCACACTTCGAAGCCCCAAAACGCCCGAACTTCAGAAGCCCAAACCGGGAAAATGCGTCCGCGTGCTACGAACTGTCGACCGAAAGTCCGTGAATCAATTCAATATCGTGTATTTAATACTTTGGGTGCATTGTCCTCAAAATACATCGGAATGCCAAATGAAAGAATTTACTGAATAGAGACAAATATAGAAAAACTGTATCCACAGCATTAAATAAATATAAATCTGATCTAAAACAGGACTTTAGTTATAACAAAACCAAAATTATAGATGGCGATCACAATTACTTCAAGCTATCGATAAAAAAATAAGCGAAATTAAGAAAAATTTAATAAAATAATTTTATTTATTTGTATTTAACAGTACAAGATATATATATATATATATATATATATATATATATATATATATATATATATATATATATATATATATATATATATATATATATATATATCCTCCTAAATTCGTACTATTTTTATAAAATAACCGGCCAAGTGCAAGTCGGACTTGCGTAATTAGTGTTTCGTTCATTGCTTTTAAAATAAAAATTTTTGTTAGGGAGGTATAAAATGATCAATGACTTCACAAAACACAAATGAGTTTTCTTCAAAGTTTGTTTCTGATCTTTGTTGAAACCTGATGACCTTGAACCTTTTTTTTTGTATATCAGATAAATTATTAAAGGTAATGCATTCGTGATTTTCGTTCAATCTACACCCTGTGGAGAATATTCTAGAGTTTTTCAAAATTTTTCGATCAGTACTTTTCGAGAGAAGGGAGGGACAGCGATTTTCGGTAATTTTTTAAAAATAATTCAAAGAAAAGTGTGCTCAAGAATTACATTACATATATATATTATATATATATATATATATATATATATATATATATATATATATATATATATATATATATTATTACGTGTTTTCACAAGCTTTCGATTGATATCCCACTTGACGACCTGGTAATTTTTTTTTTCACTTCTGATTTCACCCCCCCCCCCCCCAAACTAACCCTTTAAATCAAAATTTAACTTTCAAAACTACACCACTCTGATAAAACCATCAATTCTTATCTTAGTGCCAAATTTTAACTTTCTGAGTAAAATAATTTCTGGGCAAATCGGGTGTGATAGACGGACAGACAGATGGACAGACAGACACCAAAGTGATCTTATAAGTGTTCCGTACGGAACACTAACATTACTTTTAGTTTTGCTGGAAATAATTTAATAGAATTTTACGAAAACATTCAAACTGCCGTAATATATATATATAAATATATATATATATATATATATATATATATATATATATATATATATATATATATATATATATATATATATATATATATATATATATATACATTTGTTTGTGTGTATATGTACAGAGATGAAACTATTTTTTCCAAAAATCTGGTCTGTGTTCTAATTAGGAAAGTACAAACTTCATAAAAAAATGTGTATAATTAAAACCTTTGATAGTGACAAGAAAAACTGTAGTGTTATTTAAGTGAGAAATATCTCTAATCTACAACACAACCGTTCTTCCAGACAGCTGCAAGATAAGGGTATACCAAAAAGGAAAGATATCTAAAGGCGTAGACATAATCTGTAAATTTCATAGCCTAAAGGGATACAAACAACTGGCTTCTAAAATTTAAGACATTATTTATTACCCCATATTTATGGCCTTTCATTGAAACTTACTCCGAGGGTACAAATGCATATGGGCAATTGAAAGAGGAAACTTAAAAGGGATCTTTTATTTTATATTCGTTTAATAAGTAGCAAGGAAGTAATATAAAAACCGTAAATATAATACGTCCTCTGTGTTTGTATGATTTGTCATGACAATGCATATAAAATAATCTTAGATCAAAGTATTGGGTTTTGAATAAAATAATATCTACTTTATATGTAACGCAAAAGATATTTTTACACATAGAGAAATAGAATTGCTGTTAGTGGTTTTATTTTTTCGGATGCAACATCAGTTACGGAAAAGATCATTTTTGTAACAGTTAGTAACAATAATTTCTTGTTACGCTCACCTCATACAACAACAGAGCAATAACGAATGTAATATCATAAACTCACAAAACTTAAAAAAGTAGAATTTACTTTATGGTTTATTTATAATACGTGTAAAAACTAATTTGGTACCATTTTTATGTTAACAAATTAATTATTTATTTATGAACAGGATACATTTCAACCAAAAAAAAATATTCCCCAGTATTATCCACATATTTTAGTCACTTTTCAGGTAGATGAACGATTTTTTTTTCTGAAAAAATATAAGTATTTCAAGTCGATGAGTACGGTTATATTTTTTGAAGTTCTCCAAGGAGTGAAGTAGGAATGGTGAGATGATGCTGCCGCAAGCCCATGTCAGAAGAATAAGATGTGTGATTAGGATCTTTCTATTCCAACAGAAGATATAATCCGGCGTTTTTTTTTGTTATGTGATGTCTAGCACTGTCGTGGAACAGAAGGACCTACCTCATCCCCAGTAGAAGGCATTTTTTTCAAATCGCCAGTTAAACACGTGAGTTGATCTTGGTAACATTGTGTAGTGATAGTTTTGCCCAGTTCTAAATGCTCGTAGCTTACTACACATTTATATCCCATTAAATGCCCAGCAATGCTTTTTTCGCATGAGTAATTTATTTCGGGTTTGATGTTCATGGTTCACCCAATTTTAATATGTCCTCGTAAATTCACACCTAACATCGCTCTTTCCATGATCCGTTGAGTACGTCGGAGTCGACAAAGACTATTTTTTGTAAGGGTCATGGTTTCCAGCTCATACGTATTTATTGGAAGTATGCAGCCTTCGTACGCTTTTCTTTTTAAGCGCATGGCGGTATGTCTGTTTTTTAGAATGAATCTTAATTTTTAAAATTCAGTCCAGCTGAGACCAAATCACCTTGGTATTTCTGCTCTTTGATTTTCCCTATCCAATTTAACCTTATGTCTCAATTTATATACTCTTCCACTCTCTCAATCTCTTCCGTGCCAATGTTAATTTTTGTATTTTGTGGGCTTAGGAGTTTTGTTTTCTTGATGTTCATCTCGAATGCAATTCTCTGTGGAGCTTAATTAAGCTGTTCTGTCATGATTTTTAGTTCTTCTAGATCTTCGCTAATCAGTATTACATCTTCTGCGAATCGCAAGTGATGTAATTATATGCGATCGATTTTAATTCCCATCTCTTTCCATTCAAGACTTTTAAACACATCCTATAAGGCTAGGGTGAACAATTTTGGTGAAATTGTGTCGCCCCATTTAACACCTTTCTTGATCTTTTTGGGTTCTGTTTTTCGATCTTTGTAATTTATCCGTTAATGTCGCATTGCAATATATGAATATTAGGAATCCGATGCCTAGCACACCTTTTAATTTTAGCCAGGATTCTCGTCCAAAAGCTGTTAAAGCTCTTCGTCTTTCACTTTTTTCGGCTGTCCAAAACGATACGACGAATCAAAGTAATCGCTTCGAGATCGCCCTTATCATATTTTGAGCATTTTGTATATCATAGCACTTTCTCTCAAAGTTGAACAAATCATTTTCGCAACTTCAGATGCATTTATTTGCATTTAAAATGTTGTTTACAATCGAGACTGTCTTGACAGTGACAGCATTGCTTGCAGTGGTGATTTCGCTTCTGGACGCTTGATACTGCCGCATATAAAAGTGGCGATAATGGTTTGAATTTGAAATTGAATTTTGGGCTCGTCCTGTTCATGGTCCCGAATTAATTTGTATATCTTATTATTTGTTTTTATATTCATGACTAGCAAAAAATTACTGCTTCACCACGCATGCTCACATCACTTGAGAGAAATCACTAACAAATATTCGGCTGTTCTATAACAATAAAACTACTTAATTACTTTGTTAACTGTCACTAAATATATTTGTAAAGATTTTACAATTGCGTTATCACGATTTCGTAGTACAACTACATTGTCAAACGCTTAACTAAGTCTTAGTTTGACAATGTAGTTGTACTACGAAATCGCGATAATGCAATTGTAAAATCTTTACAAATATATTTAGTGTTAAAATGTACTGTCAGAAAGTAACAGACCAATCAATCAACTCTTGTTCTATAACAGTATACGTTTATCCAGCATCGACTGGATTAACGTATATATTTGAATTAACGACGGAACAAACACACAAAAAAATAGTAGTTTTGTACCCAGTACTTTCTAATCAAATATATGTTGTAAAATCAATTTTTTTAGGGTACGCTATAAACACGTCCCTTTGTATACTGTTTATACTAAAAAAAATTACATAATTTTCAGTTTCTTCGACCCCAAGACAGTGAACAATATACATATTTGAAGCCATCTCTTTCTACCCATTTTACCCCTAATAAGTTTGACTAACTTATGTTAGTCAAACTTATTAGGTTATTATTATAATATGTATATATATATATATATATATATATATATATATATATATATATATATATATATATATATATATAAATAAATATAATAATTTTACTTAAAATTTGTCGACAGAGAGGTGCAATTTTTTTACAAATACAATACTTTAATAAACAAATACAGTAACAAAAAGTGTAATTTTAGAATCTACCCGTAATAAGATACAGACCAAAATACTGCGGAATATTTATTTTTCGTTTCCTAAGATATTCTTAATTTATACCTCTGCTAGGCAGCATCCAGTACGCCTTATAATATTTCGTATATTACGTCCTAAATTGGAAGATACAATCTCAGTTGATTTTCTTAAATTATAATCCTTATATGTATAATGCAAGGTTTGGGGAACCAAAATATTTCGGAAGGAATTTTTCTATTTGTCTACACAATCCACATTAGTGTGTTTTTTTTTTTCTATTTGTTCTTATCATGCAACACCATCATCACAGATAGGTACAATTGTTTATATATATATATATATATATATATATATATATATATATATATATATATATATATATATATATATATATATATATATATATATATATGTATATGTATATATATATAATATATATATATATAATATATATATATATATATATATATATATATATATATATATATATATGTATATATATATATATATATATATATATATAATAAATATATAAATATATATATATATATATATATATATATATATATATATATATATATATATACATATATACTCGTATATATATAAAGTGTTTCTATTTTTGTGCAATTTTTAATATTTTATCGTCTATGTGGACAATGTTTTGACAATCTAACGATACTTCTACTTTTGAATAACGTCGTATATTAATGTCTTTTTCAGTTTTAATTGCCATTTAGGGTATTCACAATTCTTAGGCCACACCATTTGTTACTAATTTTCATAGCGACCGAGAAATTTTTTGGACAACAATTTCAACCTGGTGGTTTATGCCTCTTCCAGGTTGTCGACTGGTACTGACTTTCTTCCTTCCTCGTTCCCTCTTCTGAATTTTACTTATGTTCAAGTCAACGAAATTTGAAATTTACTTTTTTTTGTACCTTTTGGAAAGAGGCTGTTATTTTCGCTCACGCCCATTGAAATCATCATCATAAAAGATTACTACTAATTTTAATTTTAAGATTACTATTTCTTGTATAATATACTTATTTATATTGAAATCCCAATACTAATTTTATTAGATGGGTAAATAAATCGGTTTTCGTCTGAGCTCAATTTTATGTTATTTTAATATTCTTTTCTTATTCTGTTCATACTGCAGTAAAAAAGGGTCAAAATAATGATAAAATAGGCATAGTTTAGATATAGTAAAATTATGATTTTATCCTCTTTGGGGTATCACCAGAAGTATTGTCCTGAGTTCTGTATTTCGAAAAATTTGTGCTCTTTTGTTTATAAACAAAACGCGTTTTTTGAGCTTAAAATGTAAAAAACTCCGGTTATATAGGTCGGATCGAGACAAGTAGAAAACTAAAGTCTTCGTAATAAAATTTCCAATAAATCCTCGTCGCTCAAATGTGTATATAACCTACAAAATTGGAAAAACAGGCAAAAATCTATTTTTTTTTTATTGTACAGGTCGACTAAATGAACCGATCGGCTTGAAACTTTCAGAAGATATGCCTTGTTATAGCAAAACTACCCTGCAATTCTGGTACAAAAATATTGAACCCAGTGGGCACAACTGAACTTGTTATATAAAATTTAAATTCCCGCCACTTTATGCCATTTTTAGTCCAAAATAGATCTCGACGATCTGATTTTTTTTTTGGGGTCAAAACAACATTTCAAATGCATGGACCTAAAAACCCTTGCAGATAAAGAACGGCACCTCGGCTGGTTTTTGCTAATACACCCCCGAGTTTTTACGAATGGGGTCCAATAAAGTTGGTGGACAGATGGTGAGAGACCATAAAAAAACCATGATAAATAAAAAAAAATTGATTAGAGAAGAATTTATGTACAAAAATAAGTAATTTATTATACCCTCACAAACCTAACTGAATTATATATTTGCAAACGAATATATAAAATTGCCAATAAGATTATTATTGTTATTTTTTCTACTGTATGTTTAAAGATTTTTATTTCCTAATAACTAATTTATTTTAATGCTTAGTTTTACGATTTTTGGCTGATAATAAAGTAACATATCTTTATTCCAAAACTGATAAGATCATTTCACGCATAGTTTTAGTATAATTAGCTGACTGATTTCTTTATCCGCCTTTAATTGGTTTACTTCACTAGAATATACATATTTGTCACGAAATTATGTTAAAAACGACTTTTTAATTTATAGAATTTACAAATCCTGTCGATAAGCTCTCAGTGTTTTACACAGATTTTTTGCTCGTTTTTTTTTTAAATATTCGAACTTAAGGTTCATTTGGAACAGTAAATTTTACGATTTTGTTTCCAACGAAAAATGTCGAAAAGTGCAAAGTTTTCACATAGAAATCTAGGTCTAAAAAGAATGTTATTTCAGCCGATCTACGAATGAAACAAAACCTAAAGTTAAAAACAAGTTATGTTGTTATCCACATATCTTTTTTGCTGTTTTACCTTGATTTTTGCGTTCTCTGTAGCTTTTTTAATTTACAAGCAAGGGAAGGGAAGAAATCGTTTTACAACAAAAGGAATAAAATATGGATAAAGTCGTAAGTTCATTCTACCAATCGGTGACTGAGAGACGCCTAAACCACGCAAGATTTGGCACTACATATCGGCTAAATGGGAAGGACTCATTAACTAGTTTCGAACTTTTCCTTGGTTAGACGTATGTTTTAGATACGGCGACACATCTGACTGTGAAAGTTTCTGATGTCATTTTTGCTGGCATTAAATCCTGCGTTTCTTTTTCAAAGAAATACCCTTCCAATGGCAAGTCTGGGTTCGACCGAAAATGCAAACATGCTGTTGCATCTAAATATTATGCCTACCGACAATGGCAGGACAATTTTACCGTTTTAAATTGTAACATCTTCATTGGTATCCGGAACACATGCTAAGAAATTACACAGATATACAATAAACAAAAATTATCTGTCTTTTAAGTGAGACACGTTTTTTCTTAAGTATTTTTTATGCCAAATCCAAGTGAGTGAGTGAGTATTTTGTTCAAAATTAAAAACAATTTTTTTAATTTACCGGTTGCACATATTTATTTTAAACAGCATTTTGCTACGTAGCTTAGTTAAAGGTGGTGTATGCGTGTTTTTTGTTAAACATGAACACTCAAACCTAATCTTTTTAAGTTTTTATGACAAATTTAGATGTAGAACATTTAAAGGTGTCCGAAATAACAGTTTTATTTCATAATTTTAATGTTTATACAGTTTTACATTATTTAATAAAATGTATTATTAATTTTCTGGCAGTTTTAAGTGTGTTTCCTGAAAAAACTTCAGGGTGGATGTCTTTTTAGTGTTTTGTACGGAACACTTATAAGATCACTTCGATGTCCGTCTGTCCGTCCCTCTGTCACACCCAATTTTCTCCGAAACTATTTGACATTGAAAGTGGAAATTTGGTACTAATATAGGAATTGATGACCTCATCAGAGCCGTGTAGGTTTGAAAGTTAAATTTTGACTTAAGGAGTTAGTTTTGGGGGATGAAATCGGAAGTAAAAAAAAAAAATTTACTAGGATGTCAAATGAAAGCTTGTAAAAACACGAGTTTAAAAATATATATAATATAATACTTGTGCACGCTTTTCTTTGTATTATTTTTAAAAAATTGCGAAAATTCGATGTCCCCCCTTATCTCGAAAAGTACTGATCAAAAAATTTTGGAAAAATTCTGGAATATTCTCCACGGGGTGTAGATTGAATGAAAATTATCAAGAGTGCATTACCTTTAATAATTTATCTGGTATATAAAAAAACAAAAATTTCAAGGTAATCAGTTTTGTGAAGTCACTGATCATTTTATACCTGCGTAACAAATCTTTTTATTTTAAAAGCAATCAATGTATAGAACACTAATTGCGCAAATTCAACTTCCACTTGACTGGTTATTTTTATGATTTTTTGGATTCAGCATAAAAAAATTCTTAAGAAAACATTAGTCCCCCTTAAAAGGCAGAGCATTTTTGTTTTTTGTATATCTGTGTTATTGATGAAACCAAGGCGGCACACAATCAAAGAATCCTTTTTCTCTGGTCCAATAATTTCAAATCGTTTTGGTCGATTTGCTAAAGCTATTAGACAAAATTTCACTAAGTGCACTATACCACCACTTACACGGATAGATACTACCATTGCAACAACATCTGTTGAGAAAGCAATCTTGTTAGTTGAACTCCTTGCTTCACATTCTAGAAAGCTTTACATTTCGCAACAACCTTTCATTATGTACAAAGCTCAAATTCGACCAATGATGGAATATTACTCCCATGTTTGGGATTTTGCCACCAAACATACACTGTACTTGTTGTATTGGAGCTCTGTTCGCCTTATTGGAGACTCAGAACTCATCAGCAATCTCGATTCCTTGGAACATCGAAAACAATTGGCGCTGAGTCTATTCTACAACTTCTTTCATGGAAAGTGTTCGATCAATCTAGCCCGCTTAATTTTTCCCAGAGGTGTGCACGTTGGGAATATACGTCGGGCCACATCTGCATGAGGTTCAGCTTAGACATCCCTTTTGAAGCAAGACTTGTTCAGGACTATGATTTTTACAGAGTACAATTTACAGCGATTCAAAATCAGCGTAAATCGCTCTTTCCACACTCGCGACGCTCTTGTAGCGTTTTCGGGATTTTCCTGCAACATGTGTGCTAATCTAATACAAAAAAATCTTTCGATTAAACCTTTTTACTTGAAACAAATTAAATTAACATTACAGAGAAGCATAAAGAGAAACTCAGGTTCATCGAATAAAATAGCTATAACGGCTAAATAATATAAAAGGTAACACGAAAGAAAACAAAGAATTTGTTGCTGTTAAATTACTGTAGAATTCTCGTAGACGCTAAAATAATGTTTGCGTAATATCAGTCATTTGAATATCTTAACCCCCTGCTGTACTGATATAACGCATTCTTCATATTTTTTCATTCATTTCGTATTGATTATACATGGTTTACAAAATTCAAGCAAACAGCGCCCACAGGGTTTCGACAATTTGGTTTCTTCAAAAAGGTCAAAAATAATAGTTAAATTATTGAAACTTGTGACCTTCGGCAAACAAAAATAACCTTCCCGATGTTTGCAATTTTGAATAATTTAACAATCATTTACCCTTTTAAAAAAAAATAGAATCCCGTAGAGTGCTATTTCCCGAAATTATGTGAATTATTTATAGTAACCACGAAAGTCATCAAAAATAAAATTATGATTTATCGAGTTTTCATTGGCACTTAACATGATACCTATATTATAAAGTGGCAAAAATTCCAAATAGCAGTAGACGAAACTAACATCAGGATTGTCTAATTTACATGGTTTTAAACTTTACATAACAAACTAAAGCAAATACGAATTTCAAAAAAGTATATCCTCGATGTATTCACAGTAATTCAACAATAGTCTAAGGATATTTAGTTCTCATTAATTAATGGTTTCCTACTAAATAATCTAACTTTTCTCTTCCCTCCCGCCATTAATGTCTGCTCAGTTGGAGCTTACATTTTTGTGTCACCCGATGTCCTCTCGGCTTTGGTGGTTCGTGCCTTTTTTAAATGTTCCACAAACAAAGGGGACTTACAGTTTATTGTCGGTTCCGAATGGACAAAGCTTTACTAAACGTGATACTACAGGTGGTTTGCCGTTGCCTTCCTGAGAGAGGCCACGGTCACACTGTAATGTTTTTTTTTAGTGTTCCGTACGGAACACTTATAAGATGACTTCGGTGTCTGTCTGTCTGTCTGCCTGTCTGTCACACCCGATTTTCTCCGAAACTATTTGTCATAGAAGAAAGTTGAAATTTGGTAATAATATAGGGATTGATGACCTCATCAGAGCCGTGTAGTTTTGAAAGTTAAATTTTGCCTTAAGGGGTTAGTTTTGGGGGGTGATATCTGAAGTGAAAAAAATTTTTTTTTACTAGGTCGTCGAGTGTGGTGTCAAATGAAAGCTTGTGAAAACACGAGTAATATATATATATATATATATATATATATATATATATATATATATATATATAAAATGTAATACTTGGGCTCACTTTTCCTTGTATTATTTTAAAAAAATCGCGAAAAATTGCTGTCCCTCTACCATATCTCGAAAAGTACTGATCAAAAAATTTTGAAAAAACTCTGGATTATCCTCCACGGGGTGTAGATTGAACGAAAATTATCACAAGTGCATTACCTGTAATAATTTATTAGGTATATAAAAAAAACAAAAATTTCAAGGTCATCAGTATTCAGTAAAGATTGGAAACAAACTTTGTTGAAAACTTTTTTGGGGTGTGTTTTGTGAGGTCACTGGTCATTTCATACCATCGTAACATTTTTTTTTTATTTTAGAAGCAATCAACGTACGGAATATTAATTGTGCAAGTTCAACTTGCACTTAACCGGTTATTTTCATTTATTATTTCCCGAACCGAGAGTCTCCGGCGTAGAAAGCAAACACGTTAACCTCTACGCTATGGCCACCTTTATATATATATATATATATATATATATATATATATATATATATATATATATATATATATATGTATGTATATATGTATATATATGTATATATATATATATATATATATATATATATATATATATATATATATATATATATATATATATATATATATATATATATATATATATATATATATATATATATATATATATATATATGTATGTATATTTATGTATATATATATGTATATATATATATATATATATATATATATATATATATATATATATATATATATATATATATATATATATATATATATATATATGTATGTATATTTATGTATATATATATATATATATATATATATATATATATATATATATATATATATATATATATGTATATATATATGTATATATATATATATATATATATATATATATATATATATATATATGTATATATATATATATATATATATATATATATACATATATACATATATATTATACTTTTCAACTCATATACACAATTTTCTAAGCTCTCTGATAAATGGTAGTGTTCATTTTTCAGTGATGTAAATTGTTCCTTTCACATAATGTTTTACTGCTGATACCTGACTTTACATTTCACCTGCCATACTCGGGTCCAAATTTTTTTACAGCAATTCATTTTACATTATTTAAAATATCCTCCCTATCCACTAAATTGTAGAATAATTGCCCTGATAGACTGCTAAAATACGACTAATCATCTATTATTAGACACTTGTCAGATACCTTCACAAAGAGAGCAAACAGTTACTTGGATCGCTTCATAACAATATTCCTTTTTTTGGCAGCCCGCTTTAAGATTCTTGTTTTCTGTATGTTTTATTTCTTTTTTCAACTCTACACTACCCATCTGTTAGTTTTAGTTTTTAATGTTATATCTCGAACCCTCTTGTGCTGTTTGCTTTGATACACTTAAGAATTTTTTTCCGTGTTTTATTTTATCTATTTGATCCCTTGGCCTGCCACTGGGTGGTCTTGTACCGTAGTTTTGTTAATCTTGAAATTTTGTATGGTACGTTTTACAGCCTGACTATTAGAATTTACTTCTTTAGCAATAAGAGAAAACGACTTTTGAGGATTTGCAGCGTAAATGCGTAAGATATTGCTTCGCATTTTTTTACGCCTTTAAGTCATATTTACCACTTCACAAAGTTAATTATTGCAAGCTTACACTATAGTACATGCGTTACCAATCCGTCTTAATTTTGCAACGAATCTTCATTTATTTAACTCACGAATTCAAGTGTATAAAATTCATGTAAAACTTTGCGAGATAGTCGTTATACATAAATAAATTATTTTCTGATAGAATTTGTCCAAGCTGATGTCTACTTTTTAATAAATCTAGAAGGTAATAATTAGGTTAATAGTTTTTCTTTAATCTTCTGTCGCCTTAGTTAGTCTATTTTAAAAAGCATAATTTACGATTATTTTTACTCGCGTCTGGATTGTGTCAGGACACTTTAACAAAAGCATTATGCATTTGTAACATGATAGTGCTTAGCAACTGCTTTTTACTACTACTTAGTAGAAAAAATTATTTATATGTGGACTTAGTGAAGTGTCAAATACTAAAATTTTTAATGTATTATCGGAATTTAAGGAGATTCTACTTTACTAATTTTATAAAATATTGATAGACAAATATCACATTTAAAAGTACTAAATATTGGGATGTAATGTGATCTAAATAGTTGCAGATGTTTTTGTAATTAGCGCGTGATATTTCATGTTCTATTTATTGACAACTAGCTAATCTATAACTATAACTATTATTACATTGATATGATAGAACATGAATAATAATTTAGATCTTAAGATATATGCGTGGCAGGGAGCTTATTAACTTAGCCTAGGTGAGAAATTTATGTAAGTATATTGAGTATATTGAGATATTTCAACTTGAGATATTTCATGAACATGAACTTAAAACTTAATTTTAATTAACTTAAGCTAATCCGGAGGCAGGAGGTCGCCAGGTCTAGGCAGACGGCGACGGGCATGGTGTGAAGGAGGGGTGGTATTCGGTCCTGACTGTGGGATTGGAGTGGTGGGTGGCTTTGTCAAGGAATTTGGTCTGAGCGTTGATGATGAATTCACAGATTGTGGTCACTTGGAGGCCTCGGTGAAGTTGACTGTTGCGGACGAACCATGGAGCTTTGACGATGCAGAGGACCTTGTTTTGGATAGTCTGAAGGGTGGATCTGTGAGTGCGTGACATCCGGCATCATGTTAGGCTGGAGTAGGTCAGTCCGGCTGGGATGACATCTTGTAGATTGTTAATTTGTTGCGAGTTGACAATTTGCTGAACTTGAGTACAGGGTAGAGCTTGCCGAGGAGTTGGTTGGCTTTCTTGGCGGGTCCTTCCATACTAGCCGCTTGTCGTAGTAGAGGTCCAGGTACTTGACGCTGTTTGATCATCGGAGTTGGATTTCTTGGAGGGAAAGACTTTCCGGCGGTGAGTTGTGGGTCTTTAAAACATGATGCCTTGGGTCTTCGCTCGGTTGAGCTAGATGTTTGAACCAGGTGACTAGCGTGTTAAGGTAGCGTTGGAGACGGCTGGTGATGATCCTGGTCGACTTGGTGGTGGCTGTAATGGCGGTATCATCGGCGTGCATGCAAATAATTAGCGAGTAATTTTCAGTCAATTTATGAGGTTTCTCTAAGTTAGCGCAGAAAAGTCATTTAGAACATGATACTAAACGTTACCTAATCCCTAAATATCTAGTAGAGCAAAGTACTTTTTAAATCAATTGTACTTGAATATTGACTGATTGATGATTGACAATAAAATTTTAAACAATAAACTAATTATCATCTTTTAGTGCAGGTATATCTACTATTGTAGCTGAGTTATTCACTAAAAAGGTTTACCTTTGAAACTGGTCCCACATCCATAGGTAGTAGTTATTGCAGAAATGTAATAACGCTTGTGGCAGCACTACCACGTTGTGTAAAAGGTGACATGAAATGCAAAGTTATGTTTCGGAACTTGGATAACGTTGACGGATATTACGACATCCTTGCTGATGAAAGGGTAATCCCTATTCATGCGGGGAGGTGGCCGAAAAAAAAATTAGCAGCGAATAGTTCAAATTGACCAAAAAATTAGATTTCATTCATTATTAAATCGACAACAGTCTTATTTTTTTATTTCAAATTTTAAATTGCCTTATAAAAAAAAAACAAAAAACATCTGAAAAACTAAAATTTTTAGATTCCGTAGCAATTTTAGGAACTGTGATTGTTAGGATCCAAATAGAGATAATACGGCAATTACGAAAAGGCTACCAATTATTTTGGCTCTGATTACACAGGCCGACATATAAAAAATTTTTGAGCATTCTTTTCTTTTTAATAACTATTTTTTTTTATTTCACGTGTCCTGAATTCAGAAGCAGCATTTATTTCTATCATATCTGATTTTTCTAAAAAATTAAAAGAACGTTTATTATAAATTTTTTAAGATAAAATCAGTTATTAAGTTAAAAATATAATTATTCAAACATTTACAAAGAATGTGATATCTTTTGCGTTTTTCCATAAAATTACGCCTGGGAGTGATTTTTTATGGATTGCGTCTAGAATATCAGGTTTTATTGACCAACAGTAATCAGCCATCATATTCACATTCCATCAACCCTGGTATCTTGTTTCCATAGTTTTGATATCTTGATGAAATCGTTCTCCCTGTTCTTCACTAAAATCACCAAGATTTTCAAGGAAAAAATCCAGATGTGAATCTAGAAAGTGGAGCTTTATACCCATATTTTATACATTTTTGAACGCAAGCCAAACTTCTAATGCGGTAATAATCATTGTCGCTTCAAATTCCTTATCATTCATCAAGGATCTGATTTGTAGTCCAACAAAAATTTCTTCTTTTATTTTTGCATCAGATAAGGTAGGAAATTTTTTACACAGATACTTAAAACAGTCACTTTCTTTATTTAAGGCTTTAACGAACTATTTGATTAAACCTAATTTAATATAAAACAGAGGTAACAAATCTTTTTTAGGATCGATTACATTTTTTCCTAATATATTTTTTGTTCCAGGGTTAAGCTTATCCCGAGGAGTCCGTTGTTTTTTTACGTAGTGTAGTTGTCGTGCTCTACTATCCCACTCACATAAAAAACAAGAATATTTCGTATATTCTGATTGTTGACCTAATAACATAGATATAATTTTAATATCTCCACAAAGTTGCCAACCGTGATTATGATACTGAAATTTATTGAGTAAAAATTCCAAATTTTCATAAGTTTTGCGAATGAGTGTTGTTGCTGTCGTAACTAATACGCTTTCTCACGAGAGGTCGCATACCTCATGGAAAGTGTGCCGAAATTTAATGGTGTGAATTATTTCTATGAAAATAGTGAAAATTACCACTATATGGATTTTCTTTAAAACCTTATGTGATACGATAAAACGAGTGGTGAACTCGTAATCAGTGTCACCGAATTAGTAAAAAAAGTTATCAAAATTGTAGACAATCAAAATCATGTCGGCCTGTGTTATTATAACTCTTTTCAATGTTTAATGCAATTATTGTTGTTTGTTACTTCTGTCGCTGCGCTCGCAGTCGTATGTTGTTAACTGTTGTGATTTGTAGTTTAGTTTAGGTACTTTATTTTTGATAATAGTTGAAGGAAAGTACGCAAAACAATTTTACCAAAACACTGTGAATAACGGCCAGTTTTCAACGGCATGTTTGGAAGAACTTTACCTTGGTATTGCTACTATGGATGTAAACAGAATGTCTAAAGGTGTTCAGAAATTGAAGCGACTCAACCAATTCAGTTACAGCAACTATTTGCAGCTATTTTTTTTTATCTCTACGTGTCCGAAAATGCAAAAACAGTGCATCACTACATGTAACTGCTTTGGCTCATCTGATCTCTATTTTCAAGATAAAAAGTTTTTTGTTGGTTACTATTCAACTCTTAATATAGGAAGATCTAAAGTTGCACGTACCATCAAACAGTTTTATAAAGACCTCGTAAAATTACTTTTTGACGTATAAAGTTGAAATTTAGCACAAATATAGGAATTGATGTTCCAATGAGAGGGGCGTAGTTTTAAAAGTTAAATTTTGACTTAAGGGGTTAGCTTATGGGGGCAAGTTAAAAAAAAAATTCTAAGGTCATCGAGTGGGATGTCAAATGAAAGCTTGTGAAAACACGATTTCAAAAATATATATGATTACTTGCATACACTTTTCCTTGTATTGTTTAAAAATATGGCCAAAAATCTCTCTCCTCTCACCCTACCTCGAAAACACTGATCAAAAAAATTTAAAAAAGTTCTGGCGTATTCTTCTTAAAGTATATATTGAACGAAAATTATCACGAGAGCATTAGGTTTGATAATTTAATCGGTATATGGGGTGAAATCGGAAGTGAAAAAAGAAAATTTACCGGGTCATCGAATGGGGTGTCAAATGAAAGCTTGTGAAAACACCAGTTCAAAAAGTCTTCACACACCACCTGCTTTCTATACTTTTTTAGTGTTCCGTACGGAACACTTATAAGATCACTTCGGTGTCTGTCTGTCTGTCACACCCGATTTTCTTCGAAACTATTTGACATAGATAGTTGAAATTTGGTAATAATATAGGAATTGATGGCCTCATCAGAGCCATGTAGTTTTGAGAGTTAAATTTTGACTTAAGGGGTTAATTTTGGTAGGTGAAAAAAAATTTTTTTTCTAGGTCATCGAGTGTGGTGTCAAATGAAAGCTTGTAAAAACACGAGTAAAAAATATATATGTAATGTAATACTTGCGCGCACTTTTCTTTCTATTATTTTTAAAAAATCGCGAAAAATCGCTGTCCCCCGCCTTATCTCGAAGAGTACTTATCAAAAAATTTTGAAAAAATTCTGAAATATTCTCTACGGGGTGTAGATTGAACGAAAATTATCACGAGTGCATTACCTTTGATAATATATCTGGCATATAAAAAAAAACAAAAATTTCAGGGTCATCAGATTTTAGTAAAGATTAGAAACAAACTTTGTTGAAAACTCATTTGGGGTGTCTTTTGTGAAGTCACTGATGATTTTATACCTCTGTAACAATTTTTTTTATTTTAAAAGCAATCAACGTACGGAACACTAATTGCGCAAGTTCAATTTGCACTTGTCCGGTTATTTTCTGTTATGTTTAACTAATTAATTGGAACTATATTTGAAACTTAACCAACGAGTATTAAAAACTACTACGGAATATTTTATTTAGAAGTAACATCATTGTTATAAAAATATAAACGAAATTAATGTAAAAAAATTCTCCATACACTCAAGAACTGCATTGAAAGAAACACGTTATAATCAGCCGCATTTTATCAAACTACCTATTGTTCGCTAAACTAAAAACAAATGAATAATTTTCGGTCATACTTTATAATCTGTCACTGGTTGCCAGTAATTTTGCAGTGGGTTTTGAAAGTATTATTAAAAATGAGCCAGAGAAATTGTGAAATTCCATTTCGAGTTCCAAAGATCATAATTGATTTGTGGAAAATCGTACAGAAATATAAGAAAAATTTTAAAAAGTCGCATGTTACTGTTCAGTACATTGTAAACCAGTATAAATCAACGGGTTCCTATAAAATTCGACCACGCTTCGGTCGTCCCAAGAAACTGACTGCACGTGAAGAGACCAGCATTGTTAGACAAATAATTATAGATCCCAAGAAAAGTGCACCAAAATTAAAAGAAGAAGTACGTAACTATTTTCGAAAAATGTTTGTTCAGAAACAGTGAGAAATTGTGTACACAGGGCCGGCTAAAAGGCGTGTGCAGCCAGGAAGAAGCCGTTAATTTGGAAAGCTAATCGCAAAAAGCGGTTAGTTTTTGCTAGGAAATAAGTTACTAAACCTCCTGAATTTTGGGAATTCGTAATCTTTAGTGATGAAACTAAAATTAATCTTTTTGGGTCTGATGGCGAAACTAAAGTTTGGAGAAACAAGAATACCCCGTTCGATATTAAAAACATTTGTTCCACGGTGAGACAAGGGGGTGGCAGTGTTCTGCTTTGGCAATGCATGTCCGCTGGAGGGGTTGGAAATTTACATTTTATTAATGATACCATGGATCAGCATGTTTATCTGAACATTTTGAGAGACAATTTAAGAAAAAGTGTCCAAAAATTCGCACTCGAAAAAAGATACATTTTCCAACAGGACAATGATCCGAAACATACAGCAAACTTGGTGCCAGAATAGATGATCCATAATGTGCGGTAGCAGCTTCATACACCTCCGCAATCACCCGATGTTAACCCCATCAAGCATTTAGGGAAGGAACTTAAACGGTGCCTTCGCAAACATAATGTTTCAAACAGAGAAGAATTAAAACACAGAATTTTGAACGAATAGTAGGACATACCAGCAGAAGTTAGTAGAAAGCTGGCTGCAAGCATAACAAAAAGGTTACAGGAGATTATCAAGGCTAACGGCGGTCCCACTAAATATTAGTTTAAACGAAGTTGTTATTTTCCATTAAACTCCGTCAAACATTATTGGTAATTGTTAGGTGTATGGAGACTTTTTTGACATTAATTTTGTTTACATTTTTACAACAATGATGTCACTTCTAAATAAAATGTTCCGTAGTTGTTTTTAATACTAATCCTCGTTAGTTAAGTCTCAAATATTAATTTAAACATGTTTTCTCATAATTCCAGTTAATTAGTTAAACATAACAGAAAAATAGTATAGAAGGCAGGTGGTGTATGGAGACTTTTTGCACTGACTGTATGATGTATTACTTGCGCATACTTTTCTTTGTATTATTTTAAAAAAAATGACCAAAAATCTCGGTCCACCCCCCCCCCCCTCCTATCTAGAAAAGTAATCACAGTACGGAACACTAATTGCAAGTCCAACTTGTCTTATTTTATTTTACCATAAACTTGCACTGACTCCTTATGAAAAGCTGCAGGAAGTAAATCATTTTAGTTTTAGATTTTATAGGTTTTACTAGGTCAACTGAAAATAACAAAAATATATCAGGAAATCAGCGGTCAGTTAAACCATCCCTACAACCAAAATAGTACATTTATATATAGATATCCTGCATGGAGGGGACATGTGACCAATGTGATGCGATTGATTCTTAAAGCATCTGCATTGAGCACATTATTTGACAATATCGCGTAAATCGCATTGTCTTTTATTTAGCCTTAACAAAATTTACCACCTGGCACAACGAAATAGAGTGTAAGTTACGTATTTTAAGTGGAATAGAAACCATACTAAGTATCATAATTGCTTATTAGTTAATAGAAAGTTGACCAGCATTGTGATAGATTTGGTAGAAACAAATCAGATTTTAGATTTTTAGAATTATACGAAATTAATCTAACCTGTATGCCAATTTCAAACTATTTGAAGTAATTTTATCTACTGTCTATTACAGTGTAGACTTACAGTTGGTACTCACAGATTTCGAATCATAATACACTTTTACACAAATCTTAATCTTTATGAATAAATTTTAAAATCCCTACTTACATAATTTAATTTATAAACTACTAAAATATATGTTTTCAATTTATATGTGTTTTAACATAAACGTCCTAAAGGTATAAAAACGCATTTATAACTTATTATTGTAATTCACGTTTCGCCAAAATCTCCTTTGGCATTTCAAGTGCTCTTGCTGCTACTCGATACTGTGATCTTGTTGCTGCTGCCGCTCGAAGCTCGAAGCAAGTTGGCTTCGAGCGGCAGCAGCAGCAGCAAGATCGCAGTATCGAGTCAACAGCAAGATCACAGTATCGAGTAGCAGCAGCAGCAAGAGCACTTAAAAATGCCAAATGCGATTTTGGCGAAACATCGTGTATATTCATTGTTAGACGAATGAATTGAAAGCCCGAATTTTAATGTATTACATTCCACCATACGTGAATACCTCTATTGTAACATATATATATATATATATATATATATATATATATATATATATATATATATGTAACATATATATATATATATATATATATATATATATATATATATATATATATATATATATATATGTATATATATACATGTTACGCCACACATCAATATAAGAAAAACCAAAGTTTATGCTTCAGTTCTCAGTTTCTATAAACAAGTGAGGGATTGTTATAAATAATGCCTTTCCAGACTCATTCTTTGTTTGAATCTCGAAAAGTTGAGATCTCTAAAGAGATATTCGGCAATCGTAGAGGAAACGTTGAAAATTTTCTCCAATTTAACACGGTTTGATTATAACTATCATTTTTCAAATGTTTCTTTGGTCAGATAAAGCCTTAATTAATAATCTGTAACTTAAACATTATCTCTAAATACTGGAATAGTGTGATTGCAGCCGCCGGTATGCCAGTGTTGGTAAGCTGCCGACTCTATACTTTTTTTATATTAGAGCCTAACTATTAGCATTTGTTATAAAAGTAAAGAAATCTTCTCAATAAAATTATATAATTTTTTTTTAGGTATTTATAAAGTTTTATTTTTTTCTTTGTTTCTCTTTTCAGCATTTGGTAGCAAAAAATTTATTCATCACAACAGCAAAGATTAAAATCTTTATTTGTTAAGTAAATTGTGGTACAATTTCAGGGTGTAACGAACAATTTTCTCAGAATATTGTAGAAACGAGATTACATGACCTTTGGTATAATCAGCATGTGCATTGTAAGGCCCCTTTTAGAACACACCCATCAATACTATGCACCATAACTGCACCTGGGATTCTATATACCTCTTTTCATTGGACAATACGTATTGAATGTATTACAAGACACATAACTACCTGGCGATTTAAAAGTAATATCGGTTTAAAAATATTTCTTTTTTATTCGGATAACTAAATTTGGACACCACATTAAAATATGTTCAATCCGAGTAACAGGTCGAAAGACAAGGTTGCCAAATTTGCTTAAAATATTACCAAAAAAAATCTGAACTGCTTACAGTTGTAACTGGAGTTACACATGGTAGCGCTCCCCTTCTTTACATCATTTATATTGCAAAATTACCAAAATATTGTTTCCTCCTATAGATTTATATAACCTTTCCGAACAGGTTATGCCAAAGATTGCATAAATGTTGTGTTAAATAACACGTAGGCTGAATAGTCTTTGGTCTAAAATACAGTTTTTTTTTTGCAAAATTCGACTTTATTCATCAATATAGTCTCCTTCAAGGGCGCTACAATCAGTCCAAAACTTTTCTAACATTTCTATACCTTTCTTGTAGAAGAATTTGTCTTTGCCTTTAAAATAGGCCTCAGTTTCGGCGATTACTTCTTTATTGGAGCCAAATCTCTTCCCCGTGAGCATTTTTTTAAGGTCTGCAAATAGATAATAGTGACTGGGGGCCAAATCTGGAGAATACGGTGGATGAAGGAGTAATTGAACTTCAATTCATGCAGTTTTGCCATCGTAACCATTCATTTAGGGCCGTTTTTTTTGCGTTTTCTGCCTTTAAATGCACCAATAACTTTATATAATATTCGCTATTGATGGTTTTTCCCCTTCTCAGCATAGATGAAAATTATTCGCATCCCAAAATACAGAGGCCGAAACCTTCCCATCCGACTGTTGTGGCTTTGGTCGCTTCGGACGGCTTTCACTGGCCGCTGACCACTTAGCTGACTGCCGATTTGATTCCGGTGTGTAGTGGTCGATCCATGTTTCATCCATTGTCACATATCGCATGAAAAAAATCTTTTTAATGCGCTTAAACAGGTCCAAATTGCGCTCAGAATCATCAACACGTTGGTGTTTTTGGTCCATTGTGAGCAAACGCGGTACCCATTTCGAACAGAGCTTCCTCATGCCCAAATGTTCATGCAAAATATGACCAACACGTTCTTTTGACAACTATAAGGTGTCAGCTATCTCACGTAATTTCACTTTATGGTCATCCAAAACAATTTTGGGGATTTTTTTATGTTTTCCGGTGTAGCCACCTCATTTGGGCGTCCAGAACGTCCAGCATTATCTGTATCTGAACGACCGCGTTCAAATTCAGCATATCAGTAAATGATGAATGATTTTCCAGCGGCAGAGTCCCCGTAACACTTATCAAGCTATTACTTTGCTTTAACGGTATTTTTCCCATCAAAAAACAGTGTTTAATCAACAAACGAAATTCCATTTTTTTCCATTGTTTTGAAAATATCGCGTCACTAAAACCACCGTAACTTGTAAACTAATCGTCGAAATATCATGAAATTTTGACATGTATCATCTGAAGGTTGGTACGTCTCAAAAATTATGCCGATTTTTTGAAAAGTGCGACATCTTATGTGTTGGACCAAAAACTTTTCAGCCAAAATAATTATAAACTTTTATAAAATCATTAAAGAAACAGACCTAAAAATTGTGTGAAATTATGATTAATTCGGCCAAATTATTACATGTTAACATCTCGATACCACTATATGATTGTCTTTGTACTTATGAAATCAAAGTATTATATTGCATTTTTCTATTACGTTTCTTCTTGCATAATACAATAATCCGGATTTTTAAAGTTTGATAGCCTCCTGGAGCAGGTAGAATAAAAGACTTTTTCTGTGCAGAAAAGGGCAAAGCCTATAGACTAAGAAAACTAGACACAATATGTCATTCATCACCTCGTTCCCCACCAAAATAATGAGCCACTAGAAACTTCAATGAGTACTGTAAGAACAAGTACAAAATACTGGGCAAAATTCCAACCCAGTCTGACGGAAAAAATTTTCTCATGCGACGTCGTCGTAGATTGCTAGTAAAGTCGACTGTGGGTGACTACCGGGGTTCTCACTTATATTTACTAAATTTTAAGTTACATGTAATTATATTTAACTTAATAAAATAAAAATTTTAAGAAAATATATAGGTGACTGTAAACATTCCGTCTCTATTAGCTAAAACTATGCACGATAATTCTAAAAAGTGTGGAGATTCAGATACTATGGTTGAATTTAAATTCTCTTTTCATTTTAAATTCAATGATATTTACTTTAACAGTGTATTATGAAAATGAGAGTTTTCAGCTATCGGTTATCGCAAGAAAAGAAGTACATAAAACTTTTATAGTTCCAATAATAAAGAAATCTTGATTCGTAAGAACCTCCTTCATTTTATGAACTCAAAGACCTTAAAATTTTATGACCGCACGTAACAAAGTTGCTTTTTAACTTGCAATTCGTATATATTTAAAATAACCTTTTAGAATAATCCACCCTTTTTATCATGATTGTCCAATTAAATAAAGCCCATGCTTGTTAAAATTTCACAAAAGAATTTTATTATCTAAAAGTGGTGAATGCTTTTGAAGCCCCGCTGGAGTCTCAATCAGAGGATATGCCTTGAATGACCATTCTAGTTAAAATAAATCAATACTATCGGTGAACAAGACTGCTAAACTGAATCTTTTATAATCAGTAGTGGTTTTACTCAACGTATCGAAGAACCAACATAGATTCGTGATAGTAATGAAGAGTTTGCTACTCTTCTTCATCTCTCATCGTCAATATTTTCTTGAGCTCTTTCGACCTCAAATTAGTCTCAATATAAAACTGGTAAGATTCAACAAGTAATCGCGAATTTTCTCTTGGATGACTATTTATATCGGCTCTTACAAATCCATGCAGTGATGATAAGATCGTTTCTGATATCATTCTAGCTGATACGGAAGTTAACGTTTCTTGTTGGAAAAAATACAGTTCTAATGGCAAAATTTGGTTAGATCAAAATATTTATTACTCCCAAGTAATTTACCTACCGAAAGCAGCATAAAAACCTTAGCTTCGTAAAGCTGAAAAATTTTTTTTTAGTCTGACAAACAGATGAAAACAGCTAATTGACGAAACTAAGGAAGCAGATATTCAGGGCATTCACTATAATCTTTTTGCCTATCTGAACGGTTGAAGACTCAAGATTGAACTAGCTTCTTGCCTTAATCAAACACCTACCATCATACTTAAAAAATATTTTATTGAACCAACAAGGGCTTTTTAAGGATTTTCATTTTATCCTGTCAGAAAGAAAAATTTTCTTCATGCTGGAAAATGGCTCGAGTTCAGTAAGTACCTAAAAAGGGTACAAAGGCAATGTTAATCAACTATCGACCAGTTGTTTTGCTTTCAGCAATATTAACGGATATGTAAACTACGAACATTCAACATATTTCAAAGTAATTTGTATTTGAAACCAGGAGAGTTTGACTAAGGTGTCTGTAGTTACCGACCTCTTCAACTTAAACTGAAAGGAAAAGAGGAGTAAATATCATGGGAATACCTATCAATAAAATAAAATATGCAGACGATACAATACTAGTTGCCAACCTTGACGATCTATAAATACTAATTAATAAAGTATCCCTATCGAGTTAAGATTATGAACTGTTACTAAACGTACTTCTTAATAGTTGTACTATTTGCACAAAATTTGATGCTTAGGGGTTTTCCTATATATATATATATATATATATATATATATATATATATATATATATATATATATATATATATATATATAAGCCTTCGTAATACCATTGAAACTATACAATCGCGCAATAAAATACTCGATCCAGATACACCTAACCTCCTTCCCAACCCTTGCAACCCGTTATATATTTCATAAATAATATGTCCGTTACCAAAAATCGAAAAAAGATTTCATAATACTGTTGATATTATTCTGTTTTAATGACCCCCCCCAATTCCGAATCTTTTCTCTACTAATATTAAAAGCAATGAAAAAATAAATTAGTTTTTGGACCTCAACTCCAAGAACTCTGAAAAGGACATACAAAACAATATGTACACAGCCATCCCACTAATCTCCTCCCCTATCCCTTTATCACCTTATATGTTTTACTATAAATAATTATACATAAAATTTATTTATTATCTCAACAAAAAATTAGAAAAAACTGCCATATTAATATTAAAACTATGCAGTTTTATTGCAGACAGACAGACGGAAATGATTAACTATGGTTTTAGTAGTTTAGGTATATTAGAACATTAAGAATATCAAATAATCTTTACTATAATTATAATTTCTTTTTCTTTCTTCATTTTTCTCATAATTTCTATGATTTTTGTTTTCCCTACTCATTTACTCTTCGGCAATTTGCAGTACAACCAAAGCCTACACCCACTGCTGAGTAAAGGCTTCCCCTACATGTTCCCAGTAGCATGACGCCTGTCGGTACCTTCAACTTCCAGTTTTTACCAGTCATCTGAGTTATATCATACACCCATCTTTTAGGTAGAGGGCCAGATGGGCATTTTAGAGTTCTAGGGCACCATTCCAGGATTTTCTATATTCATCTATTATCAGTAGTTTTTGCTACGTGCCCCGTCCAGTTCCATTTTAACCCTGCTCTTATCTGGACTACATTAACGACCTTCGTTCTTTCTCTTATTTTGCTGTTTGTAACTCGGTCACGAAGTGAGATTCCCAGCATACGTACCGCCATTGGCGCGTTAGATTACTCTTACTTATTAAGTGCTGTTGTTTCCATACCGTAGGTTTAAAAAAGAAGAATACATTGGTTGAATACCTCCCTTTTAAGGGATATTTCGATATTATTGAAAGCAGTGTGACTGGTCCGTAGTTGTTTGGCAAGGAATTCTTACCTTTTTGGAGTATCGCCTGAACTGTAGCGCATTTCCAGCAGAAAGAAAACGTTCACTTTTTGTACGATGAGTTGAAAAGTCTACAGAAAACTGGTGTTAGTTCGCCCGTGATTTTTTGGTGTGTAGCTTCATAAAAATACGTTTTATGACACGGTGTCTCGAGATAATATCAGGCTTCCTTGAGTTCACAGTGGGAACACTGAGTGATTTGGCTAAAAAGTTGGATTTCTCAGCAGTTGTTGTTGCAATATTATTATTTGGCTATGCGAGTGGTAATATAGTGAATTTAATGAAATTTTAACTAATGACCTTAGGAACCAACCAAACAGACCTAGAATAATTTCTTTGCATTTGTTCCAGATACGAACGAAGATGTTACGATTTATGACATCAAAATTTTCACTCCATTGTCGATACGCAAAATGCCTAAAAGCAATAGCTTCTTTGGATTTTCGCTCGAACCAAAGCTTGCCTTTGGAAGGGCATTCTTCGAAAAAGGGATGTGAGCTTGCTTGCCAACCAAAGTGGCATGGAAACCTTTTTAGCGCAGTCAGATGAGTAGCCGGATGTAAAACAAACGTATAACCAATGGAAAGTTGAAAAATATTTCGTGAGTTTTTCTCATTTAGCAGATTTATAGTGCCAGATTTTGCCCGGTTTAGGCGCCTCTCCGTCACTAAAGGATGTCGAAAAACAGTTGATGGCCAGAGGAACGGCGGATTTACAGTGATACTATATATATATATATATATATATATATATATATATATATATATATATATATATATATATATATATACATACATATAATATATATATAAAATGCAACGTCTCTCTGTCTGTCTGTCTGTCCGTTAGTGCGCCTATCACTGAAAAACCACTTATCCGATTTACGTACTTTTTTTTTAAAACATACATATATTCTCTGGCCAGGTTATAGGCTATATTTTATTACGATAGGTAGCATAAGGAATGAGCAGTGTCGTAAAATAGTGAATGATGTCGGAAATAAGTTTGCCGCTAGCGCGTGCCTTTGCAATACACAGCCTAAACCATTAAATATGGAACAATATTATGTAGCAAAGAATATCTGTAATGTATAATCTATAATATATATAAATTGCAATGTCTCTCTGTCTGTCTGTCTGTCTGTCCATTAGTGCGTTTATCAGGCGGGAACCACTTATCCGATTTACTTGTCTTTTTTTAAATTCATGCATATATTCTTTGGCCAGGTTATATAATAATAATAATAATCTATATCTATAATATATATAAAATGCAATGTTTGTCTGTCTGTCTGTCTGTCCGTTAAGGCGCTTATCCCTCGAGAACCACTTATCCGATTTACATGATTTTTTAAATTCATACATATGTTCTCTGACCAGGTTATAGGTATATATTTTATTACATCTATAATATATATAAAATGCAACGTATTCTGTCTGTCTGTCTGTCCGTTAGTGCGCTCATCACTGGAGAACCACTTATCCGATTTTCGTACTTTCTTTTTTTAAAACATACATATGTTCTCCGGCCAGATTATAGGCTATATTTTATTACGATAGGTAGCATAAGGAATGAGCAGTGACAATAATAGTAAATGAAGTCGGACAAAGTTTGCCGCTAGCGCGTTCTCTTGCAATACACAGTCGAAACCATTAAATATGGAACAATATTATGTAGCAGAGAATATCTATAATATATATAAAATGTCCGTCTGTCTGTCTGTCTGTCCGTCCGTTAGTGTGCTTATCACTGGAGAACTCCTTATCCGATTTACGTGCTTTTTTTTAACCATACGTATGTTCTCTGGCCAGGTTATAGGATATATTTTATTAGGTGACATAAGGAATAAGCAGTGACGATAATAGTGAATTAAGTCGGAGGAAAGTTTGCCGCTAGCGCGTTCTCTTGCAATACACTCGCTAAAGCATTAATTATGGAACAATATCATGTAGCAAAGAATACAATATATATATAAAAATGCAACGTC
This sequence comes from Pachyrhynchus sulphureomaculatus, assembly GCA_019049505.1. Taxonomy (NCBI): domain Eukaryota; kingdom Metazoa; phylum Arthropoda; class Insecta; order Coleoptera; family Curculionidae; genus Pachyrhynchus; species Pachyrhynchus sulphureomaculatus. Next base: position 38,474,302 of record CM032452.1, read on the forward strand.
TCTCTGTCTGTCTGTCTGTCCGTTAGTGCACTTATCACTCGAGAACCACTTATCCGATTTACGTGTTTTTATAAATTTATACATATGTTCTATATAATTCGATATAATGGGAGATAATGGGATATAAGGTGAGATAATGGGAGATAAGGAGAAATAATGGGAGATAAGTCGAGATAAGCCTCGATAATGGGAGATAAGGTGAGATAATGGGAGATAAGTATAAATAATGGGAGATAAGGAGAGATAATAGGAGATAAGTAGAGATAAGTCTAGATAATGGGAGTTATGGTGAGATAATGGGAGATAAGGAGAAATAATGGGAGATAAGGAGAAATAATGGGAGATAAGTCGAGATAAGCCTAGATAATGGGAAATAAGGTGAGATAATGGGAGATAAGGAGAAATAATGGGAGATAAGTCGAGATAAGCCTAGATAATGGGAAATAAGGTGAGATAATGGGAGATAAGGAGAAATAATGGGAGATAAGGAGAAAATAATGGGAGATGATGAGCAGAGATAAGCCTAGATAATGGAAATTATGTAGAGATAATGGGAAATAAGGAGAAATATTGGGAGATAAGGAGAAATAATGGGAGATATTTTATTATGTTGGATAACATAAGGAATAAGCAGTGACGATAGTAGTGAATCAAGTCCACGCGAGCGGAGCCGCGGGCCCGGCTAGTAAAGGGTGATTCATTTAGAGGTACTTTTTTTTAAATAAAAAAAAATGAATAAAAACAATTTTATTTTATAATCTTTATTATCATATAAAAAAACCATTCTTTACAATTATTTCTTAAAGATAATTTCTTTCAAATGTTGTCCGCGACTACGGTTAACAACGTCCATTCTGAAGTTCCAATTTTCAATGACGCGTGTGAGTATTTCGATTGGTATTTGGCCAATGACTCGAGTAATATTGGCCTCCAATGCCTCAATTGTAGCTGGCTTATCCATGTAGACTTTGGACTTTACATAGCCCCAAAGGAAAAAGTCAAGAGGTGTGATGTCACATGATCTAGCCGGCCAATTCACTGGTCCAAAGCGTGAAATGATCTGTTCGCCGAATTGCTCTCGCAGTAAAGCCATGGTTTCACGGGCTGTATGGCAAGTGGCGCCATCTTGTTGGAACCAAATTTCGTCGAGACCACGGGCTTCAATTTCTGGCATCAAATAGTCTGTTATCATGGCGCGATAACGGTCACCATTCACAGTAACATTCTGGCCGGCCTCTGTTTTGAAGAAATATGGACCGATTATTCCACCGGCCCATAAACCACACCAAACAGTTGTTTTTTCTGGATTTAATGGCAGCTCTTGAACCTCTTCAGGTTGTTCATCACCCCAAATACGGGCATTTTGTTTAATCACAAACCCATTAAGCCAAAAATAGACCTCATCGGTGAACAAAATTTTTCTCGAAAACAGTGGATCTTCTGCAAGCTTGTCCAAGAGCCCAGCGACTAAAACGGAAACGATTCGGAAGGTCGGTCGGCTTCAGTTGTTGCACTAGTTGAATTTTGTATGCTTTTAAAGAAAGATCCTTACGTAAAATACGCCAAGTTGTTGAATATGACAGGCCAAGCTGTTGAGAACGGCGACGAATCGACACTTCACGGTCTTCGCGTACACTCTCCGCTACCGCCCCTATATTTTCTTCACTACGTGCTGGATGTGGTCTATTCGGTCGAGCATTATCCAATAATGAAAATTGGGTCTCAAACTTATTGATGGTAGAGCGAATTGTGCGTTCGGTAGGCCGATTATGTGGACCATAAGTTGCTCTAAGCGCCCGATACACATTCCTCGTAGAACGCCCATTTTCGTAATAAAGTTGAACAATTTGTAGACGCTGTGCCGGGCTAAGTCTTTCCATTATGAATTGTCAAACACTACTGAACAGGAATGCCACTTCAGTTGACACGACGCATGCGCAATCTGCAATTAAATCCCCATCACAAAAAGTACCTCTAAATGAATCACCCTTTATATATATATATATATATATATATATATATATATATATATATATATATATATATATATATATATATATATATATATATATATATATATATATATATACATATATATATATATATATATATATATATATATATATATATATATATATATATATATATATATATATATATATATATATATATATATATATATATATATATATATATATATATATATATATACTGTTAACAAATGGCGGATTAGGATTCGCAGAAATAGAAAAAAAAAATAAAGAAAAAGATCAGAGAAGGCGTCGGACAGTACAGAAACTCGAAAATAGAAGAAACTTTGAAAGAGGCAAAAAGTTTAAAACACTTAAATAAAGAAATGAATGAAGGGAGACATCAGATAATAAAATTTATAAATAACGATAACCACGAGACACGAAACCATCGGCACCTCCCGGGAAAGAAGAAGAAAAAAGAGTGATAGTAAGAAATGTGGGATCTGAAGAAATTCCCAATATACCAATGGATGAAATAATGAACGCCATACATCATACGCACAACAAAGAACCAGGGGACGATGAAATAACTATAGAAATGATAAGGTATGGAGAGGTATCGATAAAGCTATCTTTTCAAGCTCTATTTAACAGATGCCTTATAGAAAGTAAAATACCTAGACCTTGGGTAAACACCTTGATTGTGCTTATTTTTAAAAAGGAGAAGTTTAAATTGGAGAATTACAGACCCATCAGCCTGTTATCGGTCTAATAAAAATCCTGACTGGGATCATACACATAGATTTACGAACAAACTGAACAGTTACAGCACTTTGAACTATCTTCAAATAACTAAATTACCACAAAAACAAATAAGATCGAAATTAAAAGAGGAATTAGCCGAGACAACTTAGTATCCCCAGAGCTGTTCACGTTGACTCTAGAAGACATTTTCAAAGCGTTAAAGGAATACTAATGGTGAACGATTAAATCACTAAAAGTTCGCAGAAGATGTCACCTTGATCGCCAACAGAAAACAAGAATTACAAGCAATGCAGATGGAATTAAATAACAAGTCTCGAGAAATAGATCTAAAAATAAACTTCACCAAATATTTCAGCAAAGAAACTGAAAATAACCGCCAGAAACTATTAACAGAAGGCGAAAGAATAGGAAAGGTACAAACATTCAGTTACGAAGGTTACAATCCACATTTAAATTGAATATCCCAAATACAATGAAGGCCGGGTGGGCTATAAATTAAAGAACAATATATAAACTTCAGGTAAACCAAAGAGCCATGAAGAGAAGAATGCTAAATATTATACTCCAAGATCGTACTCTTAATATCGAGATACGAAGAAGATCAAAAGTGATGGATGTAATATAACGAATATGTATATTAAGCTGAGCGAGGCATATTTCAAGGACGAACGGTAATGTGTGAGATGGACATGCCGTATGGTTGAATAGAGGCCTAGAGAACAAGAAAGATGCAGAGGTAGACGACAGACAAAATGGATGGACTACATAAAAAGTTTAGCGGGAAACGATTGGACGCAAAAAGCAAATAACAGAGTTCATTGGTGACAACTTGGGGAGGCATACATCCGACTATGGATGGAATAAGCTAAGGATATATATATATATATATATATATATATATATATATATATATATATATATATATATATATATATATATATATATATAATTTTCAAAGCTTTGATCACTGGACGGTGTGTCTTGGCGTTGAATGTCGAGACTGGCTGGCTGGCGAAAAATCACTACTACATTTCACACCCGTGAGAACATTCGTCAACATATATATATACGAGGCTGGTTTGAAAAGTTCGTGCAAAAATAAAAACTACTTATGTGTTTGGGGTAAACCTTTTTTATTTTTCGACATAGTCTCCTTTTAGGCTTATACACTTCGTCCAACGATGTTCTAGTTTGTTGATCCCTTCCGAATAATAGGATTTGTCCAAGTCTGCAAAATATCCATTAGTGTCTGCAATCACCTCCTCGTTTGTATAAAATCTTTGTCCCGCCAGCCATTTCTTCAAATTGGGGAACAAATAGTAGTCCGAGGGAGCCAAGTCTGGAGAATAGGGGGGATGTGAAACGAGTTGGAATCCTATTTCCATTAATTTTGCGACCACAACTGCTGAGGTGTGTGCTGGTGCGTTGTCGTGATGGAAAAGGACTTTCTTGTGGGCCAATCGCGGGCGTTTTTCTTGCAGCTCGGTTTTCAAACGGTCCAATAATGATGAATAATATTCATCTGTAATAGTTTTACCCTTTTCCAGATAGTCGATGAGGATTTTCCCTTGCGAATCCCAAAAGACAGTCGCCATAACCTTTTCGGCCGAAGGAACGGTCTTCGCCTTTTTTGGTGCAGATTCCCCCCTGGTAACCCATTGTTTAGATTGTTGTTTGGTCTCAGGAGTATAGTAATGTATCCATGTTTCATCCACAGTGACGAAACGACGCTTAAAGTCCTCCGGATTCTTCTGGAACAGCTGCAAACCATCCTTGCAAAAATTCACACGATTCCGTTTTTGGTCAAGCGTGAGCAATCGCGGCACCCATCTTGCGGATAGCTTTCTCATGTCCAAATGTTTATGCAATATATTATGTACCCGTTCAGTCCAGATGCCCACAGCACTAGCAATCTCACGCACCTTAACTCTTCTGTCATCCACCACCATATCATGGATTTGATCAATGATTTCTGGAGTCGTAACCTCCACAGGCCGTCCAGAACGTTCAGCGTCACTTGTGCCCATATGGCCAGTCCGAAAATTTTGAAACCACTTATAAACTGTTCTAATCGAAGGTGCAGAGTCACCATAATGTTTATCAAGCTTCTCTTTAGTCTACTGAGGCGTTTTGCCTTTCATAAAGTAATGTTTAATCACCAGACGAAATTCTTTTTCGTCCATTTCTTGAAAATCACTCGACTTCCTTGATTCACACGAATGAAAAACACAAAGAAATAGACCAATATGGCTGAAACTTGGTGTGCGTTCATTCAAGAGATGCTACTAACTAAACATGACCTCGATACGCGCCGGTGGTGCCATCTCTCGGACTTTGCACGGACTTTTCAAACCAGCCTCGTATATATATATATATATATATATATATATATATATATATATATATATATATATATATATATATATGGAATTTCTGGTTTTTTAGCAGATCATTGGTATAAAGAAATAACCGGTCAAGTGCAAGTTGGACTTGCGCAATTAGTATTCCTTACGTTCATGCTTTTAAAATAAAAATTTTTGTTACAGAGGTATAAAATGATCAATAATACAAAACATATCTCAAATGAATTTTTTTCCGATCTTTACTTGAAACTCTTGACCTTGATTTTTGTTTTTATTTTATATACCAGATAAATTAAAGGTAATGTACTCGCGATATTTTTCGTTCAGTCTACAACCCGTGGAGAATAATCCAGAATATTTTCAAAATTTTTTGATATGTAGTTTTCGATATAAGGGGGGACAGCAATTTTCTGCAATTTTTTAAAAATAATACAGAGAAAAGTGTGCGCAAGTATTACATTATATATATTTTTGAACCCATGTTTTTACAAGCTTTCGTCTGACACCCTACTCGATGACCTGGTAAAAAAAAAACTTTTCTCTTTCGATTTCACCCTCAAAACTAACCCCTTGAATCAAAATTTAACTTTCAAAACTACACAGCTCTAATGAGGCCATCAATTCCTATATTAGTGCCAAATTTCAACTTTCTATGTCAGATAGTTCCGGAGAAAATCAGATGTGACGGACAGACAGACACCGAAGTGATCTTATAAGTGTTTCGTACGGAATACTGAGAAGAAAGCCGAAGATAGTATAAATTCCTGGAATAGACCAACATTGACAGTAAAAATGTCCATGACTTACCTCTGGTAAAGGACGATGAGGATCATAAACTTACATTTGACATATAAAATTAATTAAATAATAAAATATATTTAGTGTTTCCTACGAAACACTCATGGAATCACTTTGATGTCCGTCTGTCACCCTATTTGACATATAAAGTTGAAATTTGGCACAAACATAGGAATTGATAGTCCAATCAGAGCCGTGTTGTTTTGGCTTAAGGGGTTAGTTTGTAGGAGAAAATGAAAAAAGGCAAGGTCGTCGAGTGGGATGTCAAATGAAAGCTCGCGGAAACACGAGTTCAAAAATATATATAATGTAATACTTACACACACTTATCTTTGTATTATTTAAAAAAAAAATGGCGAAAAATCTTTGTCTTTCCGCCCTCTCTAGGTAAGTACTGATCAAAAAACTTTGAAGAAATTCTGAAATATTCTTCATGAAGTATAAATTGAGCGAAAATTATCACGAGAACATTATGTTTGGTATGTTATCTGATATATGGGTGGTGAAATCAGAAGTGAAAAAAAAAGTTACCAGGTATCGAGTAAGGTGTCAAATTAAAGCTTTTGAAAACAACAACAATATATATGATGTAATACTTGCGAACGCCTTTCTTTGTGTAAATTGCCAAAAATCGATAACTTCCCCTTATCTCGAAAAGTACTGATCAAAAAATTTTCAGGAATATTTTCCATAAAGTTTAGATTGAGCGGAAATTATCATGGCTGCATTACGTTTAATAATTTATCTGGTATAAAAAAAACTATTCAATTGACAAAATGGTGAAGGTGAGTAAACCGGGGCAAAGAGCTTCAGCTTTAAGCATTTAGTGACCAATTAATAGGTACCAAGATATAAATTAATTTTATTTAATTCGTTTATAATTAAACAAATTTTTATATAGTAAATATTTGTTTTCCACTTTTATTGCTAGATTCTAGATTGAGATAGATTGATTTATTGGCTATTAGGTAGCTAAGATGCTATAACTATTATACATTATTGACTAAGAAAAACCATGAAAATACATATTGGATCCTAAGATGTCAGGGCCTAATTAACTTAGGCTAGGTAAGGATTTTATTTTATTTTAAGAGCAATCACGGTACAGAACATGATTTGTGCAAGTCCAACTTGTACTTGACTGATTGTTTAAATTGAAAGGAATGAGTAAAGCAGTCACTGTCCGTTTTAAGGAAAATGCCATATGGTAAATAGAATTCAGAAATTTAATTCAAATGAAAAGAAAAAGAGGTCCCTAAATCCAATGTTTAACCAATATACTAATGCTAGATCAACCTGGAAGGCTACTATCTTCTTTTTTTATTTATGTTTACTAAGTAACGCAATCTGTTTTTTTCTTTTTATAAAATAATTAGTTATCTTCCTATATTTAACTTAGAGGTATTTTTAGTAAGGGAATAATAATAAATTCATCGCCCACCTATTTTTTACCACTGAGAAAGGTTATAAGTCTGAGATATTTATGATGTAGACCTGCACCCATGCCCGATAAGACGAACAGGTTCCGAAGACCGTCGCGGCCGCCTCTTCATCTTCTACCTAATCTGAATAAATTTTAAAATCATTTTTAAATTATTATTAAATTACGTAAACTAAACACCTAGAAGATAGAAAACAGTAAAAAAATATAAAGTTTAATGAGTAAAAGAAAATTTATAAATTTATTTAAAGATTAAGTTTATTGTGTTCTAGGGATTCTGAACCGTGAACAAGTGCAAATATTTTCGAATATGATACTTCCATGAATACAATACTTCCGTGAACAGAGAAAGTAAAATATATTATTTAATTTTCTGTTATTTTGTAGGGAATTCAATCTGTCTCTCTGTCAATATGCCAGCTCTCTTCCGTGCTTGCGCATGGTCACATTATCACAAGTTGTCTCCATAAAATAATTGGATAATCGATTATACAACAAAACACCACATACAGTACATAGAGTTGCATACATCTGTAAGAGTCTATGGTGCATCATTTTTTCTGCTAACTTCCCATCGACCTGCGCACATAATATTTTATTGGCAACATCCACCATGTGCTGACACATGGTGGATGTTGATATATGAAAAAATATGAACCTTGATTTTATTCTTCTCGTTTATAAACTGGCGATGTAATTTCATTTTAATCACGACCACAAGTGTTTGCAATAAATTTCGCTTCACCTCATATATCACATAATATGTACCAGCATATTTCTAAATCCATTTGAGAATCTGGCAAGCCCAAATAAATTAAGGTTTCGATGAATTATTAAGTTGTTTGTTCGTGATAATCTCTGATATGTTGTGGTAATATTTGATGTATACAAATTATTGTAATACCCAAGACAAACTAAGGGACCCAAAAACCGTCAACTGTCAGAAAATTTGAGGACCAATTTTCTGGAAGTAGTCATTAATAAAGGTGATGTCACTTCCATACTGTGCCCTACAATTTGTAGGGCACAGTGTTCTTTGAAAATAGGAATATACAAGGTTGTCTTTAAAAATAAGGGTTTATATATATATATATATATATATATATATATATATATATATATATATATATATATATATATATATATATATATATATATATATATATATATATATATATATATATATATATATATATATAATTATTTTTAATTAATGATTTAATTATGATTAGTGATCAATCACCCTTTTATGGTAATATGTATTGCCAAGTTATCAGGAATTGCTTGTTTTATTTTACACTATAACTAGTTTTTCCTACACCAGCGTTTTGATTTACTCAATTATACTCAAAACCCAAGGATATTGTTTTTTCGTTCAAATGATCCGAAAATATAAATAAGTAATGATGAGTTTTCCTTTACAAAATATTGAACACAAATTAAATACCCAAAATCAGATAACACACACAGAATATATTCGAGAATATACTGTAGTTTGTGTTCAATATTTTCAAGAGAAAAGATCGTGTTATTACCTAACACTAGGAGGATAACTAAATAAATAGTCAGAACGTTCGCGTAGAAAATCTATTTCTGCAAATTAAAAAAAAATCTTGTTAACTTGCCACTATATATTATAATTGACAGAAATCTGTAACTCACCATTTCCATTTCTGGTTTTCCTTTAAGGTTAAAGTAAAAATTCCTTTAAAAAATAACAACAAAATTGGAGAATTCAAGTACCAGTAAAACGAATTTTTTTAAAAAATTGTAACTTGCCAGATTCCTATAAAACCATTTGCCTACTCTCGTTATTATTGCTTTAATTGCTGCTATAAATCTAGCCATAATAAAAATAACTTTACGACATTAAAATAAAAATTCAATCCTTTCGAATGTTTTATGTCACAAAACTGCACACCTATATATATATATATATATATATATATATATATATATATATATATATATATATATATATATATATATATTTATATATATATATATATATATATATATATATATATATATACGAGGCTGGTTTGAAAAGTCCGTGCAAAAATAAGAACTACTTATGTGTTTGGGGTAAACCTTTTTTATTTTTCGACATAGTCTCCTTTTAAGCTTATACACTTCGTCCAACGATGTTCTAGTTTGTTGATCCCTTCCGAATAATAGGATTTGTCCAAGTCTGCAAAATATCCATTAGTGTCTGCAATCACCTCCTCGTTTGAATAAAATCTTGGTCCCGCCAGCCATTTCTTCAAATTGGGGAACAAATAGTAGTCCGAGGGAGCCAAGTCTGGAGAATAGGGGGGATGTGAAACAAGTTGGAATCCTATTTCCATTAATTTTGCGACCACAACTGCTGAGGTGTGTGCTGGTGGGTTGTCGTGATGGAAAAGGACTTTCTTGTGGGCCAATCGCGGGCGTTTTTCTTGCAGCTCGGTTTTCAAACGGTCCAATAACGATGAATAATATTCACCTGTAATAGTTTTACCCTTTTCCAGATAGTCGATGAGGACTATCCCTTGCGAATCCCAAATGACAGTCGCCATAACCTTTCCGGCCGAAGGAACGGTCTTCGCCTTTTTTGGTGCAGATTCCCCCTTGGTAACCCATTGTTTAGATTGTTGTTTGGTCTCAAGAGTATAGTAATGTATCCATGTTTCATCCACAGTGACGAAACGACGCTTAAAGTCCTCCGGATTCTTCTGGAACAGCTGCAAACCATCCTTGCAACACTTCACACGATTCCGTTCTTGGTCAAGCGTGAGCAATCGCGGCACCCATCTTGCGGAGAGCTTTCTCATGTCCAAATGTTTATGCAAAATATTATGTACCCGTTCAGTCGAGATGCCCACAGCACTAGCAGTCTCAGGCACCTTAACTCTTCTGTCATCCATCGCCATATCATGGATTTGATCAATGATTTCTGGAGTCGTAACCTCCACAGGCCGTCCAGAACGTTCAGCGTCACTTGTGCCCATATGGCCAGTCCGAAAATTTGGAAACCACTTATAAACTGTTCTAATCGAAGGTGCAGAGTCACCATAATGTTTATCAAGCTTCTCTTTAGTCTCCTGAGGCGTTTTGCTTTTCATAAAGTAATGTTTAATCACCACACGAAATTCTTTTTCGTCCATTTCTTGAAAACCACTCGACTTCCTTGATTCACACGAATGCCAAACACAAAGAAATAGACCAATATGGCTGAAACTTGGTGTGCGTTCATTCAAGAGATGCTACTAACTAAACATGACCTCGATACGCGCCGGTGGTGCCATCTCTCGGACTTTGCACGGACTTTTCAAACCAGCCTCGTATATATATATATATATATATATATATATATATATATATATATATATATATATATATATATATATATATACTACTGTGATCAAAAAATAGTAAGAGTTTTGAAATAAAACGCAAACGGGTTATTTATTTTTCCAAATTTATTTCGTCCCCTTCAAAGTAATCCTTGGATACAATGCATTTATGCCAACGGTTTTTCCAGTCTTCGAAACAGTTGTTGAATTCGATTTCTGGAATGGCTTTTAAAGCCTTCTTCGATTCGGTTTTAATCGACTCAAAAAGATGTCCTCGAAGCGGTTTTTTGAGTTTAAGGAATAGTGTATAAGTGTGACGGAGCTAAATCAGGCGAATAGGGTGATTGCGGAATGATATGAGTTGAATTTTTGATGAAAAAGTCGCGAAGAACCAATGCTGTGTGAGAAGGCGCATTATCGTGATGAAAAAGCCAAAAGTTATCGGCCCATAATTCCGGCCTCTTTAGACGTTTGGGAAGCCGAAAATCCATTTTTAAAACAAAATTTAATGCAACTTCTTTGCTGAATTTTTTCACTCATGTTAAAATTCAAAAAACGCACTTTTTTGTTGAACGAATGCAAGGAAATCTTATTAACTACTGACGCTATGGTCTTAAAATTAGACACAGATGGCAGTTAAGGTCCTACCAACCAAACGAAATAAAATTAATCCTATTTGGAAATGCCCGGGCGATTTAAATTTAATATATATATATATATATATATATATATATATATATATATATATATATATATATATATATATATATATATATATATATATTGTAACTTTCATTTTTTCCTAGATTTTATTACAACACTGTTCTTCTATCAATAATTCATTTAATACTTGCTAATTTCCGTTAAGCAGTGAGTTTAAATTTTTGAGCAGTGTAATTTGATTAAGCAGTGAGTTCAAATTTTTGAGCAGTTTAATCTAAACTGGCAGTGTATAACGCGTGTTGCCTACTTAACTTATTTAGTTCGGATTGAATGTGTCGAAACTTGCGTGTTGGAAGTGACCCAAGGAGAAGGGACAAAGATATTTAAGCAGCCATTTCGAATTTTTAAAGGCTTTTTCCTCCCAGATGCAGTAACGGCTTTTTCCTCTAGCATGCCGTAGTGGTTTTTTCTTCCGTCATGCCATAGTGCAGTAACGGCTTTTTTTATCACCAAGTGGGTGTTGTTTCTAGATCTCAAATTTGATGCCTTTTTCTAATCTTGAAATATTTTACTCATTCAAAGACATTTCGGGTCAAAAAGTGATTAGCTACCTAAATGAGATTAGGAGAGTGGCGGCTGAGACAATATTTTCGATGAGAATCTCACCAGGAGAGGCCAAGCAGCTTAAGGAAAACCCACGAGGAGAAGCCAACCAGTAAGTCAGTAGTACACCAGTTTAAATATCTCACTTCCTGTCTACTCGTGTTTTTTGAAGTCTTTTGTTTTTTTACTTAGGATCAGCAATTCATAGAACTCTAGTTTAAATGTGTACACTCTCATAGCCCAAGGAGTTTTATTTAGTTAATGTAATTTTAAGAGTGTAATAACTGCAAGAATTTTTATTTTGTACTTAAATTAATTTTATTTCAACAACTAAATAACTCTTCAGTATTTTTTCATTTTTTGAGCTGAAGTTAGATTCTTTTTATTTTAAAACGAATGGTGCCCAAAAACAGTACAACCAAATTTTAAACAACTATAAAGATTATTTTCAAAAGGCGTGCAAAAATTGCCTCGATCTCCATGTACTCACCAGTAAAAAACGAGCTAGCTTATATCTAGTTTTTGCTCTATCAGTATTAATATCCACTAAATCCATTCTCAAAAATTACGGTTTCTCTTTAATAAATAAAATATTTATTAAAAATAAAGAAAGTTGCGGCTATACAAAATAACGCCTCAACGAGACTGCTCAAAACACCAATTAATGATAAACGACAGTGGCCCAGATATTATTTCTGCAGTTTCTTTAAGTATATTTACTGGTAAATTATCATCTCCAACTGATTTTTTATTTTTTAAAGATTTGATTACAGAAAAGACCTCGGGAATCGTCGTTGGCATTAGAAATATAGTATTGAAATTTTTATTTTCAGATAACGATAACTGAAATCCACCTACATCCAGATCATCATTTATTCTGGGACACGCGTTTATAAAGTATTTGTTCAGATGATTTACAATTTTAAAAGGATCGTTAAACCTTTGTGAAAAATTATCAAGAATTGCCTTTGGTGGATGATCGGTTTTCGTTATATGTTTAACCAAAGGCCAAGTCGCTCTAATCTTATTTTCGGAATTATTTATAAAATTAGTTTGTGTTTTTAGCTTCCTTTATAACTACGTTTAATATTTTGCAATAATTTTTATAGTATATATCAGTAATTTCCCCCCTTATTCTCCTGAAATAAAGCACACGCATTCGTTTACAAGATATCCTAATGCCATTCGTTATCCAACCGTTTTTACACTTATTTTCATTATATTTCTTTATTGGAAAGATTTTGACGAAATAATTCGAGAACACACTCAGAAATGAGCTATATGCCCCGTCCACAGTACCAGCATCATAAATAGTAGACCAGTTAATGCCCTCCAATTCCCGCTTAAAGTGCAGAACCTTGTTCCTCGGGAAAACCCTCCTAAACGTAAATGTGGGTTCATTTCTAATACTATTTAGGTCGCTAAGAACAATTATCTGTGCATAATGGTCAGAGTGCGCCGAATTCAAAACATAAGCTGAGAGAACATGCTCAGAGTTACAAAATATGTTATCCAAAAGAGCTGCGGAATGTCTGGTCTCACGAGTGGCTTCAAAAATACATTGGCTTAAGTTATACATGTTAAACATACACAACATTTGTTTTATTTTGTTATTTTCTAATTCGAGGAAGTTGAGATTAAAATCGCCCGAGATAATCAACCTATGCTTTGAACATCTATCACAAACATACTCCAACACCTGTTCAAGCCTTTCTAATAATATTTCGTATGTTCCAAGTCCTCTGCGATACACACATACTATGAGTACCTTGAAAGCTTGACTATAGACCGAAGCGAGTTATATTTCACCCTCAATTCTCAGAGCACAGACGGCCTTCTCATCCGTAAAATCACTATCACAAACACAGTAAACACATGCACCCCCATGCTTCAAAGTACTCCTGCAAAAGCATGAAATCAGTCTATATCCATTAATTTTCACAAAATCCGCTTCACCATGTTACAGCCAGTACTCAGTAAATAACAGAGCATGTGGTTTTGACTCAAATCCCTCCAGAAAACATTCGATTTTCAACGTTTTATTTCTAATGGATTGTATATTTTGATGCATCATCCTCAAAGTTCCACTCCCTGGACCGGGCATTAAGCTCTCAGACTTGAGCTGCTATATGTTATATTGAAGTTTCGCTTTTTCTTTCCCCTGCAACCAAACATACGTGGGACACTTTATATCATAGGCTGCATGAGCAGCATCCAAATCAGTTGTATGTATATATATATATATATATATATATATATATATATATATATATATATATATATATATATATATATATATATATATATATATGATATTACGTCCAACTTTTGGTTTCATAATTCTAATACTACTAATAGGTCATTTAAATTAAAGATCCGATAAGAAAACAAAACTGGTGTTTTAAAGATACTTACCAAAGCATAAATGAATAATTACGGTAGCGATTATTTACCTCCATATAAAATGATTTCTTAAAAAAAATTATTTAGTTCATCAAAGAAACGTGCATATTTCCAAAATAGGATGCGACACATCCCAATTTTAACAAATCTGTATATATATATATATATATATATATATATATATATATATATATATATATATATATATATATATATATATATATATATATATATATATATATATATATATATATATATATATATATATATATGTATGTATATATATATATATATATATATATATATATATATATATATATATATATATATATATATATATATACCTACATATATGTATATATATATATATATATACCTACATATATGTATATATATATATATATGTGAACTAAATCATTTTTTTTTTAATCATTTTTAATGGAGGTAAATATTCGCTACTGTAAGTATTTTATTTGTTCCCAAATTAATGGTTTCGTAGGTTTTAAACCACCCGTTTTGTTTTCTTTTCGGATCTTTAATTTAAATAATCTATTAGTAGTATTAGAGCTATGAAACCAAAAGTTGGACGTAATATTTACGTATTATACGAAGTACGAAATCTAAGAAAACGTATATATTGTTGACTTTAAATCCTCTACGACTTACGCGTTACTTTGTTATGTATGGAATTATTTGGTCATCATTATTCATAAATTTGACCGCTGATGAAGTACTGTTTCCAAGTTTAAAATCTGCTTCCAAACAAATTCTACAGTTGCCAGATTTTTTTCAGAAAAGACATATTTACTTGAATGGGGATCAGAAAATCACCAGAGACTTCTTTGCGAATCGATGAAAATTTGTAACTTGAGTTTTTTCCATACTTTCCTAGAAAGTGTTCGACTGATTTAGCCTGCTTAATGCCTCCCAGATTGGGCATGTTAGGAACATACGTCGCCCTAATAAAGTATATCTGTATATACAACTTTTTACTCGTCGTATTACCCTTTTCAAGAAGTTCTTTATGAGGAGAACCTCATCCATTTGGACTGATCTGTTCACGACTTTAATATCGAATACAATCTACAGCGATTGAATTCGATTCCAATTTGAATCGCTGCTGCTACATATACGCTTCTTTAATAGTAATTTAGTAATGTTTTTACGGCGCGCGCATAGTGCGCATGACAAAAAATTTCAGTGACAGTACATTTTATAGCTTTAGATAAATTTAATAACAGAGTAGCGTCTAGCAAAGATGTATCTGTCAGCAGTACTTACACATTATAATAGTAAGAAGTTAACATTTATATTTAAAATTAAATGTCACGTACTCTATTTACCCGAATTACAATTGAATGTAATTTAAATTAATTAAAAATTCGAAAATTCTATTATTAGATATTAAAACATCAGAACATAATATTGCTGATTATTTACCAAATTCTTATCAGATACAAGCTAAGATGCTTTTTGAGCCGCTCTGCTCTAGCATCACTGAAGAAATCACATAATGAGTAGTTACATTTGTCTTCCTGATAGTTATAGTTGTTTACGTGAGAAGGCAAGTGATTATAAAATTTAACCCTATATCAGGAGTAGATTTCACTGGCTTGGTCCTATAATATTCAATGTAACTGCTAATAACTAATATATGATAATAATGTATACATATTCAGGCAGTGCTATACATGCTATCCCTAGTAAAGGTCCTTTAAAAAATTCCAGGCTTAAAAACCAATCTAATTTTACTTTTTTGATTAACAAATAGTCTCAGCAAATTTATTGTTATCCCCACAAAACAATAATGTAAGTTATGTAACAGTAAACAAGGCTATATTAAATGTGGAACAAATATTTCTGATCAAAAATTAGTTTAAGTTGACTAGTTACAAAACTTACTACTTGCATGCAAGCTACGCCGCTAGATAAGATATACAGACCACCGGGTTTGAAGCTCCCCCAACACGCCGAACTGAGTTTCAATATTTAAAAAAATTCCGCCAATCCTTCGATCACAGACACCTCCTTTATGAAATACAAATGCAACAAAGTCGACTGCAGCCCCGTAGAGGTTTCTTGAACACTTTTAGACGTTGCATCACCAGACAACTTCTCTGTAAAGCAAGAATCGCCTGCGGGAATCCATCAACAATGGAAAACCTAGAGGACGCTTAATAGAATTAGAACCGGCGTCGCTCCCGTAAAAACTAATTGGGTACGATGAGCTATTAAACAGGACGAAGATGTGCTTTGCCAGTGCGGCGAAGGGTAAACAATGGAGCACATTCTGACGTGCAGAAATTGTCCATTTATCTGCAATCCCGAAGACTTAGAGCTCAAAAAAGAGAATGCGATTAACGTAGCCCCATGCTGGGCTGAAATAGCTTGAATCTGTACAACCCGTACACGAGAACTTATATAATTTTAATTGTTTTTGCTAAAAGAAAGTACTGTATTCATGAAAAAATCACAATTCGAAATTTTTGCTTTTCTTGACGTTTTAGGTTTCCTAGATCACGAAAAATTCAGTTCCGTCGATTTTTCTGTCTCTCTGTAGGTCTGTGAGATTATTGGCACTATAACTCTCCAATGAAATAAGACATCGATTTTAAACTTGGTGCACAAAGGGGTTGATAAATTTGGTATGGTTTTATTAGTATTAAGGTAATTTTTCCTGGCTTTTTTCTAAGAGAATAAACAGATATTTTGCATAAATATTTATCGTAAAAATAAAAGATGCAAAGGGGTGAGGGAGGTTAGAAGGGTTGTTTCGTATATATAACGTTATATGTCCTTTTGGTTTTTGGAGTCGAGCAATTCAAAAACTAGGTTACTTTTTCAGTATTGTAGTATTAATTAAGAAATAATACCAAGTTTCTGTAGACTTTTCAACGTATCCTACAGAAAGAGAATATTTCCTTCCTGCCGGAAATGCGCCACAGTTCAGCCAATATTTAAAAAAGTCAAGAAAGCCTTATCAAACAACTATCGACCAGTCGCACTGCTTTCAATAATATCGAAAGTCATGGAAAAGGCTATCAATCAGCATCTTCTAAAACATCTTGAAAGATTCAATATCACTAGCGACCATCAATATGGCTTTCGTAAACATAGATCAATAGATCTTCTAATTTATGTAACACATGTTTGAAACATCGCAATTAAACACTTCGGAGAATCTCGAGCGGTTGCTACTATATCCAGGGCATTCGACCGTATTTGAAACGATGGATTGTTGGATAAGCTACGCTCTTCTGGTATGTCTGAAAAGTTTCGTTTATGGCTCTCATGTTTCCTTAAAAAGTGTTCTTTACGAGTGGCAATCGACGGATTTCTTTCTAACACCTTCACTATCAACGCCGGTGTGCCTGATGGCTCCCTAATGTCACTTTCTTTCTTTCTCATTTACATTAACGATCTGCTGGAAAAGACCAAGAATCTAATCTACAGCTTTGCAGATGACAGTACGCTTATCTCTTCATTCACTTTGAACGCTCGGACATCGGCTAATCATGCAAATATCGAGAGACAGTAGGAGGTTGTTCAACTTAACAAAGACCTGGAAGAAATTCTATTTTGCGGTGACAGTAACCAAGTAGAATTTAACGCTACAAAAACCCAGGCGACAGTTTTTTCTAGAAAAGTTAACGCTGCTTAATTTGCTGGGCGTTAATTTAGGAGTAAATATGTCTTCGCATAAACATGTTGCAAGCATAGCAAAGAGAGCTTGTCAAAAGCTGGGAATATTATTTCGAATTAGAAAGCTTTACACTCCTCAACAACTATTAATTCTGTACAAAGCTCAAATTCGACCAACGATGAAATACTGCTCCCATGTTTGGGGCTCTGCTTGCAAACATACACTACATTTGTTGGATTCTATTCAGAAGAGACCTGTTCGCTTTATTGGAGACCCGGAACTGGCCAGTAACCTTGACTCATTAAAACATCGAAGAACGGTTGGCGACTTGAGTCTATTCTACAAGTATTTTCATGGAAGGTGTTCTATGGGTGTAGCCCGCTTAACTCTTCCCAGAACGATCCATGCTAGAAACACACGTCGCGCTAATACTTCACATTCGTATGAGGTTCAGCTTGTTACTCCTCATACAATCCTTTTCAATCAGTATTTTATTTGGAGAACCTCATCCCTTTGAAATAATTTGCCTAGGATTATGTTTCCGACCGAGTACAATTTACAGCGATTCAAGACCAACGTGAATCGCTTATTCCGCACATGTACCGCTTCTGTAGCGCTTTAGGGATTTCTCTGCAGCACATGTGCTAGGCTCATAAAAAAACCCAAGGGTGTGAAAGTGATGGGAGTATTATTTTGAGAATTTTTGCAGTAGGTTGATGTAACCGACAAATTTTAAGCATTATAGTCAAATATGTAAGGAGTTCATAGGTTGGGGTAAAAGGTTAGAGGGAGTTGCGTCATATATATCGTGCTATATGCCTATTTGAGGGTTCTTGGCTTGTAGGAATATGAAAATTAAGTTATTTTTTTCATAACTCTGAATTTTAATTGGCGAAGGAGGTAAGAGAGATTGAAGAATCTTGTATCGTTTTAATAACATCATGCCAATTGATAAAACATACAAGGTGTCAAAGGTGTGGCGAAAGGAAGTAGAAGAGTCACTTCGTATTTGTCTTTTCTTTCAGTCAAGGATCGAAACATTACATTTTTTTTCCTTATTTTCATTACTATTTTACTGCAGTAATCTATATCTCGTTGACGTTAAATCATCGTTTATTATTAATCATAAATCCTTCTTTTATTACCTTTCACTTTTAATTGATAATTGAGTACTATCTGTTAAAGTGATTAACTAAATGCTTCTATTTATGATACAAAACTATGTTTGTTTTACTTTAAACTAGAATCAAACTATTTCTGTCACACCATAAACTAAATTCGGTACTCAAGGCTCCACACAGTGACCACAAAAAAAGTGTCATCAACAAATTGCGTTAATGTTGTTACCGATAAATGATATAATAAATCATTGAAGTAAATAATTAATAGCAGTTACCCCAACATTGAGATCTATAAAAATTGTAAATTGATGCAATGCTCTGTTCATATTACAAGCTTATTTTTCTTTTATTCAACGAATTTTTATATTGAATATATTTATACTTTTAATAGAAATATTAATTGCTAGTCTTTTATACGCTAAATGATCTATTTACCTTATCGTATATTATAGTATATTTCCTGAAAACTTAAAAGAGTAATTTGTTGTTAATAAGGAAAAAAAAATCTACCGTGTGCAATAATAATAATTAATAAAAAAAAGTAAATCTTTGACATGAAGGTGTCTGTTCACAGTAAGGTGTAAACACATCCCAACAATAATACTCAGACAGTAATAAATTGCAGAAATTTATTGCGAGACTGCGTTTTTATTTTTATGGAACTTTGCATGTTTTCTCGGTATTTCCAGTGTTGTCAGTTTAATAATCTTTCAATAAGTACCTATTTAAAATGCTCCTTTAGCCAAAATTAAAATTTTCGAATAGAAGTTCCTTTCACTGTCTTTGTCTAGGGCAGTAGTAACGAATTAATTAAACCCACAAGCTTAGTCGGGTGCGATCAAAGTGTTCGGCTCAAATCCTTATCAAAATAACAATTTTTTCAATGTTTTAAAAATTGGTCTCAATAATACTTATGCCTTAAGTTCATTATGAATTCTAATAAATTTAATTCATAGTTAGCTGAGATTATTATTTTGAGATCTGTACTACTAAAAAAAAAGTTTGGAAGCACTAGGTGCTATCCATTTATTTTATTACCGTCGTCGAATAACAACTTCGTTTTTAAAAATAAACCTATAAGTAAGAAATATTAAAATTTAAAATACTTAATTAGTATAAAAAAAGCTTTGATTTAAGAATATATAGATTCCTCCATAGGAAATATCTGTTCACTGTATGTTATTTCCTTTTTCATTATTTTATATTTTCCCTAAATTTAATTTGTAAATATTCATATTTCTCTCTTTCTCTTGTCATCGGTGTATATGGTAAGTTTATGTTTATAAACATGCTAGCTGCTTTATTTAATTAAATAGTTAAGCAAGTTATACGTACTATTGAATTTTGTTCAGTTTCATATTCGAGAACACCTTGTCAATATTCACTGAATATTAACTAGGGTTTTGACCACAGCCACTGGTTTACTTAACATAAATAAGTATACGTTTCTTATAATAATAATAATTAAATCTAACGGAAAATAAAAAACCGGCCAAGTGCAAGTCGGACTTGCGCAATTAGTGTTTCGTGCGTTAATTGCTTTTAAAATACAAAATATTGTAACGAAGGCATAAAATGATCAATGACTTCACAAAACACCCCCCAAATGAGTTTCCAACAAAGTTTTTTTCCGATCTTTACTGAAAATTGATGACTGAAATTTTTGTTTTTTTTGTTCTCTTTTATATATCAGATAAATTATTAAAGGTAATGCACTCGTGATAATGTTCATTTAATCTATAACCTGTGGAGAATATTCCAGAATTTTTTCAAAATTTTTTGATCAGTACTTTTCGAGATAAGGCGACGACAGCGATTTTTCGCAATTTCTTAAAAATAATACAAAGAAAAGTGTGCGGAAGTATTACATTATATATATTTTTGAACTCATGTGTTTACCGGCTTTCATTTGACACCCCACTCGATCATCTGGTAAATTTTTCTTTTCACTCCCGATTTTACCTCCCGAAACAAACCCCTTAAGGTAAAACTTGACTTTTAAAACTACTCGGCTTTGATGAGGCCATTAATTCCTATATTAATGCCAAATTTCAACTTTCCGTGTCAAATAGTATCGGGCAAAATCGGATGTGACAGATGGACAAACAGATACCAGTGATCTTATAAGTGCTCCGTATGGAACACTAAAAACCGATATACAAAATATATAGAATGCTCGCCTCGATTAAATTTTGCCCAGAAGGTGGAGCATCACGGAGGCACTTGATTATGGTACCAACTAAATAAATTCATTTTGCCAAATATAAAATAAATGACCACATTTAGCATTCACCTTGAGAAATTGATGGTGTTCTTTGAAGTAAAGTCTGTAAATTTCTACGAAATGGCGAGAAATTTTTTTAAGCGGCATTCTTGTAACGGTTGTGTTCAAAGTTCACATAGATACAACGCTTAGTTGTTTATTGGCAGCTATCTTAAGTAATCTGTGGAAGTTCATGGGGACTCTGCAACAGCACTCAAGATGGTTTTTTACTGGAATTTAAACATGGCTGTACGAGTACCTCTAACGTTATACGTTCAGAACGTCCATTGAGGTTTCTTCTCAAGAAATGGTCGATAAAATTCATGATATCGAGAAGAAAGATCGTCACATTAAACTTTGTGAGATTGCTAAGATAGTAAGGATCCCATATGCATTGATACATAATATTCTGACTCATTTTGTGACTGTAGACGAAACGCGGATTCATCATTATACTACGAAATCAAACCGGCAGTCAAAATAGTGGGTTAACAAAGGTGAAAGTGGCACTATTTGGAAAAGGATAAAACAGTAACTGAAGCAGAATAGACCAAAATTAGCGCGCAAAAAATGTGCTTCTTCACCAGGGCACACATCAATCGTTGTAATGATAAACGTGCACGAGCTGGGCTTCAAAATAGTTCCCCACCCACCCTACTTCCCAGATTTTACATCAAGTGACCTTTTCTGTTTCGTAACATCACAACTGGGCTTGGAGAAGAGAAATTTTCGTCGAACATAAAGATTATCTCTGGGGTAAACAAGTATTTTGCAAAATTCGATACAAATTTTTTATCTGAGAAAATTAAAAAATTGGAATCTTACTTTTAAAAATGTATTGAGTTCGGATCTAATTTGATGCCACGCCTTCTGTAAATATTTCTATAGCTTTGTCGTGCCCCATGATAAACGTTTTCGACTTTTTCTAATTCATCCCATGAATGTTTAATAGGCGACAAGCTGGGCGACTGTGGAGGCCTAAGTTTCAGAACACTATTGTTTTATTTTTCTTCCAAAAAAGATTTACCTAGTCTAGTTTAGTATTTCGAGTCATTATCTTTAAATATAAAGGGTTCTCCCATAATCCACCTTTCTGATGGAACAACATGTAAAAGTGGAAAACTATTCTTTATTATTATCTCATCTATTTTATCCACAGTGTGTTAAGCAACCATCATCATACTAATTCTTTCATCTAAGCGATGAACAAATAATCGTCTTTTGGCAGCAAGAATTTCAAATTTAGATTCACGGGACTATTTTTTACTGTTTCAATATTCAATGTTTATGTTCATGTGACATCTATAAATGTTTTCTAGTAATAATAATTAATAAACAAAGGATGCCGGTACACGTTCACATAGGCTGGCAAATAATAAATGATTTTTACAGTCTATATTGACACTTTTTTAAGTAGGGTGTTATTTACTTCCCATGCAATATTTGTATTTGAAAACAGCAATTTTACTTCCTTTGGTTTTGTTGTTCCAATGATATATTTAACGCATCTGGTCTAGATTTTGCGAGTGAAAGGGCAATGAACGAAGGATTGTACGTTTTTGCAATGGCTGGAACGTACTTTGAGTCCCTTTGCTGCAATTCTACTCTTTGTTAAGTTTATTTTTCTTTCTCTGATTTTATAGGCCTTCTTTTCAGACGTCGGAAGCATCACTTCCACCATTGGAATGGGCCTGCCGTTCTACTGGCGCTTTTATGGGAGAGAATAATCTTCTGCTAGGTCTTCCTTGATTTATTCTGCTGTTTCCAAGACGGGCGACTCTTTGCCTATAGAAAGGAATGCATGATACTTCTCTTAAATTTCCTTCTATGAGTCTCGTCATGCCTCTGAAATCTGACAAGCTTTTGGTACCGTAATGGCTCTGCTGAATAATGACACTTGATCTCTAAATGTAGCGGAGTTGAAATTATAGTTTTCTTTCTGTTTGATAAATATTGAAGAAAATTTTCTTCGTTTGTCAAATATCGGTTTGATTGCTTTTGGAATGAAATGGGGATTTTAAAATCTCGGTTCTTTTTTCAATTGCGGTTCTCAGTTCTTCATGTCTTGATCATTTAATGTTTTCATTAATCTTTTTGTCTTTTTACTTTTCTCTTTGGATTTATGAATTTATTTCGGTACACATTGTTTATGATTCCGTTTTCAGTTTCAAATGTGGATTGTCTTCAGTGTGTATATTTTTTGCTTCATTTATAACAATAAAATTTTTACTTTTTTAACTGACACTAAATTATATTTTTTGGTAAAGATTTACAAATGTGTTATCGCGATTTCGTAGTAAAATAGATTTTTGGTATTTATGTTTATATAATGAAAAGATGTGGGTATATTAGGTGCTATAAAAGTTGGTTCTAACGTCTGCTTGACTATTTAGTAAATTTATATTATGGTTCTTTGAATGTCTGTAAATTTTAATGGGTTTTAAGAAATTAAGTTTTGACCTTTTGCCTACTACAGTAACAGCTATTGCACTCTTGACAATTAAGTTTACAAACTCCCGATTTATTATGTTTATTAGTTCTATCTTTGGCACTGAAAAATATATTGGATAATTTTTGAGGGGGTTTTAAAGCTATTCTTGTTTTTTCGGCTGTGAGAACTTGAGATATTTTCCAAGATGGAACCAAAATATTTCTGGTATGAATGATTTTCTTTCCTGTTATTCTTTTATGGGGTAAATTAAGCTGAAAGTGATTTGCTTTTGTTTACGGCTTATTAGAGTATTAATTATTTTAGGTTGGATGCCGTTATTGAGTGTTATATTTCTGATTGTGTCCAGTCCTTTTTTTAAATTATTTTTACTAAGAGGAATATTAAAGGCTCTATGGATCATAAATCTATAAGCTGCTAGTTTATGGTAGTTTGGGTGTATTGACTCAGGTGGGATGGTAACATCTGAAAAGGTTGGTTTACGGAGAATACTGATTTCTAATCTATTTCCCTTCTTAAAAATTATAACATCTAAGAAATTTATTTTATTATTTGTTTCCTTTTCCAGTGTGAATTTTATGTTGAGGTGTGTATTATTTAGATGATTTAAAGTAGAATTTAGTTCAATATCATTTCCATGGAAACACACTAAGATGTCGTCTACATATCTAAACCAAAAGAGAATATTTCGCGCATGTTGAGTTTTTAGAAAAGTATTTCCCAGTTCTGACATAAAAATTTCTGATAGCAATGGACTAAGTGGAAGATCCATGGCAAGACCATCTATTTGTTTGAAAAATTGATTATTGAATAGGAAATAATTTTCGGTCACAGAAAATTCGAAAAGTTTCAATATATGTTGTATTGTTATATTGATGTTTTTTTGTAGCATAGTTTCAATAATTTCTAAACAATCTTTATTTGAGATTTTGGAGAACATCTCCCAAAAAATGCCCTTCAGGTTTCACTCGATGTAACAGATATGCTTTACGTAAGCCAAACAGGAGGGAATTTCAAAACAAGATTTGCAAAACATAATGCATCTTATAGGTTTAAAAACGAAAAACCACACTTTGCTAAGCATTTTTTAGAAACAGGCCGTCCATTTCCCAATATTAATTGTTTATCAATACTCCATACGGCACCTAAAGGTCAAAACTTAATTTCTTAAAATCTATAGAAATTTACAGACATTTAAAGAATCATAATATAAATTTCTTAAATAGTCAAGTAGACGTCGGAAATTCCGTCCTATACCAGCTTTTATAGCACCTAATCCCACATCTTTTCATTATATGAACATAAATACCAAAAATCTGTTTTAGTCTTAGTTAAGCGTTTGAAAATGTAGTTATTCTACGAAATCGCGATTGTAAATCTTTAAATATATTTAGTGTCAGTTAACAAAGCAATTAAGCAAATTTATTGTTAAAATGTACTGTCACAAAGTAGCGGACCAATAAATCAATCATCTCTTCATTTGTAAGTTTATTGATTTATTCACGTATACTTCAAATTTCCAATTCGAGGCTCCCATTTTGGTCCATTAGTTTATCAACTTTCCCCGCTGTGCTAATTCCTCTTTTAAGAAGGCGTCTATTTTTGTCTGATATAGCTGTGTCGAGAGGAGAGGCGGCATGTGCAACATATTTTTTCTTACCTAAAGTCTCGTTCACACGGCGACACTAGTGTCGCGACAGTCGCTGTCACGGCATCAAATTTGAGCAAATGTCGCAGTCTGAACAGCTGATGTCATGACGCTGCAATGTCGTGACATCTAGTGTCAAGAGTCAAAAGTTTTTAATATTGATGTCGCGATGCCACGGCATTTCTGTGGATAACCATATGATCACCTTCAAGTTTTGTGTTTTGATTGGAAGTTTATTTTAATATATTTTTTATAAAATTATATAAGTATAATTATTTATAAATTTTATAATAAATTAAATTATAAATAAAAAAATATTATTTGAATAATAATTTTATTATATTATAAATAAATAATAAAATAAATATAAATAATGGCAAAAGTGTTTGACATTATGGACTTTCTGGAAATATATCAACAATTTCCTTGTTTGTGGGATAAAGGAAATCCAAATTACAAATTAAGGGATCAAATAGATCTTGCTGAACAAGCAATTCTTAGCAGAATTGAGGGTGTAAGTATAAACTTATATTATAAATTAATTTGCATTATTACAAACCTATATAATATCCATAATAACCTTCAATAAATTTCAGGTTGAAAATATAAAAGCCCTTAGGCTAAAGATTAGGTCAATTAGAGGAACCTACAATAATGAATTGAGAAAAATAAAATCTTCTATGATAACGGGTTCAGGATCAGGCCAAGTATACAAACCTAAATTACATTGGTTTGAGTTTGTCGACTCACGGACACAAATTTGGTAAGTAAAAATGAAAGTTATCTAAATATTACAAAGAATAATTTATTAAAACCATAAAAACAAAATTAGTAAAAATGAATTTAGAAAAATATAAGAAATTTATACAACTTGAAGATTAACCATCCTGTATCGCCATTCAACTTTTCCTTCGCCCATAAAGTAGTTAGCAAACTGCAGTCGCTTTTGTCGAGCACTATCAGTATAGTTTTTATTTCTTGAAGAGGCTAAGTTGGTCATCGAGCCCTGTTGAAGAGATGAACGCCATGAAGCTGGATCCAACCTATTTTGTTCTACATTCTCTAAATCTGGAGATATACCGTGACTAGTTTTAGTGGTTTTTCTTATCCAGTTGTGGAGGGCACAGCATGCCTTCACTATTTTCACAACTTTTAAAGGAACTAGGTCTATCGGCCTTGAAAGTAGACGAAATCGTGCTACTAATATGCCAAAAGCATTCTCGCTAATCCTTCGAGCTCTGCATAATCGATAATTGAAAACTCTTTCCTTAAGACACTGATTGGGCCGCCTTGGGAAAGGTTTCATTAGGTATTCTTTTAGTGGAAATGCTTCATCTCCAATTCTAACACTATCCTTAGGAAGGTCCAATTGATTCGAACAATTGCAGAATAGAGTGCCGATTTGGCAAAAATGCCTCCATCTGATGAACTTCCGTAACTTCCAACGTCTATACAAGTGAAATTATAATCATCATCTACTAAAGCTAGTAAAACTATACTAAATTGATTTTTATAATTATAGTACAATGAGTGAGAGTTTGCCGGACATTTTACGGTTATATGTTTCCCATCCATTGCACCAATGCATTGCGGAAAGTTCCATTTTAAGTTGAATCCATCTATTATTTTTTCCCATTCATTTTTCTTTCTTGGTACCTGTAAAATAATTATTTATTATTATTTTTCAGACTTTAAATTCACAACCAAATGCAAGTGAAGACGACCCGGAGGATCATTCTGTGGTGCAAACCATAAATGAAGTATCTGCTAGTGATGGGCAAATAGAAGGAGCAGATACTTCTAGCCGAAAAAACAAAAGAAAGAAGGCTTCTTCTGGGCTAGAAGAAGCCGTAGACACCCTTCAAAAAGTTAGGAGGGAAGTCATTGAAAAAAATGAGAATGAATTTTCAATTTTCGGCAAACAGGTTGGGGTTCAATTAAATAAAATGTCCATCAAAACAGCAATCATTACCCAACAAAAAATCTAAAATTTGTTAACGGAAGCTCGCCTTCAAGATCTTGGCTCATCCCACGTGTTCCCTTCGTACCATCTTTCATGCGCATCTACCTCCAGTAGTGATAATAGTACCCCGTTTATCCTAATTGACCCTCCATCAACAATTTCACATCAAGTATCTACATTTTCAACTCCACTCCAAATAGACATACCCAGAACAACTAGCACTCCATTTTCGACGCAAAGCAGTTTGGATAGTCAAGGAAAAAGCACGGCTACCTTTTTTCAAATTTTTATTAATAAGTTTCGTAATTTTAGTTTAATTTAAGTTTTATGCTCAATTTTTCAATATACGTTTTTATAATATATTTGTTTTGATATTTGAACTATTACCTGTATGAAATCTTCAAGTACTTTATATATTGCCTCTAAAACTTCTTCCATAAAGCAACTTATAGTATTTTTTGGAACACGATATAAGTACTGCAATGAGGTTATTGAGTCACCAGAAGCAAGGTACCTCAGAATTATCTGGAGCTTAATAGCTGAAGGAATAGCATTTCTCACTGACGTGTTCTGCTTTTGTATTAAAGGTTCAACCTGTAGATATAAGGAACATCATTACAAACAAGTGTAATTATAGGTTTGGTTAAAAATATATCACATTAACATGGAGTCAAACAATTATTTAAAACTTCTTTTCTCAAAATTATACATATATAGCATTATTGAATGCAGTAATAAATTAAAAGATAAACAACTACCTACCTTTTCTAAAAGCACATCAAACATGCCCTCGTCAATGCGAAAAAAATTGCAGAAGAATTTCGAATCCTCTCTCCTTAATTCCTGCACTAAAGAATTTGAAACTCCCAATGAGTTTCTTCGCATTATCCACTCTCTGACCCACCTTCGTTTTCATTTACTTCTTTTTCTTATTTCTACTTCAATAATTTCTTCTACAACATCTGCGACACTGCTTAAAAGATCTTCCATTTTATTAAATCAAATGTACAAAGGTAATTTATACTATACTCGAATTTAAAAATAAAATGTAGATTTCAAATAAAAAAGAAGAACTAGATTAGATAAAAAAACCTACTGCCATGACACTATTGGTGAGCATGTGAACAGGAACATGATTTTAGTGTCATGACGGCAAGTGTCACGTAATGTCACTGCACTAAATGTCACGACACCAGTGTCGCCCTGTGGACGAGACTTAAGGAAAACTAAAGTCAAGAACTACGCAAGACTATATTTCTTATCGACTATAATCTGCATCTGCTCAAAATTAGTGTAAATTACTACCGCAGCGCAGCACAAGTTCCGTTTCTGTAGAGACTTGGGGATTTCTTGGCATATCATATATAATGTCCATAAAAATACTACACCTGTAACTTCAAAATTATTGTTCATAAAAATTACAAAAAAACGCTACTCCATCCTTAAAATTACAGCAATAATAATTTTCAATAACTTATTAGTCATAAACTTCAACATAATATTTTTAAACCCAAAAAAGAGTTAACACCTTTTTATACGTATCAATTTACTGACGATCGTTAATATTATACCCTCGTAAAAAGAAGTATTTTGTAAACATTTCATACAGATAAAACTGGTAAAAATAGTAATAAAATTATAGAGTACATTACAATTTTACTTGTAATATCATTAAGTATAATTTCCCAGATAAATTTTAATATTCTCTGCCGTTTTGGTAACAGGTAATCGTTGTTTACGTCCCAATTACGTTGCTACGATTTTAACATTTTACCAGTGAATATAAACTTTTTGAAATGATTTGAAGATAAGAAACTCGTTAACAGCAATTTATATTTAAAAAGCCGACCATGTGAAAGTTAGACTTGCGCAATTAGTGTTTCGTACGGTGACTGCTCTTAAAATAAAATAAAATCCTTACCTCGGCTAAGTTAATTAGGCCCCTTACATGTATATATCTTAAAATCCAATATATAATTTCGCGTTTTTTCTTAGTCAATAATATATAATAGTTATAGCATCTTAGTTACCTAATAGCCAATAGCTCAATCTAGAATCTAGAAATGAGAGTGTAAAACTACTTACTACCTAAATATTTGTTTAATTATAAACAAGTAAAATAAAATTATTTTGGAGCGACGCACAGTGGGTCGGGGATCTGATTTTTTGGTCAAAATTATCTAGATTCCTCAATTATTAACGAAATCTGACAATTTTTTTTAAAATACTAGCAAGAGAATTCCGGACAAAGATAAGAAAGCCGATTTGCAAAATATAACCTCAAAATTTTTTAAAATTGTAAAAAGGAGCACGGAACCGGTAGGTGAAATGTCGAAGTTCAGGTGATTTCAAGTATGCGCGTTTTCCCACACCCATTGTCACCTCTCAAAAGTGTGTATATGATCAAAATGACCCCGAAAATAGATTCAATGACGCTAGAAATTCCCGATGAACCAATTTTGAACGCATAAACTTGAAATCACGTGAACTTCGAAATTTCACCTCCCGGTTCCGTGCTGATTTTTGCAATTATAAAAATTTTTTAGGTTATATTTTGCAAATCGGCTTCCGTACGTTTATCCGGAATTCACTTATGAGTATTTTTAAAAAAATTGTCTGATTTCGTTAATAATTGAGGGCTCTAGACAATTTTGAAGGAAAAATCAGATCAAATTCCTGGCCTAGAGTGCGACTCGGTACCACTAATATATTGAAAAGTATATTAAAACAACTTCCACCATGTCGTCAAGGCACTGAGACTTTTTTTATACCAAATAAATTCTCGCTCAATCTACACTTTATAAAGACTATTTCAGAATTTTTTCAAAAATTTTTTGATCAGTACTTTTCAAGATAGGGCGGTCGGACAGCGAAATTTGACAATTTTTTAAAATAATACAAAGAAAAGTATGTGCAGATATTACATCATACATATTTTTAAATTCGTGTTTTCACAAGCTTTCATTTGACACCTCACTCGATGACCTGGTAAATTTTTTTTTCACTTCCGATTTCACCTCCAAAACTAACTCCGTAAGACGAAATTTAACTTTCAAAACTCCACGGCACTGATTGGGCCATCAATTCCTATATTTGTGTCAAATTTTACCTTTATGTGTTAAATAGTTTCGGAGAAAATCGGGTGTAATGGACAGACGGACACCGAAGTGATCCATAGGGAACACTACAAATGTTTTTTATTACTTATATATTAGTATTTCTTCTGCACTACCTTCTTTAAAATCACATTATCAATTACTGAGTTATAAACGAGCTACAGTCGATAAGTTATATACCTTGGTATCATATGATCTTTTTGGGCAGTACATGCATTATGTCCTTGCTAGCTAAAATATGCAGTTTTATTTATGAGTTTTAAAATATATCGGACAATTTGAAATTTGAAGCTATAAAATATACATCAATAGGGTTTTTTGGCTACCAACAGACTCAGTTACAAATTAGAATGCAGCCAGCGCTCGAATTGGGAGGAAATTGGTTGGAGGTTAGTTCAGCGATAAAGGAAAGGAAGAGGCCTAAAGGATTGCTAGAGAGGAGGAATACTATATCTGGTGATCATGCAGCTTCATAGTACCAAGTAAAGTTTTATGTTCAGCAATTTAAGTGAAGCAGGGAATCGACTGAAGATGAAAGTTAGGGCGGTTTTTGGCAGCATCTTCAATAGAATTGTAGGAAATAGTGCATATACTATGCTTATAGTTTTGATAACATCATAGGTCCTTTCCTGAGCAGAGTTTAGATAAGCTTGGGGTAATTCCCGACAACTTAGGAATTATGATGTAAGATGAAATATGAATCCACCGTTATGATCTTGAGACCAAATAAGACTTCATATAAGACTTCATATAATAAGAGCATAAGGGTGCCTCTATTTTCAAATAATTGTGCTAGACACCAAAAAGGCTTCTGGCGGTGACGGAATACCTGCCATAGTTCTTAGAATCTGTGCGAGGGAACTAACACCAGTTTTCTGTAGACTTTTCAACCTATCCTACAGAAAGGGAATATTTCCTTCCTGCTGGAAATGTGTTACAGTTCAGCCGATACCTAAAAAAGGCAAGAAGACCTTGCCAAATAACTACCGAGCAATCGCACTGCTTTCAATAATATCGAAAGTCATGGAAAAGGCTATCAATCAGCATCTTCTAAAATATCTTGAAGGATTCAACATTATTAGCGATCACCAATATGGCTTTTGTAAAAATAGATCAACAGGAGCTCTTCTGACTTATGTAACACATGTTTGGAACAATGCAATTGAACACTTTGGAGAATACCGAGCGGTTGCCCTTGACATATCTAAGGCATTCGACCGTGTTTGGCACGAGCTACGTTCTTATGGTATGTCGGAAAAGTTCTGTTTGTGGCTCTTATGTTTCCTCAGAGAGCGTTCTTTACGAGTGGCAGTCGACGGATTTCTTTCTAACACCTTCACTATCAACGCCGGTGTACCCCAAGGCTCCATACTGTCCCCTACTCTCTTTCTCATTTACATTAACGATCTGCTGGAAAAGACCGAGAATCCAATCTACAGCTTTGCAGATGACAGTACACTTATCTCTTCATTCACTTTGAATGCTCGGACATCGGCTACTCAGATGAATATCCGCAGATAGCAGGAAGTCATTCAACTTAACAAAGACCTGGAAGAAATTCTATCTTGGGGTGACAGTAACCAAGTGGAATTTAACGCTACAAAAACCCAGGCGGCAGTTTTTTCTAAAAAAGTTAACGTTGCTGAACCCGACATACTTATGTCGGGGCACTCCACTCCTCTAACATCGTCACTCAATTTGTTGGGCGTTAATTTGGGAGCAAATATGTCCTGACATGAACATGTTGCAGGCATAGCAAGGAGAGCTTCTCAAAAATTGGGAATATTATTTCGAACCAGAAAGCTTTACACTCCACAACAACTGTTAATTCTTTAGAAAGCTCAAATTCGACCAACTATGGAATACTGCTCCCATG
Organism: Pachyrhynchus sulphureomaculatus; assembly: GCA_019049505.1. Taxonomy (NCBI): domain Eukaryota; kingdom Metazoa; phylum Arthropoda; class Insecta; order Coleoptera; family Curculionidae; genus Pachyrhynchus; species Pachyrhynchus sulphureomaculatus. The sequence goes on from CM032452.1 coordinate 38,506,725, forward strand.
TTTGGAGCTCCGCTCCCAAACATACACTGCATTTGTTGGATTCTATTCAGAGAAGAGCTGTTCGTCTGATTGGAGACCCGGAACTGACCGTCGGCCTTGATTCGCTAGAACATCGAAGAACGGTTGGCGACTTGAGCCTATTCTACAAGTACTTTCATGGATAGTGTTCGTAGGATATGGCCCGCTTAATTCCTCCCAGGGCGGTGCATGTTAGAAGTACACGTCGCGCTAATTCTTCACAACCATATGAGGTTCAGCTTGTTACTCCTCGTACAATGCTTTTCAAGCAGTCTTTTATATGGAGAACATCATCCCTTTGGAATAATTTAACCAGGACTGTGTTTCCCACCGAGTACAACCTAAAGCGATTCAAGAACAATGTGAATCGCTTTCTCCGCACACGTGTCGCTCCTGTAGCGCTTTAGGGACTTCCCTGTAGCACGTGTGCTAGACCCATAAAAAAAAAAAAAAAAATGTGTATGCAAGACTCAGCAAAGGAAAAAAACAATAATAATGGTTTTCTGGCAGACAAAAAGTAGGTAATTTATAGAATTTATTCCACACAAGTCAGCAATTACTGGTGGAATTGTACAAGTATGACACGGTTTTATCTTAATTACCGGCTGCCATCATATAATGTATGGAGTTTCATATATATATATATATATATATATATATATATATATATATATATATATATATATATATATATATATATATATATATATATATATATATATATATATATATATATATATATATATATATATATATATATATATATATATACAGTACGGTCTGTCAAGTAAGAACATATTCTCGATAATTCATTTTTGGTAGATGCGATTCTAGCGATTCAACAAAAACTCGGTAGAGAGAACCTGTGTCTATGGCGCATTTTAGTAAAAGTATCAGTCGATTCTGAGCATTCGTCGAAATCACGTAAAATCCAAAATGAGGCACTTGTTGCGCGTCGGCGGCAGTGTTTCTTTGTTCTCATCCAAAGGGACCTAAAATAACAAATTCCGTTGCCGCTAAGTATATTCAAAAGTCGGTGTCACTTGTGAAGAAATGGGTAAATTGTGTTAACGAGACATAAAATGTCGACGACTTGCCAAATCGTGGTTTGACAAAGTCACTCCGAAAGTCGAAAAACGAATCGTGTCTTTGTTTTCACGTTACCGGAATTGACGCTGCCTCAAGGAGCGATAAAATCGAGTTTGAATATTCGACATCTTCGTGCTCATGATGTCAAATTCCGAAGCACGCTGAAGAATCTTTTGCTGGACGAAAATCACGTCGCGAAGCGGCTCGTTTGGGCCCACGGTAAGATACTAGAGTAGCCGTCACAATCGCCGGTCGCCAACCCTATTGAAAACGTTTGGTCCCTTATAAAAAGAAAGCTCAGAGGAAAGACTCTGAGGACTTTGACTCAGTTGTCTCGCGAGATTCGAACTTACTTTACCTATTAATGGCAAAAAAAGGTTCCCGAAGCATATTTTTCAAGAATATGAGCGGTCACGTTCTTACTTGACAGACTGTATATTTCTTCTACAGAATATAAGCAATGTTTTGGCTGCTTGGGAAACCCTTTTATAGCCGCTTTGGCGACGTTAATAGCGGGAATATCGTCCTCGACCTAGAAATTTCTTCAGATTCCGATACAGAATCTAATCACAGGGAGTCAGTTGTGGATCCCTTAAAGGACAACTAAGTTATATGAAGCCAAATTCCTTGATGGCAGTCCAGGGTTTGCGTAAAACCTTGTCACATATTCCAACAAAAAATTGCTGACTTATGTGGAATAAGTTCTATAAATAATATATTTTTGAAATTATGTTTTATTTGGGATATAGTACTTATTATTACTCAGTCAAATATAGCCTTGATAAAACTTTTGGAAAAACTGTATAAAATTGCACTTAGTCCGGCCGAGATAAATAATTTGCTATTTTAAGACTTTAATTTTGCGTTTCTCTGTACAAGATCAAGTAATCTGGACTGATTTGGATAGTTTCAATCAAATGCCACGTTGTTTAAATATTTTTGTTCAAGGAAAAATATTAACAAGGTATGGATATTTTCAAGTTCAACTATGTTAACCTAGTTAGTATATTAAACTTGTAAGTAAGATCACAACGAGATCGCGCACAATCCCATTAAGATTTTTAAATAGTTTTGAATGGCTGTGTTTACGTTGTTATGTAGCTTTTATGCAGGCTATAGTTAGCGAAGTGATTAATTATGGTGAGTAACATAACCTTTTGAAAAGATGCTTTAATTCAATAACACTTTAAATTTTGTAAGTTTCCAAGACAACGAATTATTTATTAAATTTGTTCGTACTGAAAGTTCTAACAAAATTAAAAAGATTCTTTCTTGCGAAACTAAGTTTGAACTTAAAATATTAAAACATTCGAAGACATTATATACATAAATAATATTTACATCTTGTACTAACAGTTTATAATACATTGTATGTATTTTTGTTCTGATAAAATTACTTTACCATCTATAATCAATATATTTATAACTGTTAAAGCAATCTATATAGTGGGTGGTAAGCTTTAAATCTATCATATACACCCATTAACAAATCTAAATAAGTATGTCTTTGTAATTTTAAAAACATATAAACAATGTCAACTCATGATAACAAGCAGACATATATTCTGAACAAACACAATAATCAAAGAATAACGAATGCCGACAATTTTATTTAAATAATAAATTATATTTTTCTGCAGCCATGGCTAAAGGGCAAAATAAGATTAGCAATACAGTGAGGCAGTCGTTGCATTAAAAATGACCTTGTAATTTTTCTGCGAAAGCAGATAATTGACCATATTACGATTGAATAAATCATAAGAGTATTATTTTTTAAAAATACGACAAAGGCATGAAGATTTCTTTGTTCTGCAAGGATAGTTAGACTAAAGAAAATGATGACCAACATAAGCATGTCCTCCAACGTGGGAAGTTAATATGAAGATGGTGCCCAACAATAGGATTAACTATGGAAATGGTGCTCAACCAAAGGGTAAACACTGTAAAGGGCCCCTAACGTAAGAACTTTTGTCAATATAGCATCTAACTTGATATTAATTATAAAAATAGCGCCCAACTTGAGACCAATTGTGAATAAGGAGCACAAAAAAAATTAACTATTATCAAACGTAAATAGTAAGCCCGGCATTAAAAAACGAGTAACTTTATATTGATTACAAAAATGATTCTTTAACATGATCCTAAGCATATGTTTTCATCTTTCAACCGTTATCAATAACTCAATTGGAGGAGCTAAACTATTAAAGTTAAACTATTAAATTCCATTTCTGCAGTGTTTTCTCATTGAATATCTTTACCAAGTCACATTTAAGAGTATATCAATTATATAATTTTTTAGATTTCTTAAATAGATAGTGATAATATATAAATAATTTATTCTTAAAAAAAATAATTTCTGAGATTTTTGTGTATCTGCCCTTTTCATGGTTTCTAGATCATGAAAAGCATAGTTTTCGATATCAATCTATCTATCTGTCTGTTACTATATCTGTTCTTACGATAACTTTGAATCTAAATGGGAGAGCATTTTCAAATTTAGTGTACATATAACACTTGAAGTAGGAAAGCATCCTACCTTAGTAGTAAAAATCCCATCTCTGCTAAACTTTCTCTTCCATATTATTTAAAACCACATGTTACAATGCTTCAATTGAGTTATCGTTTGGAGTGAGAAAGTTAAATTCAATATTGATTTTATAACTATGTATTTGAGAGGAAAGTACTAAGTAAATAATTTTGCTTTTGCTAGGTTACTTTATCTTTATTGAGGCTATACTTCTGACTCCAAATCTTTAGAATATCGGAGAATGATCTTCGATTTGAGCGTATTATATCAGTACTTTTATGGGACGTGTTCGATGGATGTAGCTAGCTTAATTCTTCCCAAAGTTATGTATACTAGGAATATTCGTAAGCCTAATATCTTATGCCCGGAGAAGATTTAGCCTGCCACTCCTCGTACAACCCTTTTCAGTAATTCTTTTATGTGCAGAACCTCATCCCTGTGAAATACTATAAATTGCCTCTGTGTTTTCCATCGAATATAATTTAGAGCGATTTAAGTCCAACGTAAATAGCTTTTTCCTAGACGAATTGTTCCTGTAGCACTTTTCCAGTGGCAGGTGTGTAATAGTAACAATAAAAAAACACAGGTTTTTTTAGGTTAGACTCTAGAGCAAAATGAGTGACAAAATTTTATTTTGTTTTTGAAGAGTTATTCATTTTAGTCAAAATATATATGTACATACATACGTAATAGAATTGGTAGCTAAATTTCGAGAAAAAATTCAACTTGGACCTTATTGATTATTATAAAGATGCTAAGCTATATCATCAAGAGTGTTGTCTAAATTGGAACATTCGATTTAACTCACTAAGTCACCAAATATAACCTAATATGTTAAAGTTGAATAATAGAGATATGTGTTTTGGAAAGAATAATTAAGTTAATCTGGCAGGGTATATACAGTTTACGGAGACTACCCCTATCTTCTTCAACAACTTATATGTTCGAAACATTTTTTGGCATGTCTATTTTCGAAATATCTAAAGCAATAAATTCATATGCCAAAACAATGAGGTTACCTAACCAGAAATGTTCTATTTTTTTATTTATTTAGTTTTTTTAATTTTCTATTGTATCCTACTTAAACATCACAAACATACATCGCTCCACACAATCTCTCTACCCCATCTTTCTGGTACCCCATGTTTACCACTTTTCTTCCCTGGCGTTTCCTAAACCAACAGTTGACCTTACATTCAATAAACACAAGTCACTTACGTTAAACTCCATACTAAATGCACTTTTTCAGGAAAGAATAAATGAAAGCTACTCAGACTATTTAATTGTTTTTACCGACGCCTCTAAATCTCAACTGTGAGTGGGAGCGGCCTTTGTCTCAAACAATACTATTAGAATCATCAAGTTACCCCCTCTTCGATTTTTCTCTGCGGAACTTCTTGCAATTATGAAAAGTCTCCACTATGTCATACTCATAAATGTGGGAATTAACGACAAATATCTATTTGTCTCTGTTCCTTTTAGTGTCCTGGGATCTCTTAAGACTAGGAATCTGAACTACGCTTACTTCGGATAAATTACTGATCTCCTCTATAAACTTAAACAGAGAAACATAACCGTCGCATTTCTCTAGATCCCGGGTCATATTGGAAACAAGGGTAACGAAAATGCCCGCCAACATGCAAAAGGAGCTGTGGAAACTAGAACGCCTATGCACGGAGAAAAGCATCCAAGCGATTATGCAAATCACATCAAACCGATATCCCGGAAATTATTTCAACTGCAGTGAGACCTGGAGGAATCTTCTAATAAGCTTTAGGAGATTAAACCTCATATATATCCCCCTTTTCATCATCAGTTATTAAATAGATGACTAAACACCATATGGAGAAAATTGGCAGTGGGTCACTCTCACTTGACGGATTCATATCCCTTCAAAAGTAAAATAGTCCCCAATTGCTCTATCTGTTAGTCACCACTTATGCATATATTCGAGGCTCCTCATCAATTGCAATCCAGAGATAAATTTCATCTACAACCAAATTGTAATCAAATCCTAAATCCAAGCTAAATACAAACAAAAATAAATCAAATTGAAGAGTATTTAAAAGAAAATAAATACTATAACCTTATATAGCCTAAACACTTCACAATCAATGTTGGACGCTAAATGACCATTGTAGTCGATGCGCCCCAACCCCATAATATCCCTCCATAATTAAACATTATTAATTTTACAATTAAATTTTCCACCAAAATTGATAACTAAGTCTTATCAACGAACAAATTTTAAAAATATTTCTTGAAATAAGATAAGAAAACATAGGTATCGTATCCAATTCCAAGTGTTTTCTTAAAAATAGATAGGAGCTTATCTAATACTAATAATGCATTTTCAAACTTGCTAACCATGCAATTTAGGAATAGTGGGTACTTTACCAATTTTAATTTAACTTGAGAAATATTAGATATATTTTGATATAAAACTTCACATAGAGGACTTTCTTACCATCTTTGTTTATTACTTTTCTAGAGCTACAAATTTTGGAATGTTTGATAGATTTGAATGTTGCTACTTTTATTATTATTATAAAAAAAATACTACACAACAAATTAAAAGTTTACTATTTACTTGCCAGCTGTTGAATACACAGGAACTTTTCCTGCCTTTGTTGATAAGTTAACATTTTGGATTCCCTACCTTGTATTTGCGAAAAATAACAGTTCCAAATTTTTGTACTTTAGATACAGCGATATTATGATTTTATCCTCTCTGAGGTATTCCCAGGAGTATTGTTCTGAGTTTTGGACCTCGAAAAACTTGTTCTCTTTTGTTTATAAATAATTTAAGTTTTCAAAACGCGTTTTTTGGGCTTAAAATGTGAACAACTCCAGTCATATAAGTCGGATCGAGACAAAAAGAAATTAAAATCTTCATAATGAAATTTTCAATAAATTCTCGTTAGTTTTAAGTCGCTCAAGTACGTACATAACCTGCAAAGTTTAAAAAAAAAACACAGAAAAAAACTGTTTTTTTTTCATTTTGTTGTACAGGTCGACTAAATGAACCGAGTGGTCTGAAATTTTCAGAAAATATTCCCTTTGTTATAGCAAGAATACTCTAAAATTTTGGAACAAAAATATTGAATCCAGTGGGCACAATTAATTTTGTTATTTAAAACTTGAATTGCCAGCCATTTTATACCATTTTTACCACTCGATCTTATTTTTTCAAAATTTAGGTTTCAACGCCAGCTCTCTGAGGCCATAAAGAATTTTTTTTTGGTCATTTAACCGTTCTTTTTACACCTGTTTATTAATCAAATAACAACAAATGCGTTCTTTCTGTCATTTTCGCATTAACGAAAATGACCGAAAAAAACGCATTTGTTCTTATTTGATAAAAAAAACGGTTAAAATTACTCCAAAAAAATTATATATATATATATAAATATATATATATATATATATATATATATATATATATATATATATATATATATATATATATATATATATATATATATGTATATATGTATATATGTATATATATATATATATATATATATATATATATATATATATATATATATATATACGAGGCTGGTTTGAAAAGTCCGTGCAAAAATAAAAACTACTTATGTATTTGGGGTAAACCTTTTTTATTTTTCGACATAGTCTCCTTTTAGGCTTATACACTTCGTCCAACGATGTTCTAGTTTGTTGATCCCTTCCGAATAATAGGATTTGTCCAAGTCTGCAAAATATCCATTAGTGTCTGCAATCACCTCCTCGCTTGAATAAAATCTTTGTCCCGCCAGCCATTTCTTCAAATTGGGGAACAAATAGTAGTCCGAGGGAGCCAAGTCTGGAGAATAGGGGGGATGTGAAACGAGTTGGAATCCTATTTCCATTAATTTTGCGACCACAACTGCTGAGGTGTGTGCTGGTGCGTTGTCGTGATGGAAAAGGACTTTCTTGTGGGCCAATCGCGGGCGTTTTTCTTGCAGCTCGGTTTTCAAACGGTCCAATAACGATGAATAATATTAAGCTGTAATAGTTTTACTCTTTTCCAGATAGTCGATGAGGATTATCCCTTGCGAATCCCAAAAGACAGTCGCCATAACCTTTCCGGCCGAAGGAACGATCTTCGTCTTTTTTGGTGCAGATTCCCCCTTGGTAACCCATTGTTTAGATTATTGTTTGGTCTCAGGAGTATAGTAATGTATCCATGTTTCATCCACAGTGACCAAACAACGCTTAAAGTCCTCCGGATTCTTCTGGAACAGCTGCAAACCATCCTTGCAACACTTCACACGATTCCGTTTTTGGTCAAGTGTTAGCAATCGCGGCACTCATCTTGCGGATAGCTTTCTCATGTCCAAATGTTTATGCAAAATATTATGTACCCGTTCAGTCGAGATGCCCACAGCACTAGCAATCTCACGCACCTTAATTCTTCTGTCATCCATCACCATATCATGGATTTGATCAATGATTTCTGGAGTCGTAACCTCCACAGGCCGTCCAGAACGTTCAGCGTCACTTGTGCCCATATGGACAGTCCGAAAATTTTGAAACCACTTATAAACTGTTCTAATCGAAGGTGCAGAGTCACCATAATGTTTATCAAGCTTCTCTTTAGTCTCCTGAGGCGTTTTGCCTTTCATAAAGTAATGTTTAATCACCACACGAAATTCTTTTTCGTCCATTTCTTGAAAATCACTCGATTTTCTTGATTCACACGAATGCTAAACACAAAGAAATAGACCAATACGGCTGAAACTTGGTGTGCGTTCATTCAAGAGATGCTACTAACTAAACATGACCTCGATACGCGCCGGTGGTGCCATCTCTCGGACTTTGCACGGACTTTTCAAACCAGCCTCGTATATATATATATGTATATATGTATATATATATATATATATATATATATATATATATATATATATATGTATATATATATATATATATATATATATATATATATATATACATATATATATATATATATATATATATATATATATATATATATATATATATATATATATATATATATATATATATATATAAATTCCAGGTTTCAATCCGTTCGTCTAACAGTGAATTTCGCCAAACTCTCATTTGGCATTTTCAAGGGCTCTTGTTGCTGCTGCTACTCGCTTGCTTACTGATGCAGCCATCATGGTACTGGTCACAACATCAATTTTGAGGGATCTAAACAAATAGCCTCGATTTCACATTACAAAACACGCATAGTCAGAGCAGCCTTGGAAATCGAAAAGAATGGACAGCTAAATAAGCGAACTAATGCGCAGAATATATCCACTACATGGAAGGGTCTACTAGCTAAGCAAGGAATAACCAAAACATCGAGAAGGCCACAGTTAGCACAGCTCTGGAACCCGTAATTACCACCCAGCTGACAAACACCGATGCTCGGACGAACACTTCCGACACCCCCACCTACAATTTGCGTAGACGCCGACCTATAAAAGACGGTGACCGCACGTCGGTTTCTCAGTTAACTTCGAGCGGCAGCAGCAGCAGCAAGATCACAGTATCGAGTAGCAGCAGCAGCAAGAACGCTTGAAAATGCCAAATGAGAGTTTGGCGAAACGTCGTGCAAATTCATTATTAGACGACCCGGGATTTTAATGTATTACATTCTACCATTCGTAAAAACCTCTATTGTAACATATATCTATAGTATACATATATATATATATATATATATATATATATATATATATATATATATATATATATATATATATATATATATAAATATATAAATTTTTTAATGGCATCCGAAAGCTGGTGTTAAGGCATCAATTTTGAAAAAAATGATCCATTTTGGACCAAATGGCATAAAATGGCGAGCAATTCAAATTTTAAATAAAAAATTTGCTTGCTCCTACTGGGTTCAATATTTTTGTATTAAAATTTCAGGGTGTTTTTACTATAACAAAAGTAATATTTTCTTAACGTTTCAAGCCGATTAGTTCGCTTAATCGACCTATACAATAAAAAGAAAAAAACAGTTTTTTCAATTTTGCAGGTTATGTGCGCACTGGCGCGACTTAAATCCAACGAAGGTTTGTTGGAAATTTCATTACGAAAAGTTTGGTTATTTTTTTTGTCTCGGTCCGACTTATATAACCGGAGTTAATAACATTTTAAGCTCAAAAAACGCGTTTTGAAAACTTAAATTGTTTTCAAACAAAAGGGCACAAGTTTTTCGAGGTCCAAAACTCAGGACCATACTCCTGGTGATACCCCAGAGAGGATTAAACTCATAATATTGCTGTATCTAGACCGTGCAAGTTCAAATGCTTTTTTTACTGCACTCTAAGGCATCCAGTATAGTCCATTCTCTGTACACAACCGTAATAGTTCAGTGTGATATTTATTAACGTACATCTTTTCTTTGAATTATATTCTTCCTAGAAATTTTTAGTCAGATGTAGATTATTCGGCCGAAAAGTGAACAACCTGAGATATGTTGATGATACACTCATTAGAGTATCTAGCGATATCGAGTTGGAATATATAATGAATAGATCAATCAGTATATATTTTAGAACTATCTGTTTGCAAGGGGCGTAGTTTTTTTCTTGTGTATTACGGTCTTCATTTTTAAATTAGGTTAAGGAAAAAACTATACTGGTGAGCAAAAAAATCGACTCAAACCATTTTGTTTCATTTAACACCAATCCTTGAATTTAATTTTCAAACAGTGGTATTATTTTTGGTATCATTAGAATGCTGATTTTCCACTCTTTCCAGTAATATCAAATGCAATGCAAATGCTGGGCAAATACCCAGGACTGTGTTTCCCAGCGAGTACAATTTACAGCGATTCAAGAACAACGTGAATCGCTTTTCCCGCACACGTGTCGCTCCTGTAGCGCTTTAGGGACCTCCCTGCAGCACGTGTGCTGGACCCATAAAAAAAACATTTGGATTTCCAAAAAGTTGCGATATTGGTTTCACTCAATAGAACTGTTTTTACTCGCTCAGCGACGTACTCGTTGTGTGCTATTCATTCCTATAAAAAGATATGCCTATCACTCCTTTATCAGGACTTGAAGCGCCAACATCTCTGCTATACTTACTCACTAATTACGTCATCGGAAAATCGATACCATCCCGCCAGAAAAGGCACAAGTGATTGCCCTATTGCAAGAAGGGCTTAGCCAACGTGTAGTCGCTGCGCAATTGCACCTGAGCCAGTCAGCTGTCTCCAGAGGCTACAGACGTTAGCAAGAGACTAGCGCTTTTACACGGAACCAAGATTAGGAAGATGAAGGTGTACCTCGGAGTGAGACGACCGCTTCATTGTCAATACAACCGTAGGAAATCGTCACTTGGCCGGCGTTGAGGTCCAGTAGGAGTTCCGACAAGTTCGTGGTCGGGATGTCAGTCATTGGACAGTCAGACGAAGACTTAAAGAAGCTAACCTAACTAAGAAGAGACCAGCTAACGGACCCAAATTGATAGCAGCTCATCGACAAGTGCGACTCAGATTTTCCACAATATGTCGACTGGACCTTAGAGCAATGGCGCTCTGTTTTATTCTCCAACGAGTCCTGAATGTACCTACATGACAATAATGGAAGAAGACAAGTCTACAGGAGGCCTGGGGAGCCCTATACGCAGTGTTGTTTTACTAAAACGATCGCCTACGGAGCATGTTCTGTCATGGTATGGAGAGGCATCTCACTGAATGCGAAAACCGATTTGGTTTTCGTGACTTATGAGACTCGTAGCGGTAGAATAACTGCTCACCGGTACATCAAGGAGATCCTGCAGGAATACGTCGTTCCTTACACCAGGTTTGTTGGCGATAGCTTTGTGATAATGCACGACAATGTGAGGCCACATGCTGTTGCATCGGTGTGGCAATACCTGGCAGGAGAGAGAATACCTATATTAGACTGGCCTGTGCGGAGTTCTGACCTCAACGATGAGCTCAAAAGAAGGATTTGAGCCAGAAATCCAGCCCCGGCATCGCTGAGGGACTTAAAGGTTGCGATGGCAGAAGAGTGAGGAAGAATTCCACAGTAAGGAAAAAGCTGACCTGCTCCATGAAAAACTGGCTGGAAGCAGTAATAAGGGCTAGGGGTAGAATAAAACAAATTATTGATTTTGGTTTTTATCAATAAATTTAATTGTTAAAGTTAAAATTTGTTTAATTTTCCCTTTTTCTTGCCACTATTTTCAGTCCTTGTTCTCCTTTTTTTCCCTTTCGATCATTTTAATCAGTAAAAAGCATGAAGTATGCTATGTAATTTGGTATCATTAGATAGAGAATAGAACGGGCTTTCAAATGATACTAAAATCCGTAAAAATATATAAATATTCTAGGATCCGTGTTAAATGAAGACAAATGGGTCAATTTTTTTGCTCACTAGTGTAGTTAAAGTATTTGGAAAAATTTCGTTTCTATTATTAATATATGAAATATATCAGCTAACCAAGAGCATTTAGTGTAAACGTTCCATGTTAATTAATAGACAGTAAAATAATTGATTTCTGAATTCTGAATCACGTTATGCGACTTTTAAGAAGTCGAAAAAATAAATACTAAACAAACTTGTTTAAATAAATTACCGTGACGGAGAAATTTAATACTTTTATAGAATTTAACCAATTAAATTCGAAAAAGGTTTTTAACTTTTTATGTTAGGGTCGTCATATTTCTCGTGGGAGTTAATTTATAGTTTATAGCCCAAGTTAACTCAGACACGGCGTGTATATTTAACAATGTGTTTCTTGTTTCTACTTTCTTTAGGTAGCATCAATTACCTTTATTTACTACCTATTATTTTCTATACACGGTGGCCTATGATAATTAGTACTGTGTTAGTGTCTGAAAATAGGTATCGAGAGCTGTTAGAAGTCCGTATACATCATTATTATTCATTCCTCTTTTGACTGGTAACTTTTTTTCTGGTGATAAATTCATTTAGGCAGGTTGCTAACTGATAAACAAACCATTGATAATCAAAATTATCCGTGCAAGTTACTACATTTCTGCTAAGCTACTTTCGTCTTCAAATGATCTTTCTACTTGATCTGTTGTGCAGTCTTGTCTTCTTCAAACACTTCTTTGTCTTTGAATTTACGTAGGTATCACGTATATTAGCAGTAACAGGTGATACTTCTCTCCTCTCATAACGTGTTTGAAGTACCGTGGATTTGTTTCTTCACTGTTTAATATTCTATTAATGGGAAGACATTTGCAAGTATATAGGTGGCGATTCAAAAAATCGAAATTATGAAAATTTAGACATAATTGCAATAGTAGTTTTCAAGCCACCGCATTTTTACATTAAAATGTTATCGCATATCTAATCTATAATGATAATTCTGATTAGATCAACTGCTAATAAATCGGTCGAAAGTGTGGTTCTTCTCATTACAAAATTTAAAAAATTCCTTGGGTCGTTGTCTTTCTCAATACCATTTTAGCTAAAAGGACAGAAAGTAAATAGTTTCTAGATTTAAACTTTAATAAATTATATGTAACTACTTACAATATCATATATATATATATATATATATATATATATATATATATATATATATATATATATATATATATATATATATATATATATATATGCATATATATATATATATATATATATATATATATATATATATATATATATATATATGCATATATATATATATATATATATATATATATATATATATAAATAGTACATTAACACTAATTTTTACTGGTAACTGAAAAAATAAAATAAAATCATACTTTTCTAAAAATATTTTTCCGTCGGTACATTAAAATGAGTATATTTATACAGCTCATAGAATATTCCTCAAGAACACTATTTTTTATACTAAAGAAACATATTATACCTTATAATTAATTAATATAGTAAGTAGATCTTCCGCAAGCAAAACAGTGGAGTTATATTTAAAATAATTTTTAAAGATGTTTTTTTTTTTTTTTTTAAATAACTTCAAAATTTTTGGATCTGTTAAGCCAAATTTACATTAAAAAAAAAAATGTTTTATTGGCAACAATGACTTTTAATTTTAATATTTTTATAGAAAAAACAAGATATCACTTTAGTAATTAATGGATTTGCTAAATAATTAAATCAGATAGATAATCAAGCCATAAGTAAAATCCCTAAATTTAAACCATTTATTTTGTTTTATATATATATATATATATATATATATATATATATATATATATATATATATATATATACACATATATATATATATATATATATATATATATATATATATATATATATATATATATACACATATATATATATATATATATATATATATATATATATATATATATATATATATATATATATATATATATATATATATATATATATTTATGGGTCTAGCACACGTGCTACAGGAGCGACACGTGTGCGGAGAAAGCGATTCACGTTGTTCTTGAATCGCTGTAGATTGTACTCGGTGGGAAACACAGTCCTGGGCAAATTATTCCAAAGGGATGATGTTCTCCAAATAAAAGACTGCTTGAAAAGCATTGTACGAGGCGTAACAAGCTGAACCTCATACGGATGTGAAAAATTAGTACGACGTGTACTTCTAACATGCACCGCTCAGGGAGGAATTAAGCGGGCCACATCCTTCGAACACTTTCCATGAAAGTACTTGTAGAATAGGCTCAAGTTGCCAACCGTTCTTCGATGTTCCAGCGAATCAAGGCCGAGGGTCAGTTCCGGACCTCCAATCAGACGAATAGCTCTTCTCTGAATAGAATCCAACAAATGCAGTGTATGTTTGGGAGCGGAGCTCCAAACATGGGAGCAGTATTCCATAGTTGGTCGAATTTGAGCTTTGTACAGAGTTAACAGTTGTTGTGGAGTGTAAAGCGTTCTGTTTCGAAATAATATTCCCAACTTTTGAGAAGCTCTCCTTGCTATGCCTGCAACATGTTCATGCCAGGACATATTTGCTCCCAAATTAACGCCCAACAAATCGAGTGACGATGTTAGAGGAATGGAGTGCCCCGACATAACTATGTCGGGTTCAGCAACGTTAACTTTTTTAGAAAAAACTGCCGCCTGTTTTTTGTAGCGTTAAATTCCACTTGGTTACTGTCACCCCAAGATAGAATTTCTTCCAGGTCTTTGTTAAGTTGAATGACTTCCTGCTGTCTGCGGATATTCGTCTGAGTAGCCGATGTCCGAGCGTTCAAAGTGACTGAAGAGATAAGTGTACTGTCATCTGAATGTGTTAGAAAGAAATCCGTCGACTGCCACTCGTAAAGGACGCTCTTTGAGGAAACATGAGAGCCACAAACAGAACTTTTCCGACATACCATAAGAACGTAGCTTAGCCAACAGCCCATCGTGCCAAACACGGTCGAATGCCTTGGATATGTCCAGAGCAACCGCTCGAGATTCTCCAAAGTGTTCAATTGCATCGTTCCAAACATGTGTTACATAAGTCAGAAGATCTCCTGTTGATCTATTTTTACGAAAGCCATATTGGTGATCGCTAATAATGTTGAATTCTTCAAGATATTTTAGAAGATGCTGATTGATAGCCTTTTCCATGACTTTCGATATTATTGAAAGCACTGCGATTGGTCGGTAGTTATTTGGCAAGGTCTTCTTGCCTTTTTTAGGTATCGGCTGAACTGTAGCACATTTCCAGCAGGAAGGAAATATTCCCTTTCTGTAGGATAGGTTGAAAATTCTACACAAAACTGGTGTTAGTTCCCTCGCACAGTTTTTAAGAACTGTGGCAGGTATTCCGTCGGCGCCAGAAGCCTTTTTGGTGTCTAGCTTCATCAGAATACGCTTTATGATACGCTGTCTGAAGACATCGGGCATCCTTGACTGCACTATGGGAATAGTAGGTGGTCCTTGGAAATCGACAGTAGAATGTGAAGCAAAGAGTTTAGCCAACAATTTCGCTTTCTCAACAGGTGTCGTTGCAATAGAATTATCTGGCCATGTGAGTGGTGGTATGGTGGATTTGGTGAAATTTTAAACTGCCTGAGCGACCGACCAAAAGGACCTTCAATTGCCGGGACAGGCGAGAAGTTTGTTTCTAATCCGTTGACTGTGTACCTCTTTGGTTTCGTCGATAATTTCTTTACATCTGTTTCTGGCACGAAAAAATGTGTTACGATTTATGGTGTTAGGATTTTCACGCCATTGTATATATATATATATATATATATATATATATATATATATATATATATATATATATATATATATATATATATATATATATTTACATATAATTTAGAATTAATAAGTAAAAGTAGAAACACCAGGATGCATTCAAAGCAAGTTTAACTACACAACAGGTAAACATTCGGTCATATTGCACGGAAGCGTACTAAGGTACCTTTTTACATAAGACAGGGTTGCAATTTTCTCTATTTTTTTCTACTTGTCCTGGCTCAATGAAAGTTTAAATGCATGAATGATCTGAAAGGAAGCGATTCTTGAATGCCATACTTAGTATATATATATATATATATATATATATATATATATATATATATATATATATATATATATATATATATATATATAATGTTTTTTGATCATTTTCCTCTTTTATCCTTGTTTCGAGTCCCTATTGGTTTACATATTAGTCAAAATTTGATTCAAACTTTAGTATTAAAATCCCCCATGACTAATGTATTGTCACGTGGTTTTAGGGGTTGCAGAACACTTTATCTTCTTGATTCTTTTTGTTCGTCGGATTTAGCTACCTTAGGTGCATAAATTTGAATTACGTTTAGTTAACACCGATTCATTTTGAGTGCAGTTGGTAGGCAGGACCTAATATTGGGGTGAAATTTGATACAGATTTATTTGCTTCTTTGGATACTATTACTGCAACTTCGTATATATGATTTTCGCCATTCCTAGGAAGTAAACAGAACCACTTGTTCTAGATCATTGGTCACATTTAACCGTCTTGACTTTTGGACATGATTATTCTTTAATAAATTATTAATGGTGAGATCCACTAATTTCTTCTCTCTTCTTGCGATGGTAATCTTATTAAGAACTAAACTAGATACAGGAAAATTTAACAGTATTAAGTTGAACAGAAATCAATTTAACATAATTTTTTAAGTAGCTTGATAGATGGATTGCATAACTGCTAAGACCTATAGAAAAGTCTGTATAAAATGACAACTTAATAAACAGTTTAACTTGCGAGACGCTTGTTAAAAAAAAATTCTTTACTATTCTAAAAACAATTTATAAACATTTATTTGTCAAAAGCCGTCTTTTTGATACTGTTTAATTTAAATATTTTATTATTATTAAAGTGTTTCTAGTAGTATGCAGAATCTTTTATTTGCGACATAAATAATAATAATGTTTACCATCAATTTACTTTCTGCCATGCAAGCAGTGTATGAACAAGTTTACTTATTTATTTATTTTGTTGTTTTCAAGCCCCACATAGCGACTAAAATATCTGCAATCTCGTAATTGCTGATAATAAATAGAACGATATATATATATATATATATATATATATATATATATATATATATATATATATATATATATATATATATATATATATATATATATATATATAGTATATATATATATATATATATATATATATATATATATATATATATATATATATATATATATATATATATATATATATATGTAGTAATGGTTTTTCGGGTATCCCGTGTTAGCTTGAAGTCCCTTGATGGACGGTTTCGCTGACGTTTCGATGGAATCTCATCCATCTTTTTCAAAGCGTTGATCACTGGTCGGTGTCTTGGCGTTGAATGTCGAGACTGGCCCTGAGTAAGCCGGTTTTATGTACTCGGGGGTGTTTCTATTGGTCGGGCGGATCTGGCCAATAGAGGCTCGGCTTTGGCTGCGCGTTGTCGGTCCTGTGGTTCTTTGTAATGTTTGTGTTGGTGAAGTAACATATGGTTGAATTATTGTTTCTCTTGGTTGGACTTGGTACTGGGATAGAATATGTTTCCAAGAGTTCGGTAAACGTTGGCTATCATCCCGATTATTTAAGTTGTTGGGCCTCTTTTCTATTTCTATGGCTTCTTTGATTACCCTAGTGGATAGATTATTACTTTTTTGTAGGGTTCTGGTTTTGTCAAAATCGATTTTGTGGCCGGTATTGTGTGCATGTTGTGCTAGAGAAGAGGTGGTGGATTTTTGTTTTACGGCGTTTTTGTGCTCGTCTCTTCTGGCACTAATTTTCCTGTTTGTTTGGCCTATGTATGAAAGACCGCAGTCCTGACACGGAATTTCATATACGCCTTGGTCTTCTAAGGCTATAATGTCTTTTGGTGTAGGTAGAATATCTTTAATTTTTTGGTTGGTTGTGTAAATGGTCTCAATTTGGTGTTTTCCTAGAAGTCTTCCTATTTTGTCTGTGATGCCTTTTACATATGGGAGAAATGCTTTTGTAGTATATGTCTTTCTTTCCTGTTTGTGTTGTTTATTTAGGGCCCGCCGGATCGTGTTTTGACTATATCCATTTGAAAGTAAAACGTTTCGAAGGAGCTTGGTTTCTTGTTGCAAATGTTCCTTGTCTGTTAGGGTTTCTGATCGGTGAGCTAAGGATTTGGCAACGGAGAAGAGTTGGGCTGGGTGATGATGTGAGCTGGCATTTAAGTATCTATTTGTATGTGTCGGTTTTCTATATACTGAGTGAGACAAAGAACCATCTAATTTTCTTTGAAGCAAGACATCTAGGAATGGTAGTTGTTCTGCTGCCTCCCTTTCCATTGTAAATTTAATGTTTGGATGTATGTTGTTAAGGTGTTCCAGGAACTTGTTTAAGTTGTCTTCACCGTGTTGCCATACCACAAAAGTGTCATCTACGTATCGAAGCCATGTTTTCGGTTTATGTGGAGCAGTTTCTAGAGCTAGTGTTTCGAAATGCTCCATGTATAGATTAGCTAGTGCTGGTGACAATGGAGAGCCCATGGGTGCACCTTCTATTTGTTTATATTTTTGGCCTGAATAGACGAAGTATGTATTAGCGAGGCAGTGTTTTGATAGACTGATGACGTATTCGGGCAGGTTGTATTTTGTCTCTATGATAGACAGTGCTTCGGTAACTGGTACTTGCGTGAAAAGGGATACGACATCAAAACTGACAAGTAAATCATTTTTCTCTAGCTGCATGTTTTTTATGATTTGAATAAAATGTTGTGAATTTTTCACGTATGATGCAGCTTTTTCCACATGAGGTTGCAGAGTCATGGCTAGGTGCTTGGCTAAAGCTTGTGTCGGGGAGCCAAACGAGCTGACTATTGGTCTTAAGGGTGCTCCTTGTTTGTGGACTTTCGGTAATCCATACATTTTTGGGCATCTTGATGATTTCTCTCTAGGGATAAGTTTCTTTTTTGTTTCTTCACTAAGAGAGGAGGCCTTGATTGCGGATTTAGTGGTTTTCTCTAGGTATGTTGTCGGATCACTTGTGATGGCTTTATACGAAGGATCATTTAAAAGGTTGAGCATCTTTTGGTGGTAATCGTCAGAGTTGAGGACCACGGTGGCATTGCCCTTGTCGGCTGGTAAGACAATAATTGATCGGTCTTTGCGTAGATCGCGCAGGGCTCGGAGTTCTTCACCGGATATGTTTTTCTTGGGTGGCTTGGCTTTGCGTAGAATGCTAGTTGTTTCTTGACGAAGAATTTCAGCAGTGTCTACATTCAGTTCGGTGATTGCCTTCTCAACTCCACAGATTATGTTCTCAACTGGGATGCGTGACGGAGCAATAGCGAAGTTGAAACCCTTGGCTAGTGCTTTTTCAGCTGCTGGAGTGAGCAGTTTGTCTGACAGGTTGTGTACTATGGTAGGACCATCTTGGTGTCTTTCTGCTAGTGTGTTTTGTTGTTTCCGTAGTAGCACAGAGACCTTGGCCTTTTGCCTTTCAGTTCTAATGGAGAAGTCTGTTTCTGATCTGAATTCGGCTAGAGTATCTATAACAGACCAAAGGGATGGGTGAATGACGTTGCTAAGGCGGAGACGTAGTTTGTATAGTTGGTGGTCGTTAGTGTTCAATCTCTTCTTGATGTCATAGATTCGTTCTCGGATGATAGCGTAGCTGGCGTTGTTCAATATTCTGTTTAACTTGCTGGTCTTCGGATGGAACTTTAACTTGCAGCAGTTGGGAATAAGGTGTTGATCTCGGCAGTTCTTCAGAAAAGCTAAGTCACAAAGCAATCTCGTTCTTTTTGTGCATAACTTTTCGAAAGTTTTTGTGTCGTGGTGAATTCCTTCCCCGTAAAGGTGAGTAATGTTTTGACGAATGTTCTCACGGGTGTGAAATTTTTCACCCGTGAGAACATTCGTCAAAACATTACTCACCTTTACGGGGAAGGAATTCACCACGACACAAAAACTTTCGAAAAGTTATGCACAAAAAGAACGAGATTGCTTTGTGACTTAGCTTTTCTGAAGAACTGCCGAGATCAACACCTTATTCCCAACTGCTGCAAGTTAAAGTTCCATCCGAAGACCAGCAAGTTAAACAGAATATTGAACAACGCCAGCTACGCTATCATCCGAGAACGAATCTATGACATCAAGAAGAGATTGAACACTAACGACCACCAACTATACAAACTACGTCTCCGCCTTAGCAACGTCATTCACCCATCCCTTTGGTCTGTTATAGATACTCTAGCCGAATTCAGATCAGAAACAGACTTCTCCATTAGAACTGAAAGGCAAAAGGCCAAGGTCTCTGTGCTACTACGGAAACAACAAAACACACTAGCAGAAAGACACCAAGATGGTCCTACCATAGTACACAACCTGTCAGACAAACTGCTCACTCCAGCAGCTGAAAAAGCACTAGCCAAGGGTTTCAACTTCGCTATTGCTCCGTCACGCATCCCAGTTGAGAACATAATCTGTGGAGTTGAGAAGGCAATCACCGAACTGAATGTAGACACTGCTGAAATTCTTCGTCAAGAAACAACTAGCATTCTACGCAAAGCCAAGCCACCCAAGAAAAACATATCCGGTGAAGAACTCCGAGCCCTGCGCGATCTACGCAAAGACCGATCAATTATTGTCTTACCAGCCGACAAGGGCAATGCCACCGTGGTCCTCAACTCTGACGATTACCACCAAAAGATGCTCAACCTTTTAAATGATCCTTCGTATAAAGCCATCACAAGTGATCCGACAACATACCTAGAGAAAACCACTAAATCCGCAATCAAGGCCTCCTCTCTTAGTGAAGAAACAAAAAAGAAACTTATCCCTAGAGAGAAATCATCAAGATGCCCAAAAATGTATGGATTACCGAAAGTCCACAAACAAGGAGCACCCTTAAGACCAATAGTCAGCTCGTTTGGCTCCCCGACACAAGCTTTAGCCAAGCACCTAGCCATGACTCTGCAACCTCATGTGGAAAAAGCTGCATCATACGTGAAAAATTCACAACATTTTATTCAAATCATAAAAAAACATGCAGCTAGAGAAAAATGATTTACTTGTCAGTTTTGATGTCGTATCCCTTTTCACGCAAGTACCAGTTACCGAAGCACTGTCTATCATAGAGACAAAATACAACCTGCCCGAATACGTCATCAGTCTATCAAAACACTGCCTCGCTAATACATACTTCGTCTATTCAGGCCAAAAATATAAACAAATAGAAGGTGCACCCATGGGCTCTCCATTGTCACCAGCACTAGCTAATCTATACATGGAGCATTTCGAAACACTAGCTCTAGAAACTGCTCCACATAAACCGAAAACATGGCTTCGATACGTAGATGACACTTTTGTGGTATGGCAACACGGTGAAGACAACTTAAACAAGTTCCTGGAACACCTTAACAACATACATCCAAACATTAAATTTACAATGGAAAGGGAGGCAGCAGAACAACTACCATTCCTAGATGTCTTGCTTCAAAGAAAATTAGATGGTTCTTTGTCTCACTCAGTATATAGAAAACCGACACATACAAATAGATACTTAAATGCCAGCTCACATCATCACCCAGCCCAACTCTTCTCCGTTGCCAAATCCTTAGCTCACCGATCAGAAACCCTAACAGACAAGGAACATTTGCAACAAGAAACCAAGCTCCTTCGAAACGTTTTACTTTCAAATGGATATAGTCAAAACACGATCCGGCGGGCCCTAAATAAACAACACAAACAGGAAAGAAAGACATATACTACAAAAGCATTTCTCCCATATGTAAAAGGCATCACAGACAAAATAGGAAGACTTCTAGGAAAACACCAAATTGAGACCATTTACACAACCAACCAAAAAATTAAAGATATTCTACCTACACCAAAAGACATTATAGCCTTAGAAGACCAAGGCGTATATGAAATTCCGTGTCAGGACTGCGGTCTTTCATACATAGGCCAAACAAACAGGAAAATTAGTGCCAGAAGAGACGAGCACAAAAACGCCGTAAAACAAAAATCCACCACCTCTTCTCTAGCACAACATGCACACAATACCGGCCACAAAATCGATTTTGACAAAACCAGAACCCTACAAAAAAGTAATAATCTATCCACTAGGGTAATCAAAGAAGCCATAGAAATAGAAAAGAGGCCCAACAACTTAAATAATCGGGATGATAGCCAACGTTTACCGAACTCTTGGAAACATATTCTATCCCAGTACCAAGTCCAACCAAGAGAAACAATAATTCAACCATATGTTACTTCACCAACACAAACATTACAAAGAACCACAGGACCGACAACGCGCAGCCAAAGCCGAGCCTCTATTGGCCAGATCCGCCCGACCAATAGAAACACCCCCGAGTACATAAAACCGGCTTACTCAGGGCCAGTCTCGACATTCAACGCCAAGACACCGACCAGTGATCAACGCTTTGAAAAAGATGGATGAGATTCCATCGAAACGTCAGCGAAACCGTCCATCAAGGGACTTCAAGCTAACACGGGATACCCGAAAAACCATTACTACATTTCACACCCGTGAGAACATTCGTCAAAACATATATATATATATATATATATATAGTATATATACATATATATATATATATATATATATATATATATATATATATATATATATATATATATATATATATATATATATATACATATACATATATATATATATATATATATATATATATATATATATATATATATATATATATATATATATATATATATGTATATATATATATATATATATATATATATATATATATATATATATATATATATATATATATATATATATATATATATATATATATATATATATATATATATATGCTATATATATATATATATATATATATATATATATATATATATATATATATATATATATATATATATATATATATATATATATATATATATATATATATATATATATATATATATATATATATATATATATATATATATATATATATATATATATATATATATATATATATATATATATATATATATATATATATATATATATATATATACTATATATATATATATATATATATATATATATATATATATATATATATATATATATATATATACATATGTATATATGTATATCTTGACTTATACGAGGATCGGATTTGTAGTTAAAGCCCCTCTTAGACGGTTATTTCTAGTTAAAACATAGGAACTAATTGGAACTTTGAAGTTTCTTACGATGCATTTTTAGTGTTTTTTATTGAGTATTCGAAAGTGTCCGTAAGAACGTAAATTTTGTGTAAAATAACATACCAAAATAAAATTAATAAAACTGATTAAATTAGTTTTAGTTACCCATAAGGCAACATTTACTGGAAATAGAGTAAGTAAAAGATTCTATAAATATTTTCACGTTGGTATTGGAAAACTCCGTTGGTTGATTCGTTGGTGTGCCTATTTGTGCACTGCAGCATCTTAGCTTATTGTATTTCCCTCTCTTGGTTATATGAGCGGCGTCCCTTTAAGATGATATATTAACTTCCTTCAAAGCCCTTTATGTGGTAATTTATAGCCACGATATAGATCTTCGAACAGTTTATGTCTATTCCGAGTTAAAGACGCACATTCATATAAAATATGCATAGAAGTTTATTACTCCTCATCACATCGTCTGCATGTCTTGTCAGGTGATTGTGATCGATGGCTACTAGTTTGGTCTGGGCACTTGTTAAACCAAGGACGTAAGTTGTGAGTGCCTGTTATGTTGGGAATGTGGAATTTTTCGCACAATGACACTACTCAGTATATATCACCACTACACCAAACACTTTATTTTTGCACTCGACGCTCGTCTCTCTACCCATGTTAGCTTCATCAGGAGCGATGATTGACTCATGACTGGGAGTAAGAGTCCTGTGAGTTTAGCCGAGTTAACAACTAATCCACCACTGAGTTCAAGACGAGTGGCGATAGCAGTCCTTCCTGTGGCCTTTATTTGCCGATATAAAAGCATGTTTTTTATCTACCTGCTTGTCGTGTCGTCGACACCATGTTATTCTCAGGCTGTAATCATTAAGGCCTAGGATGCATTGTCAAAAGCTCCCGATATGTCAGTGAAAGCTCCCAGGGCAATCTCTTTGTGGTTCGGCAATGATGCAACCCTTACTATGAGTTCGTGTCAAGCTATCTCACATAATTTCCTTGGTTGATAGACCTGTTGATATTTATGTAGAGAGTTTTCGCGTATTTGCCTATTTATTATCCAGTATTTTTACCAGAAAAGATGAAAGGCTGATTGGTTTATTCCTTTGCTTCGTTATATGTGTCACTTCTAGGTTTGCAGTTCTCCATGCCTAGGGGACAAGGTCAGTGCAATGCATACTGATATATCCCTTGTTCAGAAGTAATGGAAAGATTTGATCTGGCCTCGGCATTTTTTGGGTTTAAAGGTTCCTATAGCTCATTTGATTCTTTCGTAGCTAATTATTTGGTTTGTAGTTACCTAGTCAGCTCTCGTGATCTTTTAGCAAATGTTCAGTTGTATCTGAGCTAGTTCCGGTTGTTTAATTTCCGATCTCGGAAAATCTACCTGGAGAAACACTTAAAACTCTGTTGGTTAGTCAATTAAATTTTCATCAACGACCAAATTGACTTGACTGATAGTCCATGTGTACTACTTTACCAAATAATTGGTTAAAAAAATATCAATTTGCGTAATCTCAGATCAAAAAAAAAGTAACATTCAGCAGTTGATTTTATGTAATAATCATGTATTTTAGAAGGTTGTTCGAATGTCATAAAAACAATGGAAAATGAGTCCCAAGAAACCTTCTCGGCTATTTTCAGCTGATAACTTAAAAACATTCGTATAATTCGGAAGAAATAATTTTTTTTTAAAATAGTCATAAGTTTGTCAAATCTTTTCCTTTTCATTACTTTATTAGGGAGATACTGGGGAAAATTGTGACAACAATCTGAAACAAGTGGAGTTCACAAAAGGACATATAACGTGGTGAGAAGAATAAAATGTAAAGGATTTTTTAAAAATTTGTTTAAAAAATTGAAAACGCTTTTACAATTGTTGCAATTCCAGGTAAACAAATACACACAACTATCAAACAGATTATTTTACCTATTTTTAAGTATGAAGGGTAAGGTGCGCCAAGTATGCGCGGTTTAGGAATAAAATGACATAAATCAAATAAAAACGATTACAATAAAATCACAAAATGTTTATTATAATGACCAACAAATCAACTTTAATATACTATATGAAAAATCTCTGTTAAATAACAATCTAATTGAGATCGTGGGTAATTGCGCACTCTTGATATTACAATTCCACAAGAGTGCGCATGATAGTCCTAATGAGTGTGCATGCTACCTTAACTGTGCGCAAGCTAATTCACACGCATAAATCGCACTTGTAGATTCCAATGCCGATGTAAGATGTGCATTTATCGTGCCACCATTCAGTGCACAAGCTGCACTGGATCCAGTCTTCAACAATAGGGTCCTTATAATTCTCTTGGTAACCAGGGCATCTCCACATTTTTTTTTTCTTATTCTTTGGTAGTTTTTTTGGTTTTGATGGCGGTGTTTGCAATGTTTTGCATATTATTTTGGGTATTTTTTTCTTATTAGCTTCTGTTTCTTCTAGTTTTATTTTATAGGGAGAGTCTGCAATTATTTCAGATCTTTTATTACTGTTTGATGCTTTTCGGGCAAAAGATGCTTTTGGGAGTGGAGCAATGTCCATAAATGAGCAAGTTGGTTCATCAGTACGTATCTGTTTTTCTCCCAATGGTGTGCTAGATGGACTGTGAAAATTCGCCACTTTTTCTGTCACTGCAGTATTTTGTGTGTTTTCTTCTTGCAAAGGCATACTAGTAGAAGTGCGTGGAATCATCGCTTGACTAGTTGTTGCAGCGTTGAGTACACCTTCTGTTGCGTTTTGCTCAGCAATTGAAATATTACTTGCATGTCTTTCCAGCCTCTCAGTTACCATACTAGCAAGAAAATCAACGTCACTAAATAGATTTCTATTGAAAGGACATATTCCTCCAACTTTGAAACCTTCGACGGCGTTAGAGGTATTTGCAATCCTTATATAAGCAGCGTTGAACAAAGTAGCTATCTGGTAGATGGTAATAGGTCTTCCAGGATGATTTATCATCCATTTTTCACACTCACTTGCGAAATATTTCTTCAGTGGTGAAAAAAAATAACGATCTAGCGATTGCATCTTATGCGTGCTATGAGGCGGAGTAGTAATGACGTGAATGAAATTTTTTCTACAAAAGTTTACTGTAAAACCAATAACACCGGACAAGTCTCTGTGGGCTTGGCTTCGTATTTAAAATGATTCAGACAGTCCAAGAATAAATCTGTATTCATTTTACCAGACTCTGTCACAAGACCTACAGAATTTGCTGGAGCTCCATCTAACAACTTCGCCTTCATACGTTTACGGGGAAATATAAAGGCTGGTGGTATATAATTTCCCGATGCACTCATCGCACAGACAACAGTAACATTTATTCCTCTCTCTGCGCTACTAATTTTATTGACGCAACTTTTTCCTTTGACGCTAACAACTTTTGGCGCTTTATTCGGAACTGTAGAAAAGCCAGATATTATATATTTGATAAAAAAAAAAATCGAAGGAGGGGTCCCACCTCCTACTACCACCGCCGGTTCCTGAAGGGTACTCCGGCGGTGCCCCTTCTCGCGTAAAAGAAGCTTGAAAACAGTTTTCCAAGCAAGTGCTTACGGTTCAAAGTCCTCATTCGATTTCACATTTTACCAGCACATTCCATATTCGATGGATTTGTATGTTACGTGTGAGGTGCCCTCACTAAGTTTTGGGCCGTAGCCCAGGGGTACCTACAACCCCCTTATGGTGCTTAATTGATTGTTGATGAGAGAAAAGATTTAGTAATATGATAATAGATTATTTAAAGAAGGAAAGAAAGAAGAGCTTCGCGCCTCCCTCGAATATATAATGTGCCTTTGGTTATTTACAATTTTTACAAAAGTCTACAAAAATAAAAATATATTATTCTTCTTCTTAGTCTAACAGTCCCCAATTGTCACCGGCTCAACTTAAGTTTTTCTTCCTGGTAGTAAATACGTCGCTTGCTATAGCCGCCGCATCGTTGTCGGCACAAATTCTTCCAAGATATTGGTTTTCTTCTTTTCGTCAATTCTTTCAAGTAAAGTGCTTGGCGGTATTTCGTTTACGTCTTCGGTTTCCAGAATTTCACATAGCCTTTGTCTTGCTTCTGTGAATAGTGTGCAATAGTAGATTCTGTGTAGTGGGTCATCGTTGTCATCCACATTAGTGTAGGTGGTTCCGGAGCAATCTCTGCATGATAGATCCATTGTTTTTCCGATTCGTCCGTAGTGAGTTGCGAACTGGCCGTGGCCGGTTAAGATTTGTGCCATATTAGTGTTGAATGTTAAATTGAGTTCTTGCCTTGTTCTTATTTCTGGAATGAAACTGTGTGTAACTCTGCCTTTGTCGCTCGATTCCCATACTTTCTGCCACTTGAATAACGTTCTATTTCTTAGCCATTCTTTTAGTGCCCTCTTGCTTAGTTTAGGTGTGTGTGGAAGCGTAAATTCAGTTCCGTCGTCTATTTCAATGTCCGTATCTAATTCGTGGTTTATTGTTATTCCACGCATGTGTTTTCTAAAGTCCAGTCGTTCTTTTATAAGTTCTTCAATAGGTGGTATGTTCGCCAGTACTGCAGCTGCTTGTGTAGAAGTTGATGTGTATGCTCTGCAAATAGTTCTTGATACCATTCCTCTGACCGCTTCTAGTCTCTGCCTGACTCGGCAAGTTTTTAGATTATGTTCAAATAAACTTGCGCAGTAATGAAATTGCGACATTATTGCTCGTTCGAAGATAATCCTTAATTTGCTATTATCAAATCTGTATAATCCTGATATTGCCTTCCTCAGCCATTGAAAGATGTTTCTTGCTCTTTGACTAGTCGCTTTTATATGACTATGAAAATTAAGTTTGGGGTCGATCGTGACTCCTAAGTATTTAGTTTCGTATATTCGTTTGAGCCCTTGTCCGCCCAGCTTAACCGTTGGGTTTCTGGTTAATTTTATCCGTCCGAATACCATGTAGTTACATTTGTTTAGTGAGAATTGTAGTTTATTCTTTGTGGACCATGCGTGTGCGATTTCCAGTGAATTGTTCATTTTCCTTTCTAGTTCAGCTCGGCTATTTCCGCCCGTTAGAATGACGATGTCATCAGCGTAGGCGTAAGCCTCGAATTCGTCGTTTTGCCTATAGTTTAGATTGTTCAGCAGCTCGTCTACCGTCAGGTTCCATAAGTTTGGGCCGAGTTTGGATCCTTGTGGACATCCTCTTTCCAATAGAATGCATCTACTCGCTGGGCCACAATCGTACATGACTCTTCTGTTAACGAAATAGCTAAGTAGTATTTCGTAAATGTGTTTTGGTACGTTTTTGGCTTTTAGTGCGTCCATTATAGCCGGCCACCATACGTTGTTGAAGGCACCTTTTATGTCCAAAAATATAAGCACGTTGTATTTGAAGGGTTCGCTTTTCATTTTGTCTACCACTTTAACTATCAAGTCCTCAGTCGATCTGCCTTTTACGAAACCGTATTGGTTTTCGTGATGCCAGCTAGTCTGTCCATTGATATTTTGTGTTGCTGCTTCTGCATTATTTTCTTCTTCTTTAACGAGCTGAATTTTAATGAAATGTTCCAGTGTTTTGCCTAGTATTGGAATTAGTGTTAGCGGTCTCAAAGAGTTTACTTCGTGTTCCTCCTTTCCTGGTTTCGGTATAGTTATGAGTTTGCCGACTTTCCATATGGCTGGGAAATGAGCCAATCTAAAACAGTCATTAAAGATTCTAGTCAAGTAGTCTGCCACAACCAGTGCCGTAGTTCTTATTGTTATGCCTGGGATGCCGTCCGTGCCGCAGGCTTTTCTTATATTAATGCCTATTAAATAATTTTCGACGTCCTCGCGTCCGATTTCGGGCCTTCTGCTCTGTTCGTTGCCTACAAAGTGATTCATTTGATCTCTTATCATTGCCTGTTCTATAGAGTCCGATTCAATTTCGTCTTTAGGGAAAAATTCCTCAATTATGATGTTTGCCGTTTCCTCAAAGTCGCCACTTGTTCTTTTTATGCCACTATGTTTATCCGTGTAGTTTAGCGATTTAATTATATTGTCCCTCTGTTTGCTTTTCTTGGCTGCCAGTTTGTATGGTAGGCTCCAAGGGTTTTGCCCCAAGTTTTCATCGACAAATTTGTCCCAAGATTTGTTCTTGTTTTTATTGATTTCGTCCTTTAATTCATTTCTCTCTTGTTCGTAGGCTGTCTTTTTGATTTGCTTTCTTTCTGTGTCGTTCTCTTTTTGATACGAACGTCGAGTTTTATTTAGTTTTGTCTTAGCTCGTTCTAACTTGTCGTTCCACCAGATAGGTTTGTTGTTGTATATTTTTCTTAGTGGTATGCACTCTTTCGTTATTCTCTTGAGCAGTTCAGTCAGAGCGTTTATTCTTAAATCCAGATTCGCTACGTGCGGTTCCCAAATTATGTCTCTTTCGATTCTGTTGATACCCGTGATGGCCATATCAATCGCTCTGTTTGTGTTAATTCGGTCGACAGTTGGAGCGTACCGGATTCCCGTTTTTTCGGTTGTTATTTCGATCTCATATGTAATCATTCTGTGATCGCTCAGTGTTTCTTCGATCACGTTCCAGTTGTGAATTTTGTTTAGTAGTTCTTTTGAGCCAATTGTAACGTCAATGTTGCTTTTACCTATTGAACTTTCATATGTGTAATGTTCGCTTGGAACGTTTATGATGCTTAATTCATTGAGTCCGCAAAATTCTGAGATCGTTTCGCCTCTCTCGTCGTTCGACTCCGAGAACCAGTCTTTATGGTGTGCGTTCGTGCCGACTCCTATTAAGTAAGGGCAACCATTTTTCTTTTCTCGCTCAATTTCAATGATGTTTTCTAGTTCGCCGATCATCCCGAACTCTTTATTCGGTAGCCAATAACAACTGCTCAGTAAGATCTTTTGTTGTTTATCGTTCGCTATCATTGCTGTGGTGATGTGGTCGTCGCACCATCTTCCCATCTTCATTATTTGGAGTGTATCGTTTAATATGATGATACATGTGTAAAACTTTTGATCTAAATTTTTAGTTATCAGTCTTATTTTGCGGCCGAAAAACGGGATCCTGTACTTGCCCTCTGCGTTTCGTTTACAGTAAGGGTCTTGAATCAACAGTACATCGATGTCGTGTTTTGTGGCGTATTCTATTGCAGTCAGAGTTGCGTTCAGGTCGTGGTGTAAGTTCTGTTGTGCTATTTTTATGTAGCTATTATTTCTGTTAGAGCCCACTACTCGAACTGTCGTTGAGTTATCTGTCATTGTCAGGATTGTAATTATTGTTGCCATAATCTATATTAGCCACGAATAGCTCCATCCTTTTTTTGTAGGCGTTGCATTTATTGTCTCTTGGTTTGTGCTTAATTTCGTCCTGTTTACTTTTTATACAAAGGATGCATTTTTGCATGTCCGAACGGTCCTTGTTCGGGCATTGTCTTGTATCATGTTCTTCGGCGCAATGACCGCAGGCTGTTTTCTGATTACATTTTGTAGCTATATGTCCGAATCCTTGGCAATTGTAGCATTTGGTTAAGTGAATTTTATCGTCAAGCCCACAAGAGTGCCATCCGATGTATATTGTTTTAAGGTCCAGTAGTTTTTTCCTAGTAGTCGAGTCTACCTCTATAACCCAATGCACATAGTGCTTGTTTCTTGGTCCGAATTTGTATAGCGGTTTAATTATCGTGCCGTTTTCGATACTTATATTGTTTTGTTCCAGTATTTCTCCGGCCAAGTTATCTCTGACTATCTCGGAAGGAACGTTGAAGATCGTGACTCTCGGGTTTAGCTTCCCGATCTGAGCTGTTATAATGTTTAGGCTCTTTAGTTCCGTGGAGTTCTTTAGTTTGTCTCCGCAGTAATCTTCGGTTTCCAGAATGACTTTGTTGTCTCTAGTTGCGTAAATCTTTTTCGGATGAAAACCTAGTTTACTTGGTTTTAAATTGCTTTTTATGATTTTGAGAAGTTCGTCGCCTTGTGCCGGTTTGTTTTTATCGCTAGATTCTAAGATCGTTTTATAAGTCTTATTTGTGTTAATCGGTTTTTTTAGACCGGCTACTTTAATTACTTCCACTTTTTTGGAGTGTTGCTGTTCTTGCTTAGAGGAGGCTACACTCGAGTACGTTCTATTGTTCTGCTCTTTAATTTCCTTAAGGAGTCTGCTATGTTCGTTTAGCACCTTGTTTTGTTTGTATATATGTTCTTTAATTGTCACTTCCTCGACAATATTTTTATAACATCTGTCGATGTTTCTGCTACAATCTTTGATTGCCCTGACGTCTCTTATTAGTTTATTTCTTGACTCTTTAGGTAATCCAATAATCGTGTGTTCAATTTTTCCAATCAATTCGCTTAGCGTATCACATTCTTTCTTGAGCATGTTTTCAGGATGCTCCTCGAAGGAGTCACCCTCTTGTGGTTTACATTTCCTCTTTTTGCTGCTGCCACTGCCGCTGTCGTAACTGTATGCTGTGGCTGGTGTCGGCTCGTAGCCTTCTTGCATCTGTTCGTTTTCCGATTCGGACATTTTCGTCCTTTTGATCTAATCCTTCGCTTGTTTTCCTCTTACGATACTTCAACTATAGCCCGCGACGGAGCTTTGGCGTGCCGGGCCAAACCCGTCACCCATAAAATAGGGGGGAATTACTTCCCCCCTAATAACACCTCTTAGCCGTAGACAGGAGCTTATTGCGTTTGCTCGAGCCAGTAACAAAGAGAGCTCCGACTTATTGCCTGCCCTTCGTTGCCCGCTAGGAGCCCACGTGGAGGGAGGTGTCGCCTTAACCAATACTTTGACACTTGCGAATCTCGCAATTCTTCTTAGCGTCTCCCAGTAATAATCGCACCTCGGATAAACCTCATTGGTTACGATAATGCCACTGCGCAAAGCTGCTATATTTGATAAGGTTGAAAGTTGTGTTTCTTCTGTATGTTTTCTCATTGATCGTAGAACCTGTCCACTTAAGGCTTATTAAAGCCCATAGCGCGGGCAATGCTGTTTGAAGTCGGTTGGCGAACTGCTATATCCGGGTTTCGGCGCATAAAATCTCTAACCCAATACTTTCCAGCCACCTCGGTTTCTTTCTTAAATTGTACAATGTACAATATTATTTTTTTCGGCATATTCATACACAACAGACTGGACTCTGGCATTCCTAAGAGTTCAGCCCCTTTTCTTTTGTTTTTTCCCTCTTCAAATACCATTTTTCGTGCAAGATCCAATATCTCTTTAGAACAATTGATTCGGTTGGTTTTTCTTTGCTTGGAAGCCATCTAGAAAACAAGAAGATAAAATAAATCCAAATGGTTCACAAGAGTACAGAATCCACAAGAGTGCACATGCGCACTCTTGCTATGGTAACTCTTGTGGAAAAGGTTGGATCCGAAACAAATTGACATATTAGTGCCATCTATTAAAATATGGTGACAACAACTACACAATCTACCGGTTATGACATGTTTTACATGATTTATTATCAAAAAACGAGGTCACTGTTTACATATACATACTACACTAGTTAAAAAAGATCATATTATTTTAACAAAACATCGAAATATCGAAAATCTTACCTCTTTTTCCTCCAAAATGAATTATTTTTGTGCGGAGTTTTTGCAATAGCATCCTAGTACAGAGACGCTCAAAACACAACTGAAGTTGACACGCTTTGAAGTCAATCATCGTAAATATCAAGTCACAGTACTCTTGGGGACCGCGCACACTTGTAGTACCTTACCCTATGTATATAATTCGAATATATTTGATACACGAATGTATGAAGTCTAGGTAAAACTTAAATTAAAAATAATAATTTATATAGTTGTTGTCTGTTTTATACATACTTATCAATCAAAATCGACGTCTATGGAGTTCCTAAGCTATAATCTTTGATCTACATATAAAAATATGTACTTTGATAAGTGAATTGTACAAGGATCTGATTCAAGGTAATTACAAGATTAATGTCAATTAGTTAAATCGGTACTTAAAAACAAGAAGATAAGTTCATCAAATTATATTATTACATAGTTGTATGGTAATTCAGTCATTCACTCAGTATTAAATGTTCCAGACGTAAAGATGGATACCCATTCGGATGTCCGGGAGGAATCGACTTGGAATGCAGTAAAACATACAAGCAGGAGAACAGCTAGAATAGGCACATGGAACGTCAGCGGTCTTCTGTAAACGGGAAAATTATATATTGTGGAAAATGAAAGCCTACAACTTGTCTCTGCTTGGACTTAGCGAGACACAATAGAAAGGTTCCGGTCACTTCACCAAAAGATCTGGCAATATAGTTTACTTCTCCAATGGAGACAAAAGCGAAAAGGGAGTAGCTTTTCAAGTATCAGCCATTATTGAATAACAGTATTGCCGGATATTACCTTGTAAGCGAGAGAATAAAAGGAATCAAAATTAACTCATCACTATGTAACATCAATATACTTCAGATATATGCTCCAACATCTGACTCATCTGAACAAGAATTAGAAAACTTCTGTGATGATTTAGGACAAGCTACAGAACATAATAAAGAAGTATTGGTGGTGATTGGTGATATGAACGGAATAGTAGGAAATACTAAAAACGCTGTTCATCTGAGAAATATAGTCGGAATATTGGAAATAGGCATTAGAAATGAATGTTGCGAAAGACTGCTACAATTCTGTCAAGAGAATATCCTTGCTATTTCAAATACATGCTTCAAATATCACATAAGGCGACATTACACTTGGAAATTATCGGGCGAGCATGGCAGGAATAAGATAGATTATACCATGGTCAGTTCTCGATTTCGATCGTCAGTATTCAACACCAGAACGTATCCCGGGGCGCAATGTGATTAGGATCACCAATTCCTCGTATCGGATTTCAAAATAAAATTCAAAAACCTAATTAAAACACAAACATTTAATAAATCAACGAAAGCCACAATTGAACATATTGAATCCGAAATAAAACCTAAACTACAAGAACAACTTAAAAGAAAATGATACCACCAATAAAAAACCGGCCAAGTGCAAGTGGGCAGCGCAATTTATGTTCCGTACTTTTAAAATAAAATAAAATCCTTACCTAGGCTAAGTTAATTAAGTCCCCGACAGGTATATATCTTAAGATCCAATATGTATTATCACGTTTTTTCTTAGTCAATAATGTATAATTGTTACAGCATCTTAGCTATCTAGCTCAATCTAGAATTTAGTAAACCAAGTATTTACTATCTAAATACGAGTATTTGTTTAATTATAACCAGTAAAATAAAATTCTTTTGTCTCGGTAAAAGAACGACGCGCGAGTAGTGATGTACTCTGAAAGGTGTATTAACAAAACATCCAGCATGTTGTTACGACACCTATTTGTCATATTTTTTTATACCAGATAAATTATCAAACTTAATACACTCGTGATTATTTTCACTTAATCTACACTTGATGAAGAATATTCCAGAATTTTTTTCAAAACTCTTGATCAGTACTTTTCGAGTCAGGGGGGAAGCGATTTTTGGCCATTTCTATATTGCTGCCAAATTCAACTTTCTATATCAAATAGTTTCTGAGAAAATCGGGTGACAGACAGACACATGGACACCGAAGTGATTCCATAAGTGTTCCGTAAGGAACACTAAAAATGGGGAAGTCTGAAGCAATGTATAGACAGCGTAACATCTGAGGTAGATAGACGCAATAAAAAAAGTCGGTTAAAAAAACAATAAATACTGGATAACATTAGAAACGTTACGACATAATAGATGGACGCAAAAATCTCAAAATCAAAGGAGTACGTTCAGTCGAGGATAAACAGCAATATAACAGCTTAAACAAAAATATCCAGAGAAGATACGGACAATTTTGGCTGAACTGTGGCACATTTCCAGCAGGAAGGAAATATTCCCTTTCTGTAAGTTAGGTTGAAAACTCTACAGAAAACTGGTGTTAGTTCCCTCGCACAGTTTTTGAGAACTATGGCAGGTATTCCGTCAGCGCCAGAAGCCTTTTTGGTGTCTAGCTTCATCAAAATACGTTTTATGATAAGATGCCTGAAGACAATATCGGGCATCCTTGACTGCACTATGGGAATATTAGGTGGTGTTTTTCCTTGGGAATCGACAGTAGAATGTGAAGCAAAGAGTTCAGCCAACAAGTTCGCTTTCTCAACAGGTGTCTTTGCAATAGAATTATCTGGCCGTGTGAGTGGTGGTATGGTGGATTTGGTGAAATTTTGACAGCTGCCTTAGCGACTGACCAAAAGGACTTGGAATTGTTGGGACAAGCGAGAAGTTTATTTCTAATCCGTTGATTGTGTGCCTCCTTGGTTTCGTCGATAATTTCTTTGCATCTGTTCCTGGCACGAACAAAGGTGTTACGATTTATGGTGGATTTTCACGCCAATGTCGGTATGCAAGATGTTTAGAAGCAACAGCTTCTTTGGATTTTTGGTCAAACCAAGGCTTGCCGTTGGAAGGGCATTTCTTCGAAAAAGGGATGTAAGCCTCCATACCGCCCAAAATAACATTGGAAACCTCCTTGGCGCAGTCAGATGGGTCATCGGATCGAGAACAAACGTCTAACCAAGGGAAAGTCCGAAAATATTCCATAAGAAGATAAGAATAAGTACATTAAAAGTGTATATGAAGACATCGAAAAATATCAGAATTCAAATGAAACACGAGACTTGAAAAAGTGAAATTATTGTCAAAAAAATTTAAACTTAAAACCTTCGCATTACAAGACATAGGCGAAAACATCTTATGGCAGAAAGAACAGGTTCTAGGAAGCTGGAGAAGGTACTTTCAAAGTTTATACTACGATCCACAAAAACTGCACTGTTTCACATCGAGTAACAATTAAGAGTTACCTCAAGAACTTGACATATTGAGATGAGAGATCGAAGAAGCCATTCATAGTTTCAAGATGAACTGAAAACTCCAGAACCTGATGGAATCACAACAGAGATATTGCAAGGTCCAAATGAAGTTGGTGTCTCATTATTTCATGACCTAGTGAAGCAGTGTGGATGGACTCAGTCTATATTTATACCACTTCACAAAAAAAGGCTCTATACAACAAAGCTAAAATTACAAAACTAGCTCCCTGATACCCCATGACAGTAAAATACTACTCAGAATAATAGATAAAAGATTACAAAAATAGTTGGACCATCAAATATATTTCCAGAATAAACTAGCTTTGTACAAGAAAGGGGTACGGGAGATCAAATATTTAATAATAGACGAATAGTTGAAAAAGCCCGCGAATTTAACACCACTGTCGTTCTGTATTTCATAGACTACTACAAGACGTTTGACAGTGTAATATGAGACCATCTCTGGACAGGCTTGAAAAAAATGAGAGTGTCCGGTCATCTGATTCTGCTGGTACATAATTTATATTTACAATCAGAAGAAGTGATATGACAGGAAAACAGTCTCTTTAAACCATTCAGTGTTCTGAAGGGCTTTCGACAGGATTACATATTGTCTCCTAGATTATTTAAGATATACGGTGAATACATCATGAAGAAAAGCCTGAACGACTACGAAGGGGGCGTTTCCAGAGGAAGCAAGAAAATCAACCTCAGATATGCGAATGATACTACCTTAATAGCCACCAGTGAATCGAAACTCGAAGAAATGCTTGAGAGAGTAACTAACGAACGTTGAGCATTAGGACTTGAAATTAATCTGGCTAAAACAAAACTTATAGGGTTAGACAGAAATAACTCAGTTCCAGCAGTAAATCGGCTACCCAACCAAGGACAGGCAAATAACTACCAATACCAAAAAGAGTTTGGTCAAGTTTCTTATACATCCAATCTTTCTATATGGGGCTAAAACGTTGACTGCAGCAGACCAGAGTGAACGCATGCGAGATGTGGTGTTGGAGTCGAATGCTTCGGATTCCCTGGGCGGAAAAGAAGACTAACATTTCAATCCTGAACGAGCTTCAAATAACAGAGAGGATATCAAAAGAGTACCGGGGGTGAATTCTTTCATATTTTGGTGACATATCCCGTAAAAACGAGGAAAGCTTAGAAAAGCTAAAAGTACAGGGTAAAGTTAAAGGCAAAAGACCAAGTGAAGCAAATGACTCATGCCCGATTACAGGAAACCCTCCAGAATACACAAGACAGGGAAAATGGAAATTTATTACACGAAATTTTTCGTGAGATCATTCCATGAAGGAACGACTGACAAGAGGAAGTATGGTGATGATAATCTGATTTTGTAAATACAATTTTGGGAAACAAAATCCGTATCAAAGTAATATTTTCAAATGGATTGTCTGAAACTAAATTTTTTAGTTGCTGAATTTTCAGAAATTGGTTATTTTAGAAAGTTTTCGAAAAATAATTTTATACTGATTTTATAGTACGGTAAAGTAGATCTTCGCTAAGCACGGACGGAGGTTAGATTGGTGGCAAATTAAGATGTTTCAGATTACCATCTCTCGGCGACTAGACAAGATTCACCTACCCATATTAGTCACTAACAAAGAGGTTTGTTCAGGTATGAATCAGTTAATGGATAGCCTATCACTAGCTGGTGTTGGAAGAAAGCTGATATAGTTGGTTTGTGGCGTTCGAGCCTTTCTGATATCTTTGTGTTGGTTTGTACTATGTAGGTCACAATGTAATTTCCACATGAAATACGCCTGATTTTGTAGCTTTGTTTTGTCCCTTAGATTTCGAAATAATGATCCTATCTCTCTACCTTTATATTAGTATATTGTACTGTGATTTTAGGTTTATTTTCAGGTGGTTCCTGAGGTTTTGCTTGTATACTACCTTGTTGTTGTATTGCTTTATTAATTGTCTGGGTACTGCATCCGCTCTTTTTACTGTTTTTGTGGTACTGACGTCTTCTTGCCTGTTTGTGTTGTCCGTTAGGCGGAATGATCTTAAAATCAAGCACGCCTAAGAAGTTTCAATGAGACTTGGAGAGTTCATATTTTCCAGAGGACTATACTAGAATTTATGTTATTGAAGTACTATACCCAAAGTTTTGATTTTAAGGCAGCTTCGTTGAACGCCTTAGATTCAAAGTAGGTCAGAAAGAGGTTGGCTATGGTTGCTGACAGAGATGAACCCATAGCGCTTCGTGCAACTTGTTCGAGAGCTACACCTACTGAACTGCTAGAATACAGAGACTTAACGTCGAACTTTGCTGTTATGTCGTTTTCTTTGAGATTTAAGGTGTGTAGAATCTGGGTGAAATATTTGCAGTTTTTTATATTTAATTCGGCTTGCTGTACCATGAGCTGTAAAATTTTGTATTTTTCCAGTTTGTTGAGGGGATTGTCTAGTTAGTTTAGAAGACTGTATCATTTGGAGCATCTGCTAGACTTTTCTCGAGGAATCAGCTTTGATTTAATTTCGAGATCTATGGATGATTCGTTGATTTTGGTTTTGGTGGTTTTTTCCTAGGATGGGTCTTGAAGTACTGGTTTGTATAATGAATTATTATAATTTGAATAAATTGAAATGTTTAGTTCACCTGAACAAATTTCTGTCCTCGACTAGCCAAGATTTACCCTGCGAAACTAGTCACTATCACGACTGCTAGTTTATTTATTATTTGTATAATTTATTAGTTGAATTAGTAAGTTTAAATTAAACTATAACTGAATTTCAAAATTAATTAGTTTAATAAATTGATATTAGAGAACTAACTTGAACTAACCTGAACTACCCTGAACTATGTAAAAATGTATTCGTTATTGTGTAATTTTTAAAAAACTGATATTGTGTCTTGGATAGTGACTCATTACTTTCTGCCAAATGTTGTTAATAAGATATATTTTTATATAGAAAAAGTCTAAGCATTTCTTCGATACGCCACTATTGTAACGCTACTGATTGTTTCTGTACAGCGCAACGACCACCTTTTTTAGTTTCATTTACAGATTGGTTAACCACAATTAAATAAATGTATGCGAGCAAGTCATTAAGTAATTTAAACTGTTATTACCCTATTAAGAGAAATATGGTCCTGTTGTAGTCTTTTAATTTCACTGTTCCTTGCCTTTGCTTAATAATTGCTTTTTCTCTGTAACTTAAGTAGGGCTTTATTGCTTTATTATACCCTATAAGCCCTTTTAAATTACTAAAACTACAAGCTGTAAGTGGGTAGGCATTGTAAATGTCTAGGGTGGATTATGAGTTAAAAAAGTCCTTTCATGTCTTACCTTTTATGTTTTAAGTACGAAAATAATATTATACCACAAATTCCTTCGTTTTCATTATTAATTAATTTTAAGATTATCAGGGCTTCTTGCTTAAATGGGTAAAAGGAAAATCTTCCTCATTCCTGCTACTCCGTGAGATTATAGTGACATTATGAAGCAATGGCATGTACTGTATACAGGCGCGCCCTGTCCTGGGCAGCTGTACTAGCCTCATGCAAACTATGGCCTATGAAGGCCTTCATTTGATCTACCCATCGATTTGGAGATATCCCTTCAGAGCGTTTTCAATTTATTTTCCTTCAACAATTAGCTTTTCCAGGCCATCAGTAGATATGTGGTGGACCATGGATTGAAGCATTTGTTCGATGAGCGGTGTACGGCATTCTCAGCATTTGCCTGTAGCATCACATTTCAAAGGCGTCTATTTTCTGGTGCATTGCCAAATTTAGAGTCCAAGTCTCCGAATATATATATATATATATATATATATATATATTATATATATATATATATATATATCTATATATATATATATATATATATATATATATATATATATATACATACATATATATATATATATATATATATATATATATATATATATATATATATATATATATGTATGTATGTATGTATATATATATATATATATATATATATATATATATATATATATATATATATATGTATGTATGTATATATATATATATATATATATATATATATATATATATATATATATATATATATATCTATATATATATATATATATATATATATATATATATACATACATATATATATATATATATATATATATATATATATATATATATATATATATATATATATATATATATGTATGTATATATATATATATATATATATATATATATATATATATATATATGTATATATATATATATATATATATATATATATATATATATATATATATATATATATATATATATATATATATGTATATATACAGTCGACACTTGCAAAATTGAATTATTAGAAAAGATTTTATAAAACATTTGAAAGTTTAAATAGTACATAGCATGTACAGGGTTAAATACATACATAAAGTCCGTACGTTATATCTTTATCCGTGCGTCATAGTTTTCAGGCCATATAACAGACGACTATTATATTATTTATCTCTTTTCACAAATAAATCGTAGGTATTGGTAAAAAGAGACAAAAAATATAATAGTCGTCTGGGATATTGCCTGAAAACTATGACGCACGTCTAAAGATATAACGTACGGACTTTATGTATGTATGTACTACATACGAAATAAAAAGAATAAAACAAAATCTGTTAATACATATGTACATACTACGTACATACGTACTATGAAAAATATTTTCTTTTGAACATTACTTTTGAAAAATAATTATTGCTCAACAAAATTCTCGCATTTATTCAAATGCATAAAGATTTGATCAGGTACACTTTCCTGGCCCCTGAGAGTAGTTCGCACAATGTCAAATGCATTTCTTATTTCATTTTCACTAAATTTAGCAGGACATTCCCCGGTTTCAGTTTCTTCTTCATGATCTTCTATACTTTTTTTCTAAGAAATCTTCAAGTAAAAAATCTGCGTCGACGGTAGCAGTTTTTTGTAGAATACCCCATTGCCTTTTTAAGGTAGCGAGATCCATTTCGTCTTCTTCTTCCCATTCGTCAATTTTTTCAGTAAAACCTGCTTTAGAAAAGCAGTTTTTGATAGTTTTCTGAGAAACATTTTCACTCCATACTTTACCGACTTTGGTTATACACTCTTTAAGGGTAATCAATTTTTGGACTGGAAGGTTGTTATCAATCGCATTAACAATTTTTGTGAACAATTCTGTTTCGGTAATGATGTTTTATGTTTTTTATAATACCCTGGTACATAGGTTGCAATTTGGAGGTCATGTTTGGTGGAAAAAAGATCAATTCAATATTCCTTAATTTTTTACTTACAGTAACTGGATGTGCACGACAGTTGTCTATAAACATCACAATCTTTCGCTTTTGGCTTTTCATTTTCGTGACCAGTTCTTTGATCCATCTTTCGAAAATCTCAGAAGTCATTCATGCCTTTTTATTATTGGCGTAATCTAACTCCAGAGATTTAACTCCTTTTAAACAACTGGGATTTTTGCTTTTACCTATTGAGCAGTAATTTCAGTTTTTCTGAGCCATCCATGTTTGCTCCAACCATAAGTGTCACCCTTTCTTTACTTGTTTTAACACCAAAACATTTATCACTTTTAAAAGCAAAAGTTTTATTTGGCAAACATTTAGAAAACCAACCGGTTTCATCACAATTGAAAACGTTTTTTGGCTCGTACTTTTTCAATGCACTTTTTTTTAAAATAGTTTCAGTCCAAATGTCACAGTCCTCCTGACTAACGCTTGTACTCTCGCCCAGACACCGTCTTGAAAACAATTGAATTGCGAGACTTCCAGGCAGTCAACCACCCTTCACTAGCTTGAAAATTAACGCAGTTAAATTCTTTAGCAAATTGTAGGGCCTTTTGCTTTATTAAATTTCCCGATATTGGTACGTTTTGATACGTACGGGCCACTTG
>CM032452.1:38559534-38697034 GCA_019049505.1 Pachyrhynchus sulphureomaculatus
GTTTTAGGTACGGTTGAGTTGCCGCTAGTCTGCAATGGTCATTGTTTTAGTAATCCCTGCTTTAGTAGTACCTTCTCTATCACATACTTTGGTTTTAGGATGTGATTTTGCACAAAAATTCGGAATTTTAGTAAATCTTAAAAATAATTCGTGGTATCCACAGTCCCTAGAAGTCAACTCTCAAACAAGTTTTAAAGATTGTTATTCAGAAAGTTCTTTAGAAAACCTTTTCTCGCGTCTATGTACCCTAGATGATCTCTCGCGGACGGAACGCTTAAAGGCAGAAAAAGTAATAAGCTCTTTCAAAGAAATAAGTAGTAAAGATAGGTTAGGCCGAACGAAAAAAATCACCATGTCTATAGATACGGCTGATGCCAGTCCTGTAAAGACAAGGCCCATCGCCATGTCTCCGTACATGTCGAAAGTATTAAATAAGGAGTTAGACGAAATGTTGAAACTCGGAGTGATATCGTCTATGCTTTGACGGAAGAAAGCTCAACGAGGTCAGCAAATTTAATAACTATCCATTACCGAACATCGACAGAATTTTGACATCACTCAGGAATGCTAAGTATGTATCCTCGATAGATCTTAGAAAGGCTTTCTGGCAAATTCCTTTGGACAAATCCTCTAAGGAAAAGACCGCTTTTGCAGTAGTAGGCCGAGGTCTATTTCAGTTCGTCACTATGCCGTTTGGTCTAAAGAACGCTGCTCAAACTCAGCAACGTTTAGTGGACGCTATATTTGGTCCGAAATATGAGCCACATATTTTTACCTATCTCGATGATATTTTAGTAACATCGGAAGACTTCGAATCGCATATTCGCTTACTTAAGGAAGTAAAAGATAAATTGAAAGAGGCCGGACTGACGATAAATTTGAGCAAATGTGATTTTTTCAAAACTTCTCTAAAGTTTTTAGGCTATATTGTAGGCTCAAATTCCTTGCGTACCGATCCGGATAAAGTAGCAAGCATGGTTAATTATGCGAGACCTACTAATACTACGGAAGTTAAGCGCTTCGTAGGAATGTGTTCATGGTACAGACGTTTTATCGAGAATTTTTCTACCTTGTTGTCGCCTATTAATGATCTTTTGAAAGGACGAAAAAAAGGACAATCGATAGATTGGACAAAGGCAGCCGAAGAATCTTTTATAAAGATTAAAGAGCTATTGGTTTCAGCTCCAATTTTATCCCAACCAGATTTTTCCCAACAGTTTTATATTTCTAGTGATGCTTCTAATACCGGTTTAGGGGGCGTCCTAACACAGAAAATCAATGGTGAGGAAAGAGTGATAGCGTATGCCAGTAGAACTTTGTCAAAGGCTGAACGTAACTATTCGGTTGTTGAAAAAGAATGTTTAGCAGTACTCTTTAACATCGAAAAGTTTCGACCCTACATAGAAGGTGTTCCTTTCACGGTCATAACAGATCATTATAGCTTATTGTGGCTTAATTCTATTAAAAAACCCTAGTGGCAAACTAGCGCGTTGGGCGATTAGGCTGAGACAACACACATTTACTTTAATTCATAGAAAAGGAGTCCACAATGTTATTCCTGACGCTTTGTCAAGAATCCCAGATCATACAGCGGACGAAAACAGTCTTAATGCACAGTTTGGCATAAGAATTGATACAGTTGATGTAGATCGCATTGATCCATGGTACGACAATTTACGGCAGCAAATTAAAGAATTTCCTCAAAATTTTCCGCAGTGGAAGGTGGAAAATGATTTCGTGTACAAATTTATCCCAAACCAGTTGCCTTTAAAA
Organism: Pachyrhynchus sulphureomaculatus; assembly: GCA_019049505.1. Classification (NCBI taxonomy): domain Eukaryota; kingdom Metazoa; phylum Arthropoda; class Insecta; order Coleoptera; family Curculionidae; genus Pachyrhynchus; species Pachyrhynchus sulphureomaculatus. The sequence goes on from CM032452.1 coordinate 38,561,308, forward strand.
GTTAATGTACCCGAGTGGAAAATACTAGTTCCTAAACCACAGAGAGAGGAAGTTATAGACATGTGTCACACTCCTCCTACTTCTGGTCATTTTGGCTTTTATAAAACTCTTCACAGGGTTCAGGAACAGTATTATTGGCCAAAAATGCGTTTTGACATCGTAAAGTTTGTGAGGACTTGTGAAGTATGCGGAGCGCAGAAATCTCCAAATGCACTACCTATGGGACTGATGGGAAAAGAGAAAACGGTTAATTACCCTTTTCAAGTCATAGCAGCTGATCTAGTAGGCCCATTCCCACGTTCAAAAAAGGGAAATAAATGGCTTCTCGTGGTTTCTTGCTGGTTTACAAAGTATACCATGCTATTTCCTTTGAAAAGCTCTAAAGCTGGATATATAGAGAGAATTTTGGAAAATAATGTCTTTCTAATCCACGGTGTTCCATCGCTCTTAATATGCGATAACGGTACTCAGTTTACCTCTAAAAGTTTTAAGAGCTTAAGTGAAACTTATGGTTTTAACATCCGTTTTAATCCCGTGTACTCTCCACAATGTAATTTTGTGGAACGTAATAACCGAACTGTCGGGACCGCTTTAAGAAGTTACGTGGATTCACATGACACTTGGGATAGCAATATTTCCAAAATCCAACAAGCGATAAATACCGCAAGACACGAAGTAACAGGGTTCACACCGTCTTTCTTAGTTTACGGCCGACATATACCTCTATCTGGATCATATTATAAAAACTTAGATTTGGATGTCAATGTTGACAGCGAAATAATTCCGGGTAACAGGGGTGCGTACGCCGAAAATTTAAAGGGTTTAAAAGATATTTTCACCGACGTGCGTAGTAGGATACATAAGGCTTATGAACGGAACAGTAAGTCTTACAATCTTAGGAAAAGGGATTTTGCCTTTAATATAGGTGATCACGTTTGGCGAAAAAATAAAATTCTTTCCAGTGCAGCAGATAAATTCACATCTAAGTTGGTACCTAAGTATGTGCATTGCGTGATTAGAGAAAAGATTTCAGATTTAGTTTATGGTTTAGTTAATTTAGATGGGACTAAAATAGGACGATGGCATATTAAAGACTTAAAACCATTCAATGAACCTAACCCTAGTGAAAGTTTGTCAGAAGAAGAATAATTTATATTTACATTATCTTAATTGCTTTACTTTATTCTTTTTGATGTTGCTCTGTAGAGGTGACGACCTCGTTTTTTTTGACTGTTATAAAAGTTGAGCAGAGAATAGCTTACTTTTATTGTTTAATGCTAAGGTTTTGGGTACTGATCATATCCAAACTTAGGTTGATTGTAGTTGATGTTTAGCATCGACTCAGCTGTTGCGAGCTTGCGAAAGAGTCACACTCAGGATATATCATAAGACTGGTATGTCGGTGGTCGCGGGATTTGATTTGCTTATGACCCCAAATAATATCCAGTTCTTGACACTTGGAAGCGAAATTTTGATTAGAGGCAATCCAAGGTGATCTTGAGTTAGGACAAGCGCAAGATGTAGCTCGTGTAGTGTGATGTAGAGTCAAAATTTTTATGAGCAATTTCAAAGTTTGTTACCCGAGTGGGTGTATTTCTATTACCTTAGTGGTATATGTTGGGTGCAATTAAGAGTAAATTGATTTTGGTTTATCCAGTGAGTCTAAGACTTGGATTATTTTGATTTAGATCTTCTTCTGAATTGACAAACTGAGGGTATACTTTATTCTTTTCAGAGCCGTTTAAACGTTACCTTTGAGTCACAAATTTTTTAAAAATTTTTTTTGCATGGACTCATAGGCGTATGTTGAGTTTTTTCGGTTTACTATCAGATTGATAGAAAATTGAAGTTCAGCAGGAGAACTAAAGGCTGATCATTTACAGGAGATGAGAGCAGAGTAAGACAGTCGTTTCACAAAGAAATGATCAAAATCTGATACCGAGATGAGAACCTTGTCAAGAGAGGCTAAGCGCAGTGAAGGAAGATTCCTAACCGAATTTTTAGATTTTCACCAGATAATCTAGAAGTTTGGGCTGACAGAAAACGGTTATGCCTGATACCTGTAGCAGTTTCTTCTAGAGGCTATTGTCTAGGGAGACGATTAACACCATGATCGAATATTTTAGCTGTCAACGATGTTTTCTTCTTGTTTCTGATTAAGCTGGAAAAGCTCTTGTCGTCTTCAAAAGTTTTGTTGCGTTGCCACCAAAAATTTGAGAAATTTTTGCTTCATGTAGCTTTTTAAGCTCATTTTCGTTTTTTTAAAATTTCGTTAGAAGCTTGGTTAAGTCAACCTTGTAAACCTTTTAGGTTGTATCCCATGAGTTATTTGTTTTTACAGGCTGTGATGCACCGGGTGCTAACAGATGCCGTTACGACGTTTGGCAGGGAGTTAGTCTTCCTGAGGAACAGACTGATTGGAAGGGTAGTCTATGGAGGGTGAACGTTTGACCTTTGGGACCTTTAGGGGTTTTGTTACCCAATGGTTATTTCTATTTGAACCAAAGGAGAGCCTAGCTACTGTAGTCGACCTCAGCTCCAATTAGCCTATTAGTGGTGACAGGCTGTTGGCAGTAGTGTGTTTCGGAACACCCTATTGATTAAATTTTTTTTTTGACTTATGGTGGTGTGGTAGACACCGTTTTAGTTTAGTGGATGCTATAATCTACTCCCTTTTGTTGGTGGACTCCAGGGTCACCAATTCTGTATTTTATTGTCTCCACCATTCAGTATATCGTGGTGAGGTGTTTGTCTCCTGTTATGTGGGATGGATTGAATGTTTTTCGTTGTTGTTCTAGGGCGAGACCAGTACACGAGGGTTCTTCATGCAACTTGGAGAAGCGCAATGCTGGTTAAATTTTATATCTCTGTGTAGCCACCCTGAAGAATGATGGAGGGCGTTTTTTTTTCTGGCTCATGTTTCTAGGCAGATTTGTCACTTTGGTGCGATGTGCCGAAGATTTGATTAGCTTTTGCTAAGAGCTTTCACCAAGCTCAGTATGGAGTTGTCATAACCAAAGGTTTGGGATTTGAACTCCTGTATATATGTCTGTATATATTTCTGTATATATTTCTGTATATATTTCAGTGTATGTTGGCTGCCTGAGGGCATGTGCTCAAAATGCGTGATTTTGAGTCGTTTTGCTTATGGACTCCCATATATAGGATTATGACTTTATTTTTTTCTTTATTTAAGAATTTTTATAAATTTCTTTAGCTGAAATAGAAAATTTTCTGACAATCCTTAAACTATTTTAAGGGGGGTGCTCATATTTTGTTTCAGTTCACTTTTTTTGATTTAGACAAGAGTCTAGACAATGTTATATTTTTTTTTGTTTTGGTAACAATAACAGAACTGATTCTTTTATATAAGAAGACCGCGATTGTTACTTTGAACAGGTATTTCTTATGTTCATGCAAGGATTTTTATTTGCTTTTTGATGTACTTAACCTTAGTGTCTAATTAAGTTAAGTCTAGTTATAAGATTCTTGTGATCATGCAAAGATTTTCATTTGGTTTTCATTGTACTTAATATTAGTGCTTAATTGAATTAAGTCTAGTAGTAAGGTCCGAAGTCTGTACTTTTGTTTTAAGTTCTGACCTTAGTATTAAGTGATAGTGTACCACTTTGTACCTTTTCATAAGTAGCCTAAGTTTAATAGACTAGTGTAGTCTATTTCTTTTTGGAAGGGGGTAAATGTAACATTCATTTTTTCCTAGATTTTAAGACCATGTAATGTTACTGATTTTTCACTTCAAATTGTACTTATTTTCATTTTTGTATCGAACGGTATATTAAACAGAGATTCCAAGACGTTCGGTATAGTGTGTTGTGCGGGTTCCTGACCGAACCTACCGCCACGCCGCGATTGGTGAAAAGTGTGTATCCGCTGTTTTAGTTCCGGCGTCGCCATATTACCGGCAGAGTTTGGATGGTTTATTTAAGGGCCTGAAGACCGACTGTCGTGGCTGTTTTCCATCTAGCCGCAGCCGGGCTATTTTCCATCTAGCCGCTGAGTAGGCTTAGTACCATCTAGCCGACAGGCTAATTTTCATCAGAGCCGCCAAGTAGGCTTCCTTCGACTGAGCTACAAAAGCAAAGCTCAGAACAACCATCATGCGAGCTAAGTAAAAGTACCAGTTTCTTAACTAAAAGCCGTAGTGGGTTTTCAAAGTGTTAGCTAGAAAAGTGTGAAATCGGTCGAATGCCATCAAAGCAGGAATAAGAACCGTAAGTTACCAAAACTTCCTTCAATAGACTTATTCCAGAGTAGTGCCTTAACCGCAATCTAAAAAGTGAAGTGTAAAGCACTATTTTTTCGTCTTCGGGGGTTATCATATTTCAGGATTTAAATGTAATAACTACTAGTTAGGCTAGAATTTTTTTGTAGAACTGCAAAGGTTAGAACTTTTTATTTTAAAAACATGAATAAATTTTCTTTTTGTCGATTAAAGCTAGTGTCTCACTGAATACCTATCTTACTTTTCAGGATAAGAACGGCTGTACCAAACTGATTTTTTTATTTACCAACAATACATTCTTTCAGTATTTTTCCATTTTTTTAGCTGAAGTTAGATCCTTTCTATTTTAAAATGGATGGTGCCCAAAATTGGTACAGCTAAAGCTATTTAAAAATAGAAGATAATTCCAAAAAGACGTAAGACAATTATCTCTTACCCATATCTCTCTACCAAGGAAAACTGAGCTAGTGTTTCTTTAATTTCTTTAGTTCTTTTAAAATTAGGTTTCACTCAATTCATTATCAGAAATTAAAGAGGGGCAACAAAAATTAAAAGGGTACAATATATATATATATATATATATATATATATATATATATATATATATATATATATATATATATATATATATCTGTATATATATATATATATATATATATATATATATATATATATATATATATATATATATATATATCTGTATATATATATATATATATATATATATATATATATATATATATATATATATATATCTGTATATATATATATATATATATATATATATATATATATATATATATATATATATATATATATATATATATATATATATATATATATATATATATATATATATATATATATATATATATATATATGTATATATATATTCTTGTTACACTTCCAATCCACTTGTTTCGCTTCTTGTATTCCAGTTTCATATAAAGCATCTTCATTCCATTGATCGTTGTGTTTTGGTAATCTGTCCATATTTTTCGCAGCCCAAAACAGTCTAACTGAACTTTTTATTTCCGCCGTTTGTATTCCTCTACTGTTTTATTGTTTGTTCTAGATATATGTATTAACTTATTTGTTCTATTTCATCTTTTTGTGACTGAAGCATCCTCATCCATGTTTGTCATGATTTTCGTTTTACTGTAGTTCTTACTAAGGTCTTTTTTCCTAGCTGGTGTATTTGACCCCTCGGACATTTTCTTTAGATATGTTTTTCTGTCGGTAATTAAGAAAATGTCGTCGGCATATCTTAGGTGGTTTAGGTACTGACTGCAAATTTTTCCAGTCCAATTTCTTGAAAATATCTTTCAGCATCTGATTAAAAGTTTTGAGATTATTGTGCCCCTTATCTAACAGCTCATCTCACATACGTTGCCTCGATGCTTGCTCATTTATTAATTTTTACTGTATTGGTAATAGATCTGTGTCTCTATAATATACTGAGCTGTTTTTAGAAGGTTCTTTAGGGCTCATTTGGCATAATCGAATGTCTTTTCAAAATCAACAAAAGCTACAAAGAGTGGTAAGTGGTTTTCATTTGTTCATACTATTAGAGTTTTTACAATCAACAGAAGATCCCTGGGGCTAAAGCTTTTTCTGAAACGGGCTTATTTGTTTGGCTAATATCTATCAAACTTTGACTATTAGCTTGTTGGTTAGTATTTTGGTAAAAAGTTTGCATAACTCATACAACAGAAAGTGTTCTAGGATAATCATTTTTTAAGTCCTCTTTATACAAGAATATTGTTAGATACATCCGAGGTGTTAACGACTGCCTCCTTCTGAAATATTTGGCCAATGGGAATAGCTTCTTCTTCCGACTTATAGCTAGGCACTACTGCCTGTTTCCTTTGTTCCCTGCTCTGTAGATCGTCGCTTCATCTCTTTCTTGGACGTCCCATTGATCTTCTTACATTCGGTGACTTGTCTGTTGCTATCCATACTATCCTGTTGTTTGCCATTCTTCCTATGTGTTGATCCCATTCCACTTTCCTTTCTCTTATCCACTGGTTGATATTTTCTATATTACATGTGTATCTTATACCTTCACTCCTTTTTCTATCCCTCAGCGTCTTGTTTGTAGATCTCCTAAGTATTTTCATTTCGATTGACTTCAGTATTCTCTGTGTTATACTTGTATCAGGTCTTGTTTCAGATGTATAAGTCATTACTGGTCGTATTACGCTCCTGTATATTCTTGTTTTGGTCTCCACGGAGAGGAATTTATTTCTAAATATGGTATCATTGAAGCATCCCTGTCCGACTAGCCTTGTTAACTTGATGTTTTACTTCTTTCTCGATTTTTCCGATACTAGATATTTTGACGCCCCGGTAATCGACCTCCATCACCTGTTTTATTAGTTTATCTTCCACCATCAGCTTGCACCTAATTGGCTCTTTTGCTATTACTATTTTCTTGGTTTTTTCAGTTGAGACTGACATATATTGTTTTGCTGCTATGTAGAATTCATATAGCAGCCTTTGCAGATCGTTCTCGGTCTCAGCCTGCTCTCTGCATAACATATAATTTTAAGTTCTTTGTTACCCATTCTATATGCCTTCTTTCTTTTGACATTCTTTATAATTTCATCCATGACAATATTAAATAGAAGAAGACTTAAAGAGTCTCCTTGCCTGATTTCAGATTCATAATTGATTGGTTCTGTCATTCCTTCTGCTAAACTTGCGACTACTTTATTATCTTTATATATATCCTCGATAGTTTTAATTAGGTCTAATGCGATATTCCTGTTATATAATCCATTAATAACGTCTTCTATTTGCACATTGTCAAAAGTTTTTTAAAGTCTATCAGGCACAAGTATGCTGGAATGTTGTATTCTATGGATTTTTCTTTTACCTGTCTCATAATGAATACGGCATCGGTGCATGAGCGCCCACTTCTGAATCCTTGCTGTTCTTCTTCCAGTTATATTCTCGCGTTTATTTTTGTTGTAATAATCTGTGTTGTTAATTTCAGTATACAGTTTAGTAGATTTATGCCTCTATAGTTATTTGGATCTTCTTTTTTTCTCTTCTTGTGCATTAATATAACTGTCACTGTTCTCCATTCATCTGGGATTCTATTTGATCTTATAATCCTCTGTATATGTGTCTGAAGTTGCTTAACCAGAGAGGGTCCCCCATATTTTAGTAGTTCATTAACTATTTGGTCTTCGCCGGGAGATTTACGGTTTTTTAATCTTTCTGTTCGTCTGCTTCCGTTATATATGTTTCTTCGTTTATCATTATGTCTGGTGTTTGTGGCAGTGTGATACTCTGTTCAATGAGAAGATACAAGTTATTAACAACAGTTTTTCCCCAAGTTTTTACCATATCTGAAGTTATGCTATTTGAGTCAGACGATTAATTATTTTTGTTTCTCTCAGTACCTTTCTAATTTCGGATTTACTAATTTCTGGCTGCATCTCTGAATTCACATGAATCTCGCTTTTCAATTCTATTCATCTTTGACCCCAAACATTTTAAGTTCTTATTATTTTCAACACTTTCCTGTATTTTAGTCTCTTGAATGCCTCTCATATCCTCATTATATATGTGCTAATTGTTTTATTAATTTCTTCAAAGGTTTTTTAGTTTTTTTTTTTTCTGATATATAGCTAGCTGTACGGGATAAATTATGTAACAGAGTATCTAATATATCATACAATATCTTTTTTGAACCCTTTTCAACACCCATAATAAACTGCTTAAGTAATTTTAATTTTATTCTATCTAATTATGTTTTTGCCCTCTTCATTTTATTTCTGGATGCTTTGTGTATCCCTTCCATATATCAGAACTTCTTAAAAGGTAGTATATTTCAGCAGCCATTACTTTAATATTTTCATCTATCTTTATTGCCCGTACCTCACTTCTACACATTAGTACTGTTCACAGCATTTCTCGAACTTTTTTTGTTTGGTGGGATGAAAATATCTTTCCTCGGATTTTCAACAACGCTTCACAAATACTTAAATTTTCTTATGCTCTCATCATATTCATCGAAGAGAACTTTAAATCCACTTTCTGCTTTCTGAGTTGACAATTAGATATTCGGTTTTTAGCGAACTTGAAAACTTCGTTATTTGTACTCCTCATACAATCTTCTAAACACAAGTCAGCAACGTCTTGGGTCAAGATTCGTTCTTTTAGCTACGGCTCAATAAATGATGATTTTGGAGTTAAAATCCCATAGCCTCCACCTTCATAGCTATGCTTTGCTTTTTTCACTTAAACACATGCTGCCTACATATTAAATAACATTGAGGACATACTATAACATTGTCTAAGGTTTTTAGCTGCTTGTATTGGTTGTTGTAATGAACAGAAAAAAATTATTGTTGGAAAGAGTTCGAAAACTGAAGCATTTTTCTTTAAAAAATTAAATGTAATATTCAATTTTTTCAAATATCTTCTATATATTGTCTATTACCATCTCACTACAACCTACCTATTTTGTTATAATTTCTATTATTAAGTTAAATAACCGGTCAAGTACAAGTTGAACTTGCACAATTAGTGTTAGGTACGTTAATTGCTTCTGAAATAAAAATTTTTGTGACGGAGGTATAAGATGATCAGTGACTTCACAAAACACACCCCAAAAGGGTTTTCAACAATGTTTGTTTCCGATCTTTACTGAAAACTGATGACCTTGAAATTTTTATTTTTTATATACCTGATAAATTATTACACCCCGTGCAGGATATTCCAGAATTTTTTCAAAATTTTTGGATCAGTACTTCTCGAGAAAAGTGTGCGCATGTGAGACATTATATATATTTTTGAACTCGTATTTTTACAAGTTTTCATTTGATAATAGCAGTCGCTAAGGCAGTTAGTCAAAATTTTACCAAATCCACCATACCACCACTCACACGGCCAGATAATTCCATTGCAACCACACCTGTTGAGAGAGCGAACTTGTTGGCTGAACTCTTTGCTTCACATTCTACTGTCGATTTCCAAGGAAAAACACCACCTACTATTCCCATATTGCAGTCATGCAATGCCCGATGTTGTCTTCAGACAGCGCATCATAAAGCGCATTTTAATGAAGCTAGACACCAAGAAGGCTTCTGGCGCTGACGGAATACCTGCCATAGTTCTCAAAAACTGTGCAAGGGAACTAACACCAGTTTTCTGTAGACTTTTTAAACTATCCTACAGAAAGGGAATATTTCCGTCCTGCTGGAAATGTGCCACGGTTCAGCCGATACCTAAAAAAGGTAAGAAGATCTTGCCAAATAACTACCGACCAGTTGCACTGCTTTCAAGAATATCGAAAGTCATGGAAAAGGTTATCAATGAGCATCTTCTAAAATATCTTGAACGATTCAATATTATTAGCGATCACCAATATGGTTTTCGTAAACATAGGTCAACAGGAGATCTTCTGACTTATGTAACACATGTTTGGAACAACGCAATTGAACACTTTGGAGAATCTCGAGCGGTTGCTCTTGACATATCCAAGGCATTCGACCGTGTTTGGCACGATGGACTGTTGGCTAAGTTACGCTCTTATGGTATATCTGAAAGGTTCTGTTTGTGGCTCTCATGTTTCCTCAGAGAGCGTTCTTTACGAGTGGCGGTCGACGGATTTCTTTCTAACACCCTCACTATCAACGCCGGTGTGCCCCAGGGCTCCATACTGTCTCCTACTCTCTTTCTCATTTACATTAACGATCTGCTGGAAAAGACCGGGAATCCAATCTATAGCTTTGCAGATGACAGTACGCTTGTCTCTTCATTCACCTTGAACGCTCGGACATCGGCTGCTCAGGCGAATATCCGCAGACAGCAGGAGGTCGTTCAACTTAACAAAGACCTGGAAGAAATTCTATCTTGGGGTGACAGTAACCAAGTGGAATTTAACGCTACAAAAACCCAAGCGGCAGTTTTTTCTAAAAAAGTTAACGTTGCTGAACCCGACATAGTTATGTCGGGGCACTCCATTCCTCTAGCATCGTCGCTCAATTTGTTGGGCGTTAGTTTGGGAGCAAATATGTCTTGGCATGAACATGTTGCAGGCATAGCAAGGAGAGCTTCTCAAAAGTTGGGAATATTATTTAGAACCAGAAAGCTTTACACCCCACAGCAACTGTTAATTCTTTACAAAGCCCAAATTCGACCAACTATGGAATACTGCTCCCACGTTTGGGGCTCCGCTCCCAAACATACACTGCATTTGTTGGATTCTGTTCAGAGAAGAGCGGTCCGTCTGATTGGGGACCCGGAATTGACCGGCGGCCTTGATTCGCTGGAACATCGAAGAACGGTTGGCGACTTGAGTCTGTTCTACAAGTATTTTCATGGAAAGTGTTCGAAGGATGTAGCCCGCTTAATTCCTCCCAAAGCGGTGCATGTTAGAAATACACGTCGCGCTGGTGCTTCGCATCCGTATGAGGTTCAGCTTGTTACTCCGCGTACAACGCTTTTCAAGCAATCTTTTATATGGAGAACGTCATCCCTTTGGAATAATTTGCCCAGCGCTGTGTTTCCCACCGAGTACAATTTACAGCGATTCAAGAACAACGTGAATCGCTTTTTCCGAACTTGTGCCGCTCCTGGAGCGCTTTAGGGACTTCCCTGCAGCACGTGTGCTAGACTCATAAAAAAAAAAAAAAAAAAAACACTCGATGGCCTAGTAAAAAAAAAAAATTTCACTTCCGATTTCACCCCTCAAAACTAACCCTTTAAGTCCAAATTTAACTTTCAATACTAGCTCTGATGAGGGCATCAATTCCTATTTAGTACCAAATTTCAACTTTCTATGACAAATAGTGTCGAAGAAAATCGGGTGTGACAGACGGACAGACACCGAAGTGATCTTATAAGTGTACCGAACACTAAAAATGTACATTTTATTCGTATTTTATAATTCTATTTGTAAAATAAATGTACCAACGAACATCGCGTGTGTTTCCAATTAATGGTACTTCAGGTGTTGATTAGATTTGAATGTTTATGTGAGGTGCTGACAAGTTTCTTTAAGAGAAACGGTAGCATAGTTAGTCGTACAATCCGGGATCAGTGTAAGAAATTTTGCTCGCTTTTATTGGGAGTAAATGGTGAGAAAGTATCGGATTTTGCTGGTAATATAATGATTTGTAAAAGAGTTTAGAGTAAGAAATGAAGTAAGTCAAATACAAAATATTCACAAAAATAGTATTAATTTTTCATTAAAATTAAATGAATAACTGTAAACACGTGCCACTGATTATTTCAATTTGACAATATGTCATCAGTTTCAGTTGAGCAGTTCAATTACCATTTTTAATCATTTTGACTTGTATTAACAATATCCACCGTTGCGATGCTACGACTGCAATGAATATTTCATATCCAATTATTTTTTAATGTCAATCAGAATTATCTAAAAGAATTAAAATTGCATATAAATAAAATAAAACGAAATTATAGAATTTAATAAAATATATCACCCGTATTTTTATTTTAACACAGCGTTAACAAACTCCGATTGATTAGTATAAATTGAACAGAGAAATATATAACAAAAATGTGATCACGAGAGATGTAGTGATGAGTTTATGTTCAGTGAAAAAGACTTTCATAAAACGTCCCGAAAAAAGCATTAAGAAGTTTGCAAATAATACACAAATAATAAAAAGAATAATCAAGCTATCAATATATACGAATAATGATATCAATAATCAAAACTATTCGTATATGCCGCAAGACTCCGTAGATACAAAGAATCAAACTAGAAGAAAGACACCAACAACCTCTTCCGAAGAAGCGAAAAACAGTTCTACCGAAAAACTATGTACAACGAATAGACAGCAGTGACTGAACCACCAAACAAGCAAGAACGGACAGATTATTCGAAAGTATCTGGTCAGAACCCAAACTACACAATAATAACACCCCCTGAATTAAAGCCACGCACGAAGCACTCACACACTAAATCAACAAAGCTATACTATAACCACACACATTCCCCGCTTTCCTTACACAAGGAATAACATACGTCAAACCCAAAAGCTCAGACACTAAAAACCCGTCGAACTACCAACCTATTACCTGTCTTGCAACCTTATATAAGATCATCACAGCCACAATTTCCAAAAAAATAGAACAACACCTAATACAACGTTCTCACAGAAGAGTAGAAGGGGTGCACGGAAAACAGCTGAGGATGCAAAGGGCAGCTGATCATGGATAGCCTTATCACGGAACCAACCAGAAAAGAACACAGTAATTATCACACTGGTGTCATAAAGTATAAAAAAGCCTTCGACTCCATACCCCACAGCTGGCTAATCAGAGCTCTAGAAATAAACAAAATCAACTAAAACCTCAGGCAATTTCTCGCCGATGAATTTGGTCACTGATTTAATGGACGGTCATAAGGTGCGATCAATATAAATAGAGTTTAACTTATCGATATATCTACTAGTATATACCGATAATTATCGATATATGGATAACTAGCGACAGCTATCGATATATCGATAACTATTTATATATCAATAACTATGAATATATCGATAAATATCGTTATAGTTATAATTAAAAGGGATTACGGGAGCGTGGAAGATTTTCAAAATTATCACCTTCTAAAATGATAACCGGAGGGTGAAAATAAATAAAGCTTATTGATATATCAAATTCCAAATCACATTATCAAGAAAAGAACGGGGGTAAAAGGCGCAGTCAGATTCATTGTACACAGGTGTATGCATAAGTTTTTGCCGGTTTTTGTGGTAAAGAAACACGTAATTTTCAAGAGAAATTGATTTTTTATTTATTTAAAATATTGGCCATTGGCTTCTACACACTTCGCCCATCTTTCAGGTAAATTATGAATACCATGCCAGAACAACTGCTTGTCTTTTGCGGCAACCCATTCGTCGAACCATTTTCCAATTTCCTCGAAATTGCTGAAGTGCTGCTCTGCAAGCGCCCCATTGATGCGAAGAGGTGATAGTCAGATGGCGCCAGGTCGGGAGAGTACGACGGGTGCGAAAGGATGTCCCATCCAAGCGATTTCAAGGTGTCTTTCACTGGTTTTGCTGTGTGAGACGGCGCATTGTCGTGTAACAAAATCACTTTGCCATGTCTTCTGGCCCATTCCGGTCGTCTTTAGATCAATGCGTGATTTAAATTAATCATTTGTTGGCGATAGTGTTGTGCATTAACGGTTTCGCCGGGCTTCAAGAGTTCATAATACACAATACCGCTCTGGTCTCACCAGACACAAAGCATGGTCTTCTTGCCGAAGCGATTTGGCCTTGGTGTTGAAGGACCGGCTTCGCCAGGTGACAGCCACGATTTTCTCCGCTTCGGGCTTTCAAAATAAATCCATTTTTCGTTACCCGTCACAATTCGGTGCTGAAATGATTTTCTTTCGTGGCGTTGAAGCAGCATTTCACAAGTGACTTTACGATTTTCCATTTGCCGTTCATTCAAATCGTGTGGGACCCATTTACCGAGTTTATTGATCTTCCCCATTGTTTCTAAACGTCTTCTGATTGTTTCTTGTGACATATTTAATACTTTTGCCAATTGCTTGTGTGTTTGAGTTGGGTCATCATCCAGCAACGCCTGCAATTCTTCATCTTCGTACTTTTGTGGTTTACCAGAGCGCGCACTGTCTTTCACATTGAAATCACCACGTTTAAATTGTCGAAACCATGTCTCTCATGTTCTAATCGATGGAGCGTATTCATCATATGTTTCTACCAGGAAACGATGACTTTTCGCAGCATTTTTCTTTTGATTAAATAAGAAAAGCAATGCGTGCCGCAAATGTTCTTTTTCAGGCACAAAAGTCGACATGATCACTGAACGATACAATACAGATGCTAATGTTTGGCGGACTCAACTTGTGTATGTTGGTTAGGTTAATGTCAGACGAATAAATTGACGTATCTATCAAATTCATAGACTGCGTACTGTTCGCTGGTGCCATCTCTTAGTGAAACCGGCAAAAACTTATGCATACACCTGGTACATCTTAAAAGGAACTGGGCTGGACATGTTGCTAAGTTTAAGGATGGACGATGGACAAAAAAATCTAGAGTGGCGCCAAGATCCGAAGCTTATCGAAGTAGAGGTAGACCAGAGGTGGACTGAAGGTGATAAGACTTGAGGGAGGCTTTCGTCAAGCAGTGGACGGTATAAGCTGATGATGATGATTGATATATCACTAATTACCTATATGTCAATAAATATCAATATACCGATAACTATCGATATATCGATAAATCCCTACCGGAATGTTTTGTGTCCGTTTATAACGAACTTGACAGTCCCTGTAATCGATGTCGTGCGACTTGATCTAGGGAATTCACCGAAACTCGCTGGGAACTCTTATTCTACTTGTGTCCGCCGCGTCGCTAGTTCGAATAGTATTATTTTCAATTCACTTTTTGTGTTATGCGGTTCTAATGCATATTTGATTAAAGTAGCAAAGTGAATGTTTAAGTTTTTATTTTAAAATGAGTACACAAAACCGTAAAGCGTTTACTTTAAAAGATAAAAACGATATTATAAGGCAAGTAGAAAATGGAATTAAACAAAGTGATGTTTGCAAACAGTTGAATTTAACTAAATCTACAGTCTCTACCATATGGAAGAAGAGGCAAGAAATCTTATCAATCTATGATAAAAGAAACTTTAGTTGTAAAAAAGTAAGAAAATCTACACATGACCAAGTCGATAAAGGATTCCTTAAATGGTGTAGTCAAAAATGACAAGAACATGTTCCTATTACCGGCTATACTTTACAAGAGAAAGCTAGTGAATTGGGAAGGAAAACAGGGAACAGCGAGTTTAACTTTTCTGGAAGTTGGATTGAATGATTTGAAAAGCGATATAATATTAGTGGGGCTAAGATAGTAGGAGAAACTGCAGGAGTGGATATGACTGTTGTTGATTAGTGGTTGGCCAATGTATGGCCGGAAATTCGAGAAAGTAATTAATATGTGGACATTTTTAATGCGGACGAAACGGATTTCTTTTACAAGATGATGCCTGATAAGACATTAAAGTTTGTCGGAGAGAATTGTGCTGGTGGAAAATTATCAAAAGTATGGATGACTGTGTTGGTAACTGCGAATATGTCTGGAACAGGGAAAAGGAAATTATTGGTTATAGGAAAGTCCGCCAATACCAGGTGTTTTAAAAACAAACATTTACCAGTAAAGTATAAATCAAACAGTAAAGCCTGGTTGACATCAGAATTTTTTAAAAACAAAAATTCGCAAATAGAAAAATATTAGTTTTGATTGACATCTCTCCAGTACACCCTGAAGTTGATCTACAGCAAATAAAATTAGTTTTTATGCCTCCAAACACAAGTGTAAAGCTCCAGGTTTTGGATCAAGGTGTGATACATTCTTTAAAATATCATTATAGAAAGATTTTAGTTATGAAAATGCTAGAGACGACCGATAAAGGTAACATTTTTTCTGTAACTCTCTTGGACGATTTAAACTTCATATAGCTTGGCAAAGAGTCAGTAGGGAAACCACTGCAAACTGTTTTAAGCATGGCGGATTTTTAAAGAGGGAATGTAGATATGACTCAGATGATGAGCTACCGTTGACTCAGATCCTACTAATTGTCTAGAATTTGTTTATAATGGCAACATTCAAGAACGTACAGTGGAAATCGTGATTAAAAAAATGTTTAATCATTTTGATTTTGAAGAATATGTATGTGCTGATAATGAATTAGTGACGAGAGAAATATTAACTGATGATCAAATTGTGACATCAGTGATTTTTGGAAAGATTTTAAGCGATAATGACGACGAAGACGAGCTTGGAGAAGGAGATAATGTTTATGTTCCATCCATTTCAGAAATGATTAAGGAAATGACTGAAACTCGCAATTTTTTGGAATCTCGTGAAGTTCCTGAACATATATAGAGTACTTTTTGTGACCTTGACAGTTATATAAACACCATTTCTTTTTTAAGTAAAATTGTACAAACGAAAATTACTGATTTTATTGTATAAACTACGTATTTTAATGTTTTCGTTTATACTCGTTTATGTACCAACCATACATAATAATAACTTTAGTGTGACTTGTTTTCTTTCCTTTAAACGTTTTCTTTTAATTTAATAATTATTATTATTTATTTCTCTAAGCATTAGCGCCTAATCTAAATAAAAAGGTAGTGAAAAATGATATTAGATTTTGTTTACTGTTTTTAATGAACTTCGGATATAGCGAACCATTTTTAGTGATTTTTTGGAGTTCCTTATAAACGGACTTCACTGTATTTGTAATTTTACCATTTTAGATATTTATCTATTTTCTACACCCTGTATAATTTTTTAGAGACCTTCTTAATTCAAGAGTTATGTTAATGCGCCAAATTTTAATGAAAATTGGAATTGTGAAAATACATTAATAACACACTATCACATTTATTGCATTCTTTTTTGGCCGCTTGGTGTATTATTATACTACCTAAAATGGTACAGTTTAAAAAACGGTAATGTTTAACTTTATGATGGTTTTACTTTCCTACTTTTTTTACTTCACTCTTATTTAGTAACAAAATATTACCCTACTGATAACACAGCTTATGTCAGAGTTTGTAAACATTTCTTTTTGTGGCTCTACTAATCGAATAGCAAAAACTCGTTAATGCGGAATAAGCCAACTTGTATGTCGAACAGGGGATCTCATGTATTGTACGATGTTAGACCATTCGCCAAACCATTTCTTTACCACTCAAGGCACGCATCATTAACCCTTGGACCCTTTCGAGGGTAAAAAATTCACTTTCGTATCTTGCTAACCCTTTATATTAAAAGACTTTTTATTTTGTCAACCTTATAAATAGGATATAAGGCTCTTCTTTACCCGTCATTTAATAAAAGTAAATAATTTATAATAGGGAGGAATAAAAGCTATTTTTGGGAGTCGAATGATCAAATATATTTAAGGGGTTGAGATTTTCAAAAAATAGAATTTTTTTTTTTTGGCTAGATAAATTGTTCATACTTGAGAATATTTTAACCGTTTAACTATTTCATAATTCAAATTATTTCCGAAGTTATAACAATTAGAAGTGAGCGCAGCAGAGAGTTGGCCCGAAACTCAGATAGCGATCAGACCGGCACGAGCGGTCAAAGCCTTGACAAAGGGTATTGTTCTTTATAACAATAATTCCTTAGAAGAATACACTCAGAATAACACCGAAAGTCTAAACTCTCATTTGTCTATGTCTCATTGTCTATGGCTCCAAAAGTGCGTTACAGTCGCACAAAAATTGTTGAGATTGCATCTTATATTGAAGCTAGTATATTTAATGATTGATATACTAGTGTATTACAAATGATGCAATTATTAAACCTTGTAACTGGCACAAGCGCGCTGCGATTGACAGAGAATTAGGATTCTCAACGAATATCTATAGCCAACATGAGAGCCCAACAGGAGACTAAAGAGGCCAGGAAATTGAAAAGAGTTGTTCAAAAGGAGTCGGAGGACATTGCGGCAACAATGGAAGACCTCATGTACGGTCCAGGAATCGCAGATTGAAAGTAATTTAAAAAAATATTTGGTTAAGACGCTGACGCCGTACTGTTTTTTCTTTTGCGTTTTTTTTTGAAACTACTTTTTTCAAACTGGTGTAGAAGATATCTTAAGGTCTACTTAACTGATTTTGTTAAAATTTACAACACATATTCTTTATAATATCATCTAAGATGTGATTCAACGAAGGTGTGGTTTAATGTAAAACCAGTGAAAACGGACAAAGCCCATATTTCAGCAGTCTACCCACTGTTCTCTCATTTGTTAATCCATCGTGAGACACGTTTCACCATATCACGACTTATCAGTCGAGCTAGGATCGACAAACAAGAGACCAGAACTTCTAATATTTATTCCCGTACTGGCTAATATCGTGGTAAGATACAACGAATTGTACCTAAAAGAATGGTCATTTTGCAATATTCATCGCAGCCAGCCCGATTTCCCGACCCCATGCAATTCAATGCAAAAACCACTGAAAAGGAACAAAGCCTATATTTTAGCAGGTTACGTACCATTTTCTCATTTGTCAGTCCATTTTGAGGCTCGTTTCGCCGTAACACGGCTCATGAGTCAGTTTCATTTTAGGTACAGTTCATTGTATCTTACCATGATGTTACGTCGGTACGGTAATAACTACTAGAGATTCTGTTCTCTTCTTTATCGATCCTAGCTTAACTGATGAGCCGTGATACGGCCAAACGCGTCTCGAGATGGATTGACAAACGAGGGAACCGTGAGTAGACTGTTGAAATATGGACGTTATTCGTTTTCAGTAGTTTTAGAGTGAACTATATATATATATATATATATATATATATATATATATATATATATATATATATATATATATATATATATATATATGTATATATATATATATGTATATATATATGTATATATATATATATATATATATATATATATATATATATATATATATATATATATATATATATATATATATATATACATATATATATGTATATATATATATATATATATATATATATATATATATATATATATATATATGTATATATATGTATATATATATATATATATATATATATATATATATATATATATGTATATATATATATATATATATATATATATATATATATATATATATATATATCTATCTATCTATATATATATGTATGTATATATATATATATATATATATATATATATATATATATATATATATATATATATATATATATATATATATATATATATATATATATATATCTATATATATATATATATATATATATATATATATATATATATATATATATATATATATATATATATATACATATATACATATATACATATATATATATATATATATATATATATATATATATATATATATACATATATATACATATATATATATATATATATATATATATATATATATATATATATATATATATATATATATATATATATATAATACATTAAAATTCCTGGTTTCAGTCTGTCCGTTTAATAATGAATTTGCACGCTAACTGTTAGCTTCGAACGACAGCAGCAACAAGATCATAGTATCGAGTAGCAGCAGTAGCAAGAGCGCTTGAAAATGCTAAATGTAACACACACACACACAAATATATATATATATATATATATATATATATATATATATATATATATATATATATATAATATAATATATATATATATATATATATATATATATATATATATATATATATATATATATACATATAAATATATATGTACATATATATATATATATATATATATATATATATATATATATATATATATATATAAATACAGTGGCGTGCAAGTTTCCGGCCAGTGACATTTCGTACTCTAATTTATTAAAAAAAAAGACTAATGATTTTTAATCATTATGAGATTTGAGTATGAGATATAGGAAACAAAATAATATAGTAACAGAATATTATTTATGTTTGTGAATATATTTATTATTATTATTCTTATATTTATATGTGCAAAAGTTTCCGGCCACATAATATACATTGATGCAGTAGGACGTTCAAAGACGTATTTACGAATAATAGCGCGTTGAATGTTTATATTTTGTTTATAAAAGATCGTGGGAGCATAAATATGGCTCGGCATATGCAAATCCAAGTTCGTGAGAGAGTAATAAAATTTTCAAAAGAAAGAAAGTCTTCTCGTGAGATTGCTTCATTATTATCGATAGGTAAATCAACCGTGAACGATATTATTGTAAAATAGCGTTGTGGATATAGTTTAAAAGACCGTCCGCGTAGTGGAAGACCAAGAAAAACGTCTAAAAAAGTAGTTCTTATCATTAAACGCAAATTAACTGCGGATGTCAAGAAAACTGCTGCCGAAATTACACGCGAGCTAAAAGATGAAAACCTAGCTAATGTTAGTCGTAGTACTGTGACACGAAGACTACATGATGTGGGACTTTTTGGCCGTATACGTATTAAAAAAACCATTAATCAGTGAAAAGAATAAGAAGGCCCGATTACAATTTGCCAGAGATCACCTAAATTGGACAATCAAAGATTGGAAAAAAGTAGCTTTCTCAGACGAATCTAAATTTAATCTTTTTAGAAGCGATTGTAAACAACAGGTACGACGTCCTATTGGTACGAGAACTGATGTTCGGTATCGAATTCCTACTGTAAAACACGGTGGAGGAAGGGAGTCGGTCCATTGATCGAGATCAACGGAAATATGAACGCTGATATTTACAAGGACATTTTAGAAAACAATTTGTTATCATATGCTGAAGAAACATTGCCGCAGAATTGGATATTTCAGCAGGATAGTGACCCGAAATATACATCCAAGTTGTTAAAACAGTAGTTTTCTGCTTTAAATGTGAGAGTTTTAAGCTGGCCATTTCAATCACCGGACTTGAACCCAATAGAACACTTATGGGAAACGCTAGATCGTCAAGTTTGAAAGCGTACATATTCAAATAAAGCCGCATTATTCAAATCATTGAAGGAAGAATGGGAAAAAATTTCACCTGCTTGTATTAATCGATTAACTGAGTCAATGCTACATCGTTGTGCCGCTATTATTGCTGCAAAGGGTATGGCTACAAAATATTAACATAAAAATATAATTTAAGTCTATTATAGAGCATATCGACTACTAATTTTTCTCGTAGTACAAAGTGGCTGGAAACTTTTGCACATATAAATATAAGAATAATAATAATAAATATATTCACAAACATAAATAATATTCTTTTACTATATTATTTTGTTTCCTATATCTCATACTCACATCTCCATATAAAGGAAAATTCAGTTGCATGTGGTTTTATAGGAATGAATAGCGCGCAACGAGTAAGTTGCTGAGCGAGCAAAAACGGTTCTACTAAGTAAAACTGTTTTAATCACTAAAACTTTTTGGAAATCTAAATGTTTTTGGTATTTATTGTAAATCGTATTCTAATGGGATCACAAATAATACCACTGTTTCAATATTTAATTCAAGGATTGGTGTTAAAAGAAGCAAAATCGTTGAGTTAATAATATATATATATATATATATATATATATATATATATATATATATATATATATATATATATATATATATCTAATTCCATTTAGTGTTTTTGAAGGTAATTGTTTAGTTATTTGAAAACTTCAAATTTGAGAAAAAATTAAAATGCTGAAACATCAACAACACAAGGATGAGCCTATTCCTTAAACCAAAAAATGTTAATTTGAAGTTATTCATCATTCTATTCTTAAATTAAAAGACTTTCAAATTTAAATGTACTTGTTCCAATAAATTAAAGTCAGCAAGCATAAAAATACTTTTAATACACATTAAGAAAAGGTATTTTTTGTAACAAAGACTGTAGTCACTTAAAAGTAAATAGCTATAGTGGCGCGATATTTAAAAATACACCTTCAAAGAACGTCATTAAGTTGTTAAAGATCCATTTCCGAAACATGTTTCCGGCGAAGAAATGGCTTTCTTACGCTTTCGCGGTTAGGGTGCCAAAAATGTCAAGATTAACTACTTTTGATGAAAATGACTGTCTGCATCTGGTTTTATTAATAAAAGTAGGATTTTATTAGGATTAGAAAATAGATCCAATTTGTAGCAGCAGCTATACATTTTATTGTCAACAATTTATATAACTTACTTGAAAGTTATTTGGTCTTTCTTATTTATGTTCTTTTAGGCCAAAATCATTTCTTTTTGAAAATATTTTTATCGCAAAGATGTTTACGATCTTCTCAGTTTATACCTATTACAGCTCGGTAAGTTATATATCTTATTTATGGGACGTCCTGTATTTATGTAAGTGATTTCCGCTTAAGATTTTAGAATGTATTTTTTTCTAATTACGCTGTACTCTGGACAATGATTGATGACTTTTCAACCGTTTTTTGTAGTAGTATATTCTCAGTTGTATGCTTATGCATTAACAACCTATTAGCCATACTAATGAGATCGTAAAATGATGTTTTATTAAGCAGCTTTCAATTTTTTTAAAAAAATATTGTGGTAAAGTTTGGTAAAATTATGTTATAATTTTTAAATTATGAATACTATTAATGCATTTGAGACAAGTTGCGCTATATCTCTATAGATTATTTTCTTTATTAAGGTACGACTATGGATTGAAAAGTTCGCGGTTTAGTCAAGAAAACAAAATAAAATACATACAAAAATATTTTTATGTTTTGACGTAATGTCCACATAGCTCTATGTACTTCTTCCACCTGCTTTCCAAAGCTTCCACACCTGTTTGAAAAAAAGATTCCTCAAGGTCTTCAAAATATTGGTTAACTGCAGCTTCGACTTCTTCATTTGATAAAAATTTCTGGCCACCGAGGTGTTTTTTTTAGATTTGGAAACAGATGAAAGTCCGAAGGTGCCAAATCAGGAGAATAAGCCGAGTGGGACAGCAATTCGAAACCACAATCACGAATTTGAACCATAGACCCAACAGTCGTGTGAAGGCGAGCGTTGCCCTGATGGAACAAAAATTTCTTTTTTAGTAATCCTGGGCGTTTCTTGACTTAAACGACGCAAAAGGATGCAATAGTAAGTCGAGTTTATTGTTTCGCCTTTCGGAATGTAGTCCACCATAATAATACCTTTAGTATCCCAAAAAACTGACGCCATCACTTTTTCAGCCGACAGAATTGCCTTCGCTTTCTTTGGAGTGGGTTCACCAGATTTTTCAACTGCTTGGAGTGTTGTTTTGACTCTGGAGTATAGTGGTGAACCCAGGTTTCGTCCATTGTCACAAATCTGTTAAGAAAATCTTGCGGATCAGCCTCAACCATCTCCAAACAGTCTCGAGAAATCGTGAGTCGAATTCGTTTTTATTCAACTGAAAGCAATCTGGGGACCCACCAAGCGGAAACCTTAGAAAATTCGAGTTCGTTGACAATGATGTTTTGTGTTCGTTCATACGAGATGCCTATAGTGTCTGCAATCTCCCTGATAGTTAATCTACGGTCTTTCAATATGAGATCACACACTTTGCTGATGGCCGAACGCTGTTCAATTTTTTCCCTTTTTCCAAAGCTGCACTTGGTCTCACTAAACTCGTTCTAACCTAAAAACTACAAATTCTACAGCAACAAAATTTTACACTGTGACAACCAAAGAAAGTATAAACTTATTGAGGGAACTATAATAAAAATATTATAATTATTTTTTTGTGAGGTCCCGATTTTTTCAATCCATCGTATATTTTTACCAGAATGGCAATCTGACAAAATAACTAATTTGATTGACACCAACAACGATGAAAATATGTATAAATATGGAGACGAGATAAACTCGTTTTGGTTGCTTATCAATATATATTATAAAACAAAGTTTCCGCCGCGTCGCGTCGGTCTGCCTGTCTGTCTGTGTACTCGGTAAATACGAGACCGATTTTATTCTGGTTTTCAATGTTGGATAGAGCGTTTCACGAGGATGGTTCAGGTGTATAATTTGTGGATATTTTATGTAAATTAGCCGACTTATGACGATGAATGTTATTGGAAAGAAAATTAATCGTCGGAGATATATCTTCACATGCGCTGAGTAAATAGTTAAAGATACATGAAAACAATGTATGGCAATATTGTTCGCATCAAATAGTTCTACAAAAAAGTCCCCGACTGTATATGTCTGTCTACAAGGTATTTCTTAGAAGTCAGTAAGTTAAAAGTAGTTTTGCTTGAAATTTTGAGAAATAATAGATTTTAGCATCATGCATTCACTGCTTCAATATGAATATGGTTTACCACGCCATATTGCCATAATTAAATATTTGTTAAAATATGAAGGCACTTTACTTCCTAGTTGTTGCAAAAGCATTAAATAAATATTACTTTTTCATGTATTTTATGAAGTAAATTTTCGCTGGGACAACGTAGCTTAAAGAAGACTGCGCGTGTGGACGCGTGCGTTCTTTTAAATTTTGAATCACATAATGCATTACAATGATTACAATGCATACACATATATGCATTACACTGATCGAACTTTCTGTTAAAAGATACTAGAATAAACGCGTGCCTCACAAGCGCATTTATTGAGTTATCAATACTTAAGTTTTAATTAATTAAACATAATTTTTTTTATATATCATGTAAAAGTATCAAAGTTATTATAAATAACACGTGAATGCGTACGGCGGGAAGCAAGCGAGAAGCTAGGTTGTCACATTCATTATACCGTGAAAACTAAATTATTTTGTGTCTTTCTCTAACATCTCTCTTTGTCTTCTCGTAAGAAATACCTTAATCCAAATTATCGAAGAAAATATATCAAAAATACACGTGGTAAAATACTTGAAATAAAGAGAGTAATTTAGGTAGAAAAATATGAATCGTTTTCAAATTAAATGCGTTTTTTGGTTTGTGCATTTAACGAAGATAAAAATTGTTTTAAATCGTAGCCTTTGGACGAATAGTTTTGGTTTTACAAGGGTGTTTCTGAACTCCAATCTCACAAATTGATTCTAAAAGTAGAGGCTCCTATAATATTGCTGAGTAATTTAAGTCCACCAAAATTATGCAACGGCACTAGATTACAAATAAAGGCATTCATTATTTGATTAAATGTACAATTCTGACAGGCTGTGAATTTGGAGAAACTGCTGTGACTCCGAGAGTCCCAATGATACCAATTAATTTACCATGTCAATTTAAAGAGCTCCAGTTTCCAATAAAACTCTGTTTCTCGATGATGATTAATAAAACAACTGAAAATAGGCAAAGCCCATATTTCAGCAGTCTACCCACAGTTCTTTTACAATAAATCACATAAGGTCTGAGGTTGATCCTTCGCAAACTGCAGTTAGTTGCCTTTAGTGTTAGCTGTGCCAACCACTCTGTCAGCTTGTGGCTGCTAGGAGAGCCCCCGCTTGAGTACTGAATATGCGTATTTTGGTACACTTCGTTATATCTTACCATTGTGCTCCGTAAGTACCGGAATGAGTACTAGAAATTCTGTTTCCTTGTTTGTCGATCCTAGCCCGACTGATGAGCCGAGATTCGGCGAAACGAGTCTCAGGATGTACGGACGAATAAGGTAGACTGCTAAAATATGGGCCTTGCCTGTTTTTAGCTGTTTTCCAATAAACCACACTATGCTTTTCGTAATCTAGAGACCCTGAAATGTGCGAAAATTTAAAAATTTTGATGAGTTTCCCGAGCACATTACTTGTTTTTGGGTAAAATGAAAAGCAAAAAAATAGTTAAGGGAATTGCATATTACATGATGCTACATATTACTTTCAAAGAATCTGCAAAATTATTTTTTTAAATTTTGTTGTGTCTTTTATTCGGTTACCCTCTAAATCATGATATATATTTTGGACAAAATTTCACTTTTGCATAATAAGTAATTTGTTAATCAATTACGAGGAATCTTATTACACTCTATATGGCGTTCAATCACCAAATTATTATTTTTATGAAACTTTTGGACACAAAAGGAAAGTTTAACCTAGGCAAAACACTCAACATTGCACCTGTTTTCGTATTTATGGGGCACTCTGTCCATAAACTACATTTGTCAACCTGACTCTATTTAAGAGGTACCATTAGGAGGTTAATAATACTCCACTTTATAGAACACTTAGTATATATTAATTGTTTTGGAACGGTTAGATTATAATTTGCACACGGAGGCTGCGAGTCCGTGTTAGTCAGTAATTAATTTACGATTTGATGGCTTAATTAGGTCTACACCCCGCCCGCTGCAGCTGCTAATATGGGCTCTATTATGAGATGTTAACGGCACCGAATCATGCAAACAGTAATGCACTTCGATTTTATGGAAGAATTACTGCAAATTGCCCCTCTAAATAAGTTATGAATGCATGGGGACCGGACTGCCGTGTAACATTTACGATCGATATAGTTTATACATTTTAATGGCAACGGTTATTAGTTGGACGTTTATCATTTCAAGAAATACTAAAATAATATTTTGCCTAGCATGTTATAACTGCATTAGCATTCTGCTGTTAAAACAATAAAGGTTTTTCAGATTGAGAAACCATGGTTTTTATGATTAGAGTGTATCAGATTGAAGTGACTTTCGGACGTCTAATACTTTAATTATAAATAATTAAGTAATAATTTAAATTAATCAAGACAATTTTAATAAGAATTACAATAGAAACTGAATCAAATGGCATGTCAGGCAATAATACTTGGCTAGTAGTCCTATTAGTGTTTTAATAACGAAAAGGAAAGATTCTTGCAGACACCTGGTGCAATCGCAGGCAAAACGTAGAACTCGAATTTGACACGGTTTAATCTCAAGAACTACAATGTTTTATCTAACTAAAGCCAGGAAATCTTCCTTGTCTTTTTTAAAATTATTACACCTGCTTGAAGTCAGTGCAATTGAGTTTACAACGAATAGGTTAATCTCGTACAATGACAGTCCATTAAGCTTACCGGTTCATCTCCAAGAATACAAGTCAAAGAAGCATATGGAAATAACTGATAAAGTTCTGGACGTCACAACTGCAAGACTATTCTCGGCAGTGCTAACTCTAAGAAACGTAGATAAATAAGTATATTCAAATATATTTATCTTATTTCCAGAATACAACGGGTGGAAAGGAAATATTGTCCGTACATAGCGTAATCTTGGTCGTAATAAATTTAGTTGCTATGAATCGTTTCACCTGGGCGAAAGGCCTCTTGTATTCGAGAATTTAATGTCTATCGTGTGGCGAAAATTTCGTATTCAATAGCCTAAACAGTAACAAAATCTCGAATGTTGAATCAAGTCCACTTCCTGTGCATGGGAAGTCACAGTCGTTCTTCCCTGCTAGACCCTTTAGCACTAATGACGTCGAGCTTGGTGGTTTATATTCATTCCCTTTCTCATTTCATTATCATCTAACGGATTTATGTTCATCACTCAAAAACTATCATCTCCTCCTTAATATGGATCTTGGCATTAAAACCCTTCCGGCGTACTTCTATAGCTTCTTGTTGCTGTGAGATTCTAAACGAAGAAATAACTTGGCTTCCACTGCTATCCTCTTTATCACTGGAAATTGAATCTAATGTTCTGTCAGTTGCAGAAATCGACTCCAGCAGGTCGATATGGGCCGGCTGTAGGGTCAGGGTGAGCAGTAGAAAGCGATAGGTGATGCGGTTGGAGAGATGGTTTTTTTTTCTGGAAGACGAAGGGAATGAGTCCGTAGCTGAGGCAACATCGGGTTGGGTATCCATACCAGCAGCTAGTTAAAGCGTATCAAGCTCATCTGCAAGGATAGCTCTAACTTCAATATTTCCAACAGAGGAATCAAGTATGCAAATAAAAATGGCTGACGGGGAACTGCTGTTAATATTTTTTCAGATACACAGAGCATCCTTCCATAAATTACGGTAGTAATTTTTGATATCAATAACGTAGTTCTGTTAGTAAAGTCCAGAGCAGTTTACCAATGTA
This sequence comes from Pachyrhynchus sulphureomaculatus, assembly GCA_019049505.1. Classification (NCBI taxonomy): domain Eukaryota; kingdom Metazoa; phylum Arthropoda; class Insecta; order Coleoptera; family Curculionidae; genus Pachyrhynchus; species Pachyrhynchus sulphureomaculatus. Next base: position 38,589,044 of record CM032452.1, read on the forward strand.
TTTAATTCTACAGCCTATGTCATGTTCTTCAAGCACACTGGAAAGCACGACATTTGTTACAGTTTCTATGTTATTTATGCAACTTTTCTTTATTTCAAAGCCAGTTTTAGATACTGAAAAATCTAGCCGGATGATGTACCTAGACGTAAAAGAAAATTACATAAAAATTGGATTATTATATGTCATGTCCGGACACACATACATACACATAAACAGACAAACGTATATAGAGACCTATAGCTATAGCATAGCTTATTGTGAACCTTGGTAACTTGATAACTTGATATTTATGAATGAAATAAGTTATGCAAATAAAAAAATTCTAAAACTAAGATAGAACGTGTAAATTCGCACTTATCCGGCACTTTTTAAAAACCAAAAATAATTCGTAAAAGCAGGTTAAATTTTTCAACTTTAACAGTTTTAAACCTGAGAACTGATAACAACAAAAACACGATAGCATTCTCTTTTAAACAGTATCTTGAAAGAAATTTTTAAAACAATTCAAATGTGAAAATGGAAATTTATTAATCACCGTGCCAGAACAAAAGCCTAAGCCCGAAATTTGTTAAATGACTCTAAGGACAAGGTTTAATAATTTATCATAATGAAATGAATGATTACTTGGTTCAAGTAAAAAGGCATTAGCTACTTTTTCTTTCTCAATTTGTAAAACTTTACAGAAGTCCTCTGTATCTCGTGGGGATGGACCACTTTGAAGGGGACAAAATAATATACATGAATAAACAAACAGTTTTATATATGTAGTAGTGGTTTTTCGGGTATCTCGTATTAGCTTAAAGTCCCTTGATGGACGGTTTCGCTGACGTTTCGATAGAATCTCATCCATCTTTTTCAAAGCGTTGATCACTAGACGATGTCTTGAATTTTTCTCCAACACATCAATTAGTTATCAACGCTTTGAAAAAAATGAATGAGTTTCCATCGAAACGTTAGCGAAACCGTCCATCCACTTTAAGCTAACATGTGATACCCGAAAAACCACTACTATATATATATATATATATATATATATATATATATATATATATATATATATATATATATATATATATATATATATATATATATATATATATATATATATATATATATATATATATATATATATATATATATATATATATATATATATATATATATATATATATATATTTATATATATACATACATATACATAATATGTTACATTAAAATTCCGAGTTTCAATTCGTTCCTCTAACGATGAATTTGCACGACGTTTCGCCAAAATCTCATTTAGCAATTTCAAGTGCTCTTGCTGCTGCTGCTGCTACTTGATAAATGTGATCTTGCTGCTGCTGCCGCTCGAAGCTAACTTGAGTTAGTTTCGAGCGGCTAGATGAAAATAATAATAGAAAACACCCAGTAAAAATAATATTTACCCATAATTAAGGAAATTTTTTATCTATTATTTGAAAAGAAATACAGTAATACCCCGCTTAGCGCGACCCCGTTACGCGCGGTTTCACTATAACGCGAATTTCAAATTTCGCGCTCATGTAGTCATTAACTTCTCTATGGTCGCGGGAGGATCCCCGCTTTCTCTGAATATTCTCTTTGAAGAATTGGGAATTCCCTGTCCTTCGACTTTGTTCTATGGGGATTTCCTCGTTCGTTTCGTGTGTTCATTTGTTCCGTAATGTTAGTTCGGTCGGCTGGCAGTTTTGTTTTAATATTTATTGGAGATACATACATACATAATTTAACCCTACGTTAAAAATGCCGCCTGTAAAGAAAAAAGAGCGTAAAAGCGTCACTTTGGAATTGAAGATGAAAGTGTTAAGAAGAATGGAAAATGGAGGCAAAGCAACAATTGTTGGGAGAGATTTTGGACTCTCAGAATCGACTGTGAGAACGATTTATAAAAATCGGGAAAAAATTAAAATCTCCAGCGAAGGTTCAACACCTATAAGTGCAACAAAACTTTCTCGTTCGAGATCATCTATCTTAGAAAGAATGGAGAAATTACTGTCAGTCTGGATCGAAGATTTGAATAAGAAGAACACACCACTAAGTCAAGATCTCATATGCACAAAAGCAAAATCTTTGTATGAGATGCTGAAAACAAAAGAAGGAGAAGGGAGTGCCACTCCGACTTTTGCTGCCAGCAGAGGCTGGTTCCATCGGTTCAAGCAGCGTTCTAATCTTCACAATATCCACATAACAGGCGAGGCGACCAGCGCGGACATTCAAGCTGCAGCTGAGTTTCCAGACAAGTTTCAAGACTTCGTTAGACGAGAGAAAATTCCTGCTTGTCTCATCTTCAATGTTGATGAGACCGCACTTTACTGGAAAAAAATGCCATCTCGAACATTCATTTCTAAGGAAGAACGTCAAGCCAGTGGTTTCAAAGCTGCGAAAGATCGACTAACACTTCTGCTGGGTGGTAATGCCACTGGTGATTTCAAACTGAAACCTTTACTAGTGTACCATTCAGAAACACCCCGTGCAATGCGAGGCACAGACAAGACAAGTCTACCAGTTGTGTGGCGATCAAACAGAAAGGCGTGGGTTACACGGGAAATTTTTCAAGAATGGTATTCTAATAGTTTTTGCCCATCAGTCAAATCATACTGTGACAGAAATGGGCTTGAACCTAAAGTTATATTACTCTTAGACAATGCCCCAGGACATCCAACCTCACTTGATACGCCCAGAGACTTAAAAGTGTACGTAAAGTTCCTTCCACCAAACACTACGTCAATATTACAACCTATGGACCAGGGAGCAATAGCAAACTTCAAAGCTTATTACCATCGCCGCACTTTTAGCCAACTAATTCATGAAACTGACGGGGAAGGAAGACAGTCTATGCGAGAGTGGTGGAAGTCATACAACATTATGAAGTCTATTCACAACATAGAAGAGGCTTGGAAGGAAGTTAAAATGAGTTGTATGAATGGGGTGTGGCGTAATCTTTGGCCAGATGTAGTGGAAGCACCTAGAAGAATTGTCCAGATGCAGAGACAAGTGCTTGAAGACATTGCTGCAATGATTGAGGGGTCTGAACTTGAAGATGTCACGGTAGAAGATCTCGTAGAACTTGTAGCAACGCACGACGATCCTATTAGCAATGAAGATCTGATCGAGTTACAGAATAATCCTATCTACGATGAGGAAGAACAAGTAGAAGAGAAAGTTTTATCTTCAGGGGAAATACAAAATGCACTTTCAAAAATTTATTCAGGTTTGGACATATTGCAGAGTATAGACAATAATGATGACCGTGTCTTGACCGTGTGTCAAACAATTAAAAACAGTGTTGGGTGTTATGAACGTATTTTACAAGAACGTAAACAAAACGTTACCCAAAAGACAATAGATGTATTTTTCCGTAAAAAATAAGAGTATGTATTGCATAAAGTGTTCTTAGAATTAAAGTGATTGATTAAAATGATTTGTATTTTTTTGTATTAAATTTTGACTATGTTTAATCATAAACCTCGATATACGCGAATTTCAGTTAACGCGATTTTTTTCGGAACGTATCCCTCGCGTAAAGCGGGGTATTACTGTAATTCCTTGGTAACGCGTGAAAACAACTGGCTCATTAATCCTTAACAGCTGATGTGGACTTTTATGTTGGGTTTGGGTAAAATAAAAACAGAAATTCAAATATAATTTTCTGTTAACTTTTCCAAGATTAATACCGAAATGGTAAATGATTTTCTTGTAAGAAATTTAAGACTTTTTTAGTGTTAAAGTGAAAACAAAATAGGTTTAAAAAACGTACTTGTTTATTATTTTTATGTACCTTGTGCAACCGATCTCCATATAAAATATATTAAGTTGTGTGTGACATATTTGCAACTAAACCAACTCTACCGAACGACAAGGATTCGTCACACTTGCTGCTATATTCTACATTTTCTAGAAATTACTTAATTAACACCACCTTTACCCACGACATATTGAAAAATTTGTAAACATTTGCTGTAAATGAACAAATTAAACATGAAGTTGACGTTTTGGTAGAGAGTATTAAAAACTTGCGCATTTTCAAGTAGAGAAGAGTAGGGAAAATCGACCCTCAGCTTGAAAAAATCGTCGATAAAAATTCATTTTCGCCGACAAAAATATTTAACGTTCATGAAATTGGACTTTCCTCCGTTCAGAGAAAAACGCAAAACGTCTTAGGATTAAAAAGGAAGAAACAAATCGGCACAATCACAAGAGGAGAAAAAAGAGTTAATACGACAGCCTAGTGTTGTGTCAGTGTGGATGAACAGTTTGTGCCGCCAATGCTCATGTTCAAAAAAATGAGTCAGAATTCTGCATTGGGAAATGGCACACCTTCTGATAGTGTTGTCACCATTTTAGACGCTGCTTATGTCAACTCAAACTTATTTGTAGAATGGACGAAACATTTTATAAGCGTAGTAAAGCCAACCTATAGAAATAAAGTGTTACTTCTGGTTGATGGAAATATAATGCGAAGAACCTGAAAGCATTGAACATAGCAAAGGCTAATGGGATATAATAATGTTACAACTGCTCGGCCTTACTACTCATCGGCTTCAGCTACTGGGCTTCCCTTTTTTTAAACCTATGAGCAGCAGTTATTGTATTCGAGTGACAGAAAAATGATTGAGGACAACCTTAAAGCTTTAAAAAAATTGTAAAATCTTTATGCCCAATACTACAAAGAATACTGTACAAAAAACTAAAATAACATTAAGTCCTTAAAAAAGGTAAAGACATCAATAAACCAAAGAAAGAATAAAAGAAAAATACCACCAATAATAAAAATAGTACGACATACCTAAGCCTCCCTTACAAACCTCAAATAAAAAGCCACACTCAGCGGGCAGCCGAAGAAGGTGAATGACTTTCGACCTACTCCAATTTATTTATTAAGCTAGTTAGGTCAGTTTTATAATCAGGCAAATAAAACTTTAATGAATTACAGGATTTTTACTTATTAGGAACAAAATGTTGAAATATAAAACTTGTGTAATTAATATTTGGTGAATTTTTAGAACATTTTCTTTTTATTAAATTTGCTTAGGAAACTTGCTTAGCAACCTATTCCAATGTGAACAATGCTGTAGTAACTCTGTTTTTTATTAAGTAATTCTTCCTAAATTAAAAAATTTACCCTAATTTTGACATTACTACGCAGAACATCAGCAAGCACACTGTATCTACTGAACTCAAAAATTATAAACCAAACTTGTAAATTTTATTGAGTATTAATAAAGCCTTTTTGAATTTGACATTCTGCTTAATACTTCGCGATATGGTACACCAGTAACGGCGTGAGAACAATATTCATCAATTCATCAATAACACCCTATATATATATGTATATATATATATATATATATATATATATATATATATATATATATATATATATATGTATATGTGTGTGTGTGTGTGTGTGTGTGTGTGTGTGTGTGTGTGTGTGTGTGTGTGATTCTTCTTCTCAAAGTGCTGTATCGGATATGGACGTAGGCGACCCTCTCGCCTTTGTCTGTGGTTCGTGTCTTTTTTTAAGTATTCCACAGACAAAGGGGACAAGGGACAGTTTAATACCGTTTCCGAACGGCCAAAGGGAAACGTCTCAACTAGACATGGTACTACCGGTGGTTTGCCACTGTTCTTCCGAGAAAGGCGCTTTGTAATTTTATTTTCTTCTCTTATTTTATTTCCTGAGCCGAGAATCGACCTCTGGTCGCCGGCGTAGAAGACAGACACGATCATCTCTCTGCTAAGGCCGACTCTTGAGATTTAAATATAATATGTCACATATTTTCATAACATATTATATTCCTCAAATTAAGTTAATTAGCTAATTAAGTAAGTAATCATCTAGTAAAACTAGTTTTTCTGGTCTAACTGTATTAAAGCTGATAAAAAGTTTGTTCATTTCAACTATTTACGCAGTTATCATCAATACCTATCAACATAAGGGAAATTGTGGTTCGCGAGATTAGACCATGTAGATTTGAATGTACGGTCCGACGATTAAACGAAGCATGTTTAGATGTCTCTACTCTTTGAGATTAGGACACTAGATATACCTGACCGAGATTAACCGAATCTTGAGCCAGTGTAATGATCATCATAATCAAGATCCTTAGAGCTTCTATTTCATAGACCTAAATATATCAGACATACACATTTCATAAATTGGGAATTAGAAAATGACTTAAACTCTAACAATGATTTAAACTCTAGTTAATTTATTAGTTAATCTTAAGTAGTTACAGCAACCCTAGGTAGATTTTTATATTTAGACTATAATTGGACCTTTCCACGTACAGAACGAACCCTATCGATTTAGTGCACAACGCCCCATTATTACTAAGATATTATCCAACAACTGCCGCAGTCAATTATTTTGAATGCCCTCCCCTTTTCCTTACCTGTCGCATGTCACATGCACGTGACAGTCCGTATCAAATTTAAAGCCTACTCCGAAGTCTGTGGCAACTTCAGTAATTTTAAATTAAAGTGCTGAAAATAACACGCAGAGGATAAAGTGACGATAAAAGTTGTATACGTTCTGTTTCCGACCAGATAAACATTCTCTTTAATTCAGTTTCTTTATCGGTAATGAATGTAAATATTATTGAAAAAAATCATAAGCGTTATTTAGCCAGTATTTCTCTCAAAAATATAAGTTGTTAAATAAGCACTAAATTTCACCTGATTCATCCTCTACCCAGTGTATATGTGATACAATAAATACATATGAAATTGGCTCTTTTCTTGGACAAAGAAGGAAGATGCATTTTTAAAAAAATTACAGTTAGTAATGGAGATCATCTGAAACTACTTTTCTGAGATTTTTTATTCATATTCTTTCTCTTCAGGAATGTTGGGGAAATGAAGGTTCTTACAAAGCATTTATATTCCTTGTCATACTTTAAATTAGACGCTGCAAAAGCTACGCCGTTAATTGCAATATAAATATGGCGTCATCCACCTAGAAAAGAAAACATGTCTTATTATTAAAAAATAACACCAGATGTCGAAACAAAAAATATTGATCTAATCTCAACAATCTCAATATACTACTCTCTGTCCATGAAGTAAGACTTAAACTAGTGCCTGAAAATAAGACTCGCACCCACCTCACCCGTCAATCGTATATTTGAACAAAACACCTGGACAGCCTTGACTCCTTGTTTGACCTCTGGAGGATCAAAATTAACCTCACCAAAATCCAGGCCATCGTTTTCACCAAAGGCAGCAGAATCCTTCAGCTATAGGACTCCCGCATTCAGTAGGCAAGCACCATCAAGTATCTGGGCATCTAGTACGATAAACAGCTCATCTGGAAGGACCAGGTCATCACTACTGCCAGGAAAGCGAAACAATGGCGAGGCAATATCCAATTATAAATCGCTCAGCAAATTGTCCACCAGAACCAAACTAATGGTATACCACACTATTGTGAAGGCTGGTCTTAGCTATGCCTGTCCCATATGGTGTCAGCACTCCATGACAAGGAGAGGGCAACTCTAGGATGTGCAAAACAAGGCACTGATGATGATCACGGGAGCCCCATGGTTCATGAGAACCAACCAACTACATAAAGGCCTCGGTGTGCCGACCATAAAGGCACACATGAAGAAAATCCAAATAAAGTTCCTGGCCAAGGCATCCCAACACCCCAACCCAATCATCAGGGATGTCTTCTTGATCCACCCTCATGCCCATCAGCAATACCCGAAACCCGCAGACCTGTCCTCTGATGAAGACGATGACCTACCACACCCACCATAAGAGAAGATTGTAAAGCTAGGTTAGGTAACAATCATGTAAAATAAGCACATTTCCTAGATTAAGTTAGTGTAGGAACACTATTGTAAATACTTAGGTTAAATTAGAATAAGTAATCTTTTATACCATATAGTAACAAGGATCATTAATATAAGTAAGGGCATGTCTTGTTTGTAAGCCAATAAAGACAATGACAAACAATTATAGATTATTGAACACTAATATATTGAAGCTATAAATATATAACTACTAACTTCGAATTCAGGATATCCAACATTCCATTTAAAAAATTTAATATTTTCCATTTTACTATACATACATAATGAATAAAAGATTTTTTTTTAATTTAAAAGAACACTTTTAAGAGAACAAATATTTTATATCAACCACCTTTTCAAATTTAAAATCTCACAAGACCATTACATCACGTATTTTCTTGTAAGATATAGCTCATTAATTCTGCGAACTAATAAAAATACAATATTTGCTAATATTATGTCTTATTCCATTATATATTTCCTGTAGTTTGTTTTGTTATTTCCTCGACTAGTCATATATCTTCTTTGATCTTGAAAATAAATTCCTGGTGGAATTTCAATGACAGCTCATATTCTATATAACTTGTTTTCTTATTAATATGCTATGGAAAATAAAAGAGAAATGTACAGTCTGTCTAGTAAGAACGTGTCCGCGATAATTCATTTTTAGTAGATATGATTCTAGCGATTCAACAAAAAATCGGTATAAGGAACCTTTGTCTATGGCGCATTTTAATAAAAGTTTCAGTCGATTCCGAACTTTCGTCAAAATCACGTAAAATTCAAAATGAGTCACTTGTTTGCGCGTCGGTTCGAGGCAGTCTTTCTTTGTTCCTACCCAAAGGGTAGGCTGCTAAGTATATTAAAAAGTCGGTACCGTTTGTGAAGAAGTGGATAAATCGTTTTTACGAGACGAAAAATATCGTCGACTTGCCAAAACCTGGCTCGGTAGGCAAAGTCACTCCGAAAGTTGAAAAGTGAAACACGTCTTTATTTTCATGGGACCCGAAATTGACACTGCGTCAAGGCGTGGCAAAATTAAGAAAATCAGGTTTGAATGTGTCCCATTAGACCATTCGACACCATCTTCGTGTTCATGATGTCTAATTCCGAAGTACGATGAAGAAACCTTTGCGGGACGAAAATCTCGTCATGAAGCGGCTCGCTTGGGCCCACGATAAGATACTAGAGTAGCCCTCGCAATCGCTGAATGCCAACTCTATTGAAAACGTTTTGTCCCTTGTAAAGAGAAAGCTCAGAGGAAAGATTCTGAGTACTTTGATTCAGTTGTCTCGCGAGATTCGAAAAATTTGGAGATCATTACCCGAGTATGCAAAAAATCTTGTCGGCAGCATACCTCGAAGATGCCAGGCGGCGATTGGATAACTTACTAAGTTATCTATGTTCAACATCATATTAGTTTGAGTAAGCCAGTGCCTACACCCTTTGCCCTGACAGCTCTCAATCTCTACTATTTTCCACTTTCCGAATATGATGCTATTTTTTGTGTGTTTGTGTGCTACAAGTAAATAATAATTTATTCGTTAAAACATTGCATGATATATACGAAATGTCGATAAAATACTTCGATGTATTCATAATTTTTGCAATATGAGATCTGGTTTTTTAAAGATTAGGCTTAAAATAATTACAATAAGCAGTTAAATTTAAAAACCATACTATTAATCCTGAATCAACACAATATATTAAAATTAACCAAATTTTTAGAAGGAAATTTCACTAATAACTGTTGGGTTCATAAAAACTCCCCATCTTTATGTTTAGCTTTTAGAAAATACAATGAAGAACTAAGAAGTATGGGGGATATTCCCAACTAGAAGTTAATTACTACAGCTTAGCTTCGAATGTAAGGCTGACAATTTCAACCTTTACTGACCATCCTAGCATGAGTCACTCTATACTTAAAGCTAATTTAGCTAATTACTGAAATTTTACGCATATATACGCAGATGCATTAAAAACGGAGTAAGATTAAGGAGGTAATTTTTATATCCCTTTCATAAAAATACAATCAAAACTCAAATTGAATCCTGCGCTTCCCATTTTCACTTGTGAAGCCATTGCGATTCTATAACCGCTTGGTTTTTGTAGAAAATCAGGCTGAAATAGGAAATTGATATTAACGGATAAACCCTTAATATTCAAGGCCTTAGAATTACCTACATATATTATATGAAATTAAACATATATTAAGGAAACTTTCTAAGAGCAAAGAAGAAATGATCTTTCCAATAGCATGTACCTATATACCTGTAAATAAAATAATCATGATAGATTGGCAAATAAGATGAATAAACTTCAAACCTATCAAGAAATTTTAAACAAATATTGGGATAGTCAATTGAACGTATCCAAAAAATTTATTACAACTATTATAAGACTTAAATTTGTCTCCGCATATTACTCTTATCATCTTAAAAAACAGTAATGTCATAGAATCCGACTTATGCGAGCTGCGTGGAACGGTTGGCGACTTGAATCGTATTTTTTTTGAATGTCGAAAATATAGTAATGATCTATACCCTAAAATTAATAAAGAACCACCATACCCCAGGACTGAGAAACTTTCCACAGGTACTCACACTTTTCGACAATTTTCAAACTCAAAGGATCGCCATGTCTTATTTACACATTATACTATACATATATATATATATATATATATATATATATATATATATATATATATATATATATATATATATATACATATATCATCATTATTCATCATTAGCTTATTCCATTCATAGTCGGATGTAAGCCTCCCCAATTTATCTCCAATGAGCTTTGTTGTTTGCTTTTTGCACCCAGTCGTACCCTGCTAATCTTTTTATGTCATCGGTCCATCTTGTCTGTGGTCTACCTTTGCATCTTTTGTGTTCTCTAGGCCTCCACTCAACTATAAGGCGTGTCCATCTGTTATCAATCAGCCTTGCGATATACCCTGTCCAATTCCACCTTAATATACATATTCGTTGCACTACATCTGTCACTTTTGATCTTCTTCGTATCTCGATGTTAGGAATATGATCTTGGAGTCCAGTATTTAGTTTTCTCCTCTCCATTGCTCTCTCAGTGCCATATGTTAATACCGGCAGTGCATATTGATCGGATACTCTGGCTTTTTATTGTATTTGGCATGTTCAATTTAAATGTAGATTGTAACCTTCCGAACGCAGACCGAGCTAACGAGACTCTTCTATCCAAGTCAGCCTTTAAATTATTTTTTGATATTTCGATTTTTTGTCCTAAATATATGAATGTTTATACCTTTTCTATTCTTTCGCCTTCCATTAATAGTTCCTGGCTGTTATCTTCACTTTCGTTGTTCAAATATTTGGTTTTGGTGAAGTTTATTTTTAGACCTATTTCTCGAGACTTGGTATTTAATTTCATCAGCATTTCCTGTAATTCTTCTTTTTTGTTGGCGATCAGAGTGGCATCATCTGCGAACCTTTAGTGATTTAACCGTTCACCGTCCATTAGTATTCCTTTATTTTCCCACTTTAACGATTTAAATATGTCTTCTAGAGTCAAAGTGAACATCTTTGGGGATATCGAGTCGCCTTGTCTAATTCCTCTTTTAATTTTGTTTTTTTTTCAAGGATTATTTGTGGCGTGGCATTTTTATATATGTATTCAAGAAGAGTTGTATACCTTTCATCGACTCTGCTGTTACCTGAGGCATTAAGGACTGTCGATATCTCTACCGAATCAAATGCTTTTTCGTAGTCAACCACTGCTATCCACAAGGTATTCATTTGCTTTTTCCACTAGTAATCTAATTGTTTGAAGATGGTCGGAAGAGCTGTATCCCCGTCTAAATCCCGCTTATTCACGTGGTTGATAACTGTCTAATTTGTTCGTTAATCTATGTTATGATTCTAGTGAGGATTTTGTATAGTACCGACAACAGGCTTATGGGTCTGTAATTCTCCAATTTAAATTTGTTTTCCTTTTTAAAAAATGTATTGTATTTTGAATTCTGAATTATATCGGTTGTTAAAAATCCTCATGTTATCCCAAATGTATATGTTACCCCTGGCCTATCTATTTGTTTTAAAATGCTCTGATTTGCTCAGAGTGAGAAGAGTGTAAAGGGAAGGTCGTTTTCTTTTTTTTTAATTCTGTAGTAAGTAGCAACGGTTGAATCTCTATGAAATTACCTATGGGCTGTATGACAGAACTGCCCACGTCAAATGAAAAAAATAAAAAATAGTAAAAAAATTAACAAAATACGTTACTTAAAATCTCGAAAATATTTCGAAAAAATAAGATATTATTCGAAATTAGGTTAATATTATAAAAGTTGATTTTATTAGTTAAATATAAAAGAAAAATACAATGTAAAAAAAAGAATAATAATGTAAATGCCGTTGCTGTAAAAATGCTACAGCAAGAGTATCTTTTTAGATAATCTATTTCTGGTTCCTTTGAACCACTTTAGTGTTAGTTGAGAACCAATGGTATTTTTGTTATTTATTGCCCCTAAGTGATAGGTTACTGATACAGCACGACATAGATAACACCTTTTACGTTTTTCGGTGATGTGCAGAAGAAAAGGTAAAATGCTTCTCGTTTTAGTGTATAAATAAAAAAAAATATATAACTGTATAATTGGCCTTTATGAACCTACTTAAGTGGTTTGTTCCAAGTATCATCACTAGAGCGACTAAGTTGAAAATAATATATGTATATAAAGCTGACCTATGTCGAGACGTCACTCGACTATCGCGGTACGCCCTTATCTTTGTTGCGGAACTCGCTTCAATCGCTAACTAGTAAAAGGCAGAACCTGTTATAGAAGAATGGCGAACAAAATTCTCTAGTAATACATTTTTTTACTAAGAATGTTCCAACCTGAAGGTTTGGCAGCTAGCAGAAACTCTTCAGCTAGCAGAAAACATTCAAGCCGTATAGCTCCTGTCACACTTAAAATTCGCTTAGTTAGAATCAAATGACAGCAGAAATAAAATGCCACGTCGAAAACAAGGTTAGAATAAAATAACTAAATGTTTAATATGTAAGACTTTTTTAGTGTTCGGTACGGAACATTTATGGGATCACTCCAGTGTTCGTCTGTCACAACCCATTTTCTCCGAAACTATTTGACATAAAAAGTTGAAATGTGGCAGAAATATGAGAACTGACGACCCAGTCAGAGCCGTATAATCTTGAAAGTTATATTTTGACTTAAGAGGTTTGTTTTGGGGGTGTAAAATCGGAAGTGAAAAAAAAACAATTTTACCAGGTCGTCAAGTGGGATGTCAAATGAAAACTTGTGAAAACAAGAGTTCAAAAATATATAAGATGTAATACTTGCTAACATTTTTCTTTGTACTATTTTAAAAAATTACCAAAAATCACTTTCCGCTGGTACTGATCAAAATTTTAAAAAAAAACCTGAAATATTCTCCATAAAGTGTTGAACGAAAATTATTACGAGTGCATTACGTTTAATAATTTATCTGTATGTTAAAAAATCTAATTGCCTTGACAATATGCTGGACTTTTTTTAATATACTTTTCAGCACATTATTGATACCGAGTCATGCGTCACTCCTTTACCGAGATAATTTTAAGTTATTAATTTATAATTAAACAAATATTTAGTTAGTGAATATTAGTGAGCAAGTACAACGTGCACTTGAACGGTTTTATTTTAACCTATTCCTTAACTAAAAGAGAAAAAATACAGACACATAAAAAAATAACTTGACTTAAAGGCCAATAAAAACAAAGAACCCTTTCAAGAGGTAATACCCAAAATCTCGACCCTTAAAACTATAAAATCATTAGTTCAGATTTGTTTTAACCACTATTGAGTAAACTGTGTTTTCTTGTGTGTTGTAAAATAATTTTTACATAGCGGTGAGTTTTTTCAGAGAGAAATTTAATTTGCCTTTTTTTGTTCATCTCAAATTTTATTATGATTATACTTAATAATGATACCTTCGTGATTTTTGCTAGCTACGTATTGTTTAATTAATGTAATGTAAAACGAAAAATTAAAGCTACAAATAATATTTAATTAGTAGAAGATGTATATGTAACGAATAATATGTTATTTAGTTATTTAAATATTTTGTAGGGGTATCTGTTCTATTGTATTCTTTCTAGTAGATGGATAGAAAGCATCGTCTAAGTCTGCCCTTCGATTCATTGCGCGACTTCCTGCTAGTAAGGGTTAGTAATAGGAGCAGCAGTCTCGCGCGACTCTACTCTTGGCTCCATCTCACGGCTCAGCGAGTACCATCTTTTTTTGTTATGTTTTACTACTAGATGGGAGGGTGACTCGCGGGACCCTACCCTTGTCACCACATATTGCTAGCAGCGGAAGCCTCGCGTAACTGCACTTGGCTTCATTACACGCCTCAGCCAAAGCCACTTTGTTATATACTTGCTAGCAAATGCTAGTATCTAGAGCGGATGCCTCGTATGGCTTATTTTTATGGCTATGTAGTAACACAGTCAAGCATAGTTAATTAATTCTCCAATTAATAAAAATACATGGAAAAGCACAAGTATCTGGTAATGATAATAACTCCATAGCCACACAAAGAAAAAAAAATTCATTACTATTAACCAAAATACATGGATCTAGTGTATTTTTCGACGCTGAATTTGAATCCGTAGTTAAAAAAAAATTATTGTGTCATTTTTTTTGGTCAAAAACATCCCTTGAAATGGGGCAAAATTAAAGTAATAATGTAATGAATCTTAATGAAGTGTGAAAAATGGTAGATATTTTATAGTCTAGAGCATAGAATATGCATTCAAACCACAGTAAGACATTTCTATTAATTAAGCAAAAATCACTATGGGGTGAAAAGAACTCTAAAACTCAAAAACCTCAAAAACCACACGTTAGTTTAAATAACATGTATAAAAGACAAATTCTTGTAGCCTTTAGGACAAAATATATAACTCCGTTGTGACAACCAGGCAGTACCTTTAAATGGTTGACACTTACCCCTATAAGATGTAAAAACCACCCCCACCTACGAAGGTATCTCATAAGTTTCATTAACGACGAAAAAAGTTCAGGTTGTAGTTTTAGGCAGGGTGAACAAATATGGAGTAGATTCGCTTGAACCACCGATACACCACTATAAACTACCCTTAGAGGGTGGTAGAAACTACCCCTACGCTCTAATGATGCACATGAATGTTATTGAAATCCGGAAATGATCAAGTACTTTTATCTCATTGTGCCAAACATTCAAGACAATTAGATCATCTTCCTAATAAGGTCGAAAATCATTCCTAGGAAGGGGGATAACTACCCTCCGGGATTGATGGATCTTAGAAGTTCTAGTAAAAAATATGTTTTGGTAGTCTCAGGCAGGACGAAAAAATACAGCCTGTATTTTTTTCTCTCAAATGCTAGAGCTTCTAAGATCCATCAATCCCAGGGGGTAGTTCCCCCTCCTAGGGATGAATTTCGATCTTAATAGGAAGATAATCTAGTTGTCTTGAATGTTTCGCACAATAAGATAAAAGTACTTGATCATTTCCGAATTTAAATAACGTCCATGTGCATCGTTAGAGAGCAGGCGGGGGGGATATCTCCCCCGGTACGTTCTGTCTGTCGTAGGAGGCGACTTAAAGAACAATCTAGATGGTAGATGCCCAGATCCCACCAGCATCGCCCGGTGTGATACCATCGCATCGGCATAGGCTGCGTGAAGTTGCTTAACGTTTCGTGGCTGTGCCGATGTCCCGGACTGTGGGACCAAATAGCATGATGAGGCACCTGGATACAAAAAATTCCGGAGGTAAAATAGCCCCCCCGTTCGGATCTCCGGGTGGGGGCTGGTTTAGGTGCGTCGACATGCAGAGATCAGAATTTTAAAATGCAACATACGAGGTTTAAACTCGAACATAAATTCAGTGCACCAACACCTGCAATCAAATAAACCCCATTGTACTCGCTCTCTGTGAAACCAAGGTCAGTTCATCGACCAGCACAGTTAACTATCTTTATCCTGGGTACGACTTCTATTCCCGATTTAGCCGTAACTTTGGAATCGGTCTTTTTGTCAGAAGCGACCTCTCTTGCGAACGAGAAGAGGCTCTGGAGCCCCCAAACTTTGATGTTATGTGGTTAAAAATAACGACTCAACCAACCACAAGGTTCATCTGTATCCTGTATCGACCACCAAGCGATACTAACTTTAGAGCACTTTTCGCTTCTCTTGCAGACACCATCGATCATTTACAAATTAACTATCCAAATGCCGAAATTGCCATCCTGGGCGACTTTAATGTCCACAACATCAACTGGCTTAAATATTCCAATACTACCGATGAACAAGGTCGTGAAGCCGAATCATTTTCAATCAGTTGTGGCTTAAGTCAGCTTATTGACGAACCAACACGGATCCCTGATTGAGACGGGGAGTTCGCCAGTTTTCTTGATCTGTTTTAACCACCAATCCGGAGATTTACACGGTCAGCGTAAATCCGCCATTAGGTTCTTCCGACCATAAACTATTATCGACATCGAGTATCCTACCAATCGGTGACAGAGACGCGCCTAAACCGCGCAAGATTTGGCACTACAAATCTGCTAAATGGGAAGATCTCATGGAATATTTTCGAACTTTCCCTTGGTTAGACGTTTGTTTTCGATCCGATGACCCATCTGACTGCGTCAAGGAGGTTTCCGATGTTATTTTGGCCGGTATGGAGCCTTACATCCCTTTTTCGAAGAAATGCCCTTCCAAAGGCAAGCCTTGGTTTGACCGAAAATGCAAAGAAGCTGTTGCTTCTAAACATCTTGCATACCGACATTGGCGTGAAAATCCTAACACCATAAATCGTAACACCCTTGTTCGTGCCAGGAACAGATGCAAAGAAATTATCGACGAAACCAAGGAGGCACACAATCAACGGATTAGAAACAAACTTCTCGCTTGTCCCAACAATTCCAAGTTCTTTTGGTCAGTCGCTAAGGCAGTTAGTCAAATCCACCATACCACCACTCACACGGCCAGATAATTCTATTGCAAAGACACCTGTTGAGAAAGCGAACTTGTTGGCTGAACTCTTTGCGTCACATTCTACTGTCGATTTCCAAGGAAAAACACCACCTAATATTCCCGTAGATGCCCGATATTGTCATCAGGCAGCGTATCATAAAACGTATTTTGATGAAGCTAGACACCAAAAAGGCTTCTGGCGCTGACGGAATACCTGCCATAGTTCTCAAAAACTGAGCGAGGGAACTAACACCAGTTTTCTGTAGACTTTTCAACCTATCTTACAGAAAGGGAATATTTCCTTCCTGCTAGAAATGTGCCACAGTTCAGCCAATACCTAAAAAAGGCAAGAAGACCTTGCCAAATAACTACCGACCAATCGCACTGCTTTCAATAATATCGAAAGTCATGGAAAAGGCTATCAATCAGCATCTTCTAAAATATCTTGAAGGATTCAACATTATTAGCGATCACCAATATGGCTTTGGTAAAAATAGATCAATAGAAGATCTCCTGACTTATATAACACATGTTTGGAACAACGCAATTGAACACTTTGGAGAATTTCGAGCGGTTGCTCTTGACATATCCAAGGCATTCGACCGTGTTTGGCATGATGGGCTGTTGGCTAAGCTACGTTCTTTTGGTATGTCTGAAAAGTTCTGTTTGTGGCTCTCATGTTTCCTCAGAGAGCGTTCTTTGCGAGTGGCAGTCGACGGATTTCTTTCTAACACCTTCACTATCAACGCCGGTGTACCCCAAGGTTCCATACTGTCTCCTACTCTCTTTCTCATTTATATTAACGATCTACTGGAAAAGACCGAGAATCCAAACTACAGCTTTGCAGATGACAGTACACCTATCTCTTCATTCACTTTGAACGCTCGGACATAGGCCACTCAGACGAATATCCGCAGACAGCAGGAAGTCATTCAACTTAACAAAGACCTGGAAGAAATTCTATCTTGGGGTGACAGTAACCAAGTGGAATTTAACGCTACAAAAACCCAGGCGGCAGTTTTTTCTAAAAAAGTTAACGTTGCTGAACCCGACATAGTTATGTCGGGGCATTCCATTCCCCTAACATCGTCACTCAAATTGTTGGGCGTAAATTTGAGAGCAAATATATCCTGGCATGAACATGTTGCAGGCATAGCAAGGAGAGCTTCTCAGAAGTTGGGAATATTATTTCGAACCAGAAAGCTTTACACTTCACAACAACTGTTAATTCTTTACAAAGCTCAAATTCGACCAACTATGAAATACTGCTCCCATGTTTGGGGCTCCGCTCCCAAACATACACTGCATTTGTTGGATTCTATTCAGAGAAGAGCTGTTCGTCTGATTGGAGACACGGAACTGACAGGTGGCCTTGATTCGCTGGAACATCGAAGAACGGTTGGCGACTTGAGCCTATTCTACAAGTATTTTCATGGAAAGTGTTCGAAGGATGTGGCTCGCTTAATTCCTCCCAGAGCGGTGCATGTTAGAAGTACACGTCACGCTAATACTTCACATCCGTATGAGGTTCAGCTTGTTACTCCTCGTACAACGCTTTTCAAGCAGTCATTTATATGGAGAACATTATCTCTTTGGAGTAATTTGCCCAGGACTGTGTTTCCCACCGAGTACAATTTACAGCGATTTAAGAACAACGTGAATCGCTTTGTCCGCACACGTGTGTCGCTCTGTAGCGCTTTAGGGACTTCCCTGTAGCACGTATGCTAGAAAAAAAAAGGGTAGTTTCTACCACCCTGCGAGGGTAGTTTATAGTGGTGTATCGGTAGTTCAAGCAAATCTACTCCATATGTGTTTAACCTGCCTACAAAAACTTGAACTTTTTTTACAGCATATAGGGGTGAGTCTCAACCCTTTAATGGTAATGTATGGCTGTCACACCAGATGCAGATATTTTGTCCCAAGAGCTAGATTAAAACTAAATGTCAGTAAAACTAAAGCAATGATTCTAACTACTAAATATCGATTTTCACAAATTAATTTAAAAAAGTGAATATTTTTATTAATAACCAAAAACTAGAAGTTCTTTCAGAAATAAAATCCTATTATTGACTCTTGTCTAATATATAAAAGTCACTTTTCATATATTTATAGGAAAATTGCTATAAAACTGTTCTTCTTTTCATGAGTATCCAATAACCTCTTTTCATTCAAGGCTGACTGTTTATCAAAGTACTATACAGCCTCACTTTACTTACTGCGCAAGCCTCCTATATTTTGTTGATAACAATAGTAAATCTGCCTTACAAAAATTGCCAAATAGGAGTATGAGAATTATCTTAAAGTGCAATAGACATACGTTAATAGCTTTAATGGATGATTGTTTAAATTGGGGACCACTTGATCTTCACTTTAAGTACTTTACCATTTTTAAAATAATAAATAATCTGTTACCTACCTATCTACGTAACTATCTTAAATATTTTTATGAAACACGTGATTATCAAACACGATCATGAAATGATTTTTACATAGTACCAACAAATTACAAAAAAAAACCTGAACTCACTATTTTTCAAAGGGATGAATGACTTTAATAACTTGCGTATACATGTTGAGGGGTGTACCAGTTTAAGAGTTTTCAAAAATAATCTCAATAACTTTCTGAAAAACGGTTTATAATTATTCTTAAAACCTTCTTAAAATGAAAAAATTAATATTCCAAAATATCTTGCCTTGTATTACTTTAAAATTATTGTATATATATACTATTCATATGTGGGAATGAAATTATTTTGTAAATCTGTTACTTTCTGTTACTTGTAAGGCATCAAATTGTATTTGAACAATTATATTAGGAGTTTCTATTCAATAAAATTTAATTTATTTAATTTATGTTATTTCAACTGACGTGCGTTATTTGAGTTTTAGAGATACTTTTCACTTGTAATTAATAAAAATTAATAGAAGTAGCTTGCTGTGGTTTGAATGCCTATTTTCTTCCCTAGACTATAAAATATCTACCATTTTTCGCACTTCATTAGGAGTCATTACATTATTACTATAATTTTACTCCATTTCAAAGGCTTGACTAAAAAAAAATGACACAATAAATCTTTTTTTAACTACGGATTCGAATTCAGCGTCAAAAAATACACTAGATACATGTATTTTGGTTCGTGGTAATGAACTTTTTTTGTGTGTGTGGCTGTGTTACTACAATGATGACCAAAATAATAATTGTCTGATTATAATAGCAATTGTTTAACAATAATAATAATTGTCCAACAAAAATAAACAGGCTGATATCGCAGATATCCATATGCTCAAAAATAAAATTAATTTATGTCTGTTCATCGTTTGCCATGTTAAAATAATTTTATGAGTGAGTGTTTAATTTTGTTAAATTACTCTTATATTAAAATGAAACGTTTTGGGTAAATTAGTTGCTCAATTACATTTTATTTAATTTCAGGTATGTCATCTCGATCTCAATTCATCGAATAAGGCAAAAATAGTTACATAACAATCATATATCTTTATTAGCTTGTATGTAAAAAGTTAATTACAAGTATAGTATCGTCCTGATCGTTTTAAATAAGTAGCTTTAATAACATTGTCTTGTAAATAGTCATCCGTGACAGTAAAGTAAAATATTTAAAATAATAAAAAGAAATCTCCTGCAAATGTCAGGCTTCCTTTGACGGCGGCTCACGTACCAATATAATTAGGTCATTAAAAAGATAAATAGATCGTAGTTGGCGATGGTTAAGATTTTGATGGAAATTGTTAGTTATCAGTTGTCGAGAGTGATAAGTTGTAATATTATATGAGCATATTGAAAATAAAGAATGTAAAACATTCTCTCTTTCTATCCCCTATATTTTCTAACACATCCTTATGTAAATGTAAAAATAGATGAGTGTCAAAGAGCCATATATTTTCTTGCGATTGATGTTCTATAATTCGTTTTATAAATTTAAAAATAGTATTTTAATTTTAACATCCTTTATTTTTGTTACAGGTAAGCAATTGGATGATTCGGATAAAATATGTGCCCTTAATGGTAAGAATAAAAAAAAATAAATTCGAAACTTATTTTGAGAACCCTATTGTTTCTTAACTACACAACACCCTATTAGGCTTATCGGCTTCACTATCAAGTTGGACTAACTTTAGGAAAATTTCGCAAACTGTTGCAACCAGCAATTACCCAAGTGTCGAGATTGCTATTTTAGGTACCTTTACCGTCTACCACCGAGGAATAAGGCTGTCCAGTTGAATCCTCTCCAATGAGTTGTAGTCTTACTGGGCACAATGATATTGAAGATGGTGATATTACAGTCAGTGGCACAAAGATAGAGTTGATAAATTGATGTATCTCCGTAGCAATATCAGCAACCACGGGGACCCGACTGTGGAAGTGAAAATTCGAATAGAGCCGCATTTATGAAGAACAAAAAAATCTTAACTAGTCAAGATCTATTATTGAAACTACTGATGAAAATGGTAGGCTACCATGTATTTCCGCTTCTCTCGACATGGAAGCATGGACGCTTACTGAAGCAATGCTTAAACGTCTGGAAGCATTCGAGATGTGGGTGTATCGACGATTGCTGAAAATCAGTTGAATGGACAGAATTAGTAACAATAGCGTTCTCGCTTGCATGGACAAAGATTTAGAGGTAATCACGGCCATCAAGCGACGCAAATTAGAATATTTTAGCCACATTATCGAATCTTGCGAAATCTTGCATCTGGTTATGGAGGGTAAGATTCAGGTAGGCGTGGTCCAGGGAGAAGGCAAACATCGTGGTTGAAAAATATGAGGCAATGGTACGGAAAATCTACCGTTCAACTTTTCTAAACGAATCATCATCAACATGGTAGCCAATATGATAATTAACGATCATTGAACGGTCATGGTACTTGAAGAAGAAGAGCATATTGATAAACCAGGACGGATTCCTGATCATGGTGGATAAAATGTGTGACTAAATAAGTGATGTCGACGTAACGCCAATCATCTTTTTGATTTCTTCATAACTTGTTCCGCGATGTAAATTGTGTGGGCTTTAAAGAAACCGGCAGAATGATAGGCGAAACTTCAGCATCACATATTTAGTCGACACAGGACAAAACCAGAAGAATTATACCTATAAGCTCTGTAGGCTATAGAAGTTTCCTGTAAAGATTAATTGCTTTAACATTGTTCAACGGGTCCTACCAGCTAGTGATAAGGAAACCTCTAAACCGCGCAAAATTTGGCCCCACAAATAGGAAGAGCTCAAAATACATTTTCAAATTTTTCTTTGGCTAAGCTCTTGTTTTAGCTTTGACGACATTTCATTGTCCTAAGGATGTTTTGTTATATTGGCTGGTTCGGGAGCTAGCATCTTTTTTTAGAAGAAATGCCTTTATAACGGCAAGATTTGGTTCAATCGAAAATGCAAAGAAGTTGGTGTACTCAAACACCTTGTGTACTAATACTGGCGAAAAACTCTAACGTTATAAGTGGTAACATCTTAGTTAGTACTCGAAGAAAATGAGAAGAAATAATTGATGAAACTAAATAATGATATAATTAGATAATTAAAAACCAGCTTCTTGCCTGTGTCAACAACTCAAGAACTTTTTCATTGGTTGCCAAATTTCAAAGCGACCCTACCATGACTTATAGATCAGACATCACTGTTGATATAATAACACTTATTGACATGGTCTGCATTGGTTAAACCTGGTCAATTAATAAAGAAATATAACATTTTACTGGCCATCTTCAGGGAACTATACACTATTTCCAATACTCAGTCAAAATGTCTGATGTTATTTTCATATTCGTAAACATTTCTGGTTGCCACCCTCTTCCAGACGTCTTTTATAGGGAACCTCATTCTTTTGAAATGAACTTTCCAGAACTATATTTCTTACCGAGTATAACCTGTAGCAATTTAGGGATATGTCCATTTTATTTCTTGTTGGGGCACACTGTGTTTCACTATAGATCAAAAGCTTGGACGATAGCAGATCTTAAAACGTTTCTGTTGGCATAAAAGACAACTTTTTAAGTTTTAAAAACATAATCCGAATCCTGTCCTTAATTACGATTACAAGAATTTGTGTAAAATATTGATAGTGCAGTAAAAAAAGCATTTGAAATTGCACAGTTTAGATACAGCAATATTATAATTTTATTCTCTCTGGGGTATCACCAGAAGTATTGTTCTGAGTTTTGAACCTCGAAAAACTTGTGCTCTTTTGTTTATAAACAATTGAAGTTTTCAAAACACGTTTTTTGAGCTTAAAATGCGAATAACGCCGGTTATATATGTAGGATTGAGACAAAAAAGAACCAAACTCTTCGTAACGAAATTTCCTACAAATCCTCGTTAGCTTTAACTCTTTGAAGTACGGGAATTTGGCTTTAAAAAAAACCCCAGCGGTACGAGAAAAAAAACATTTGAAAAATGCACAAATTGTTGTCTATTTATTTTAAGTAAATAAGCTTGAACACAAATTTATATATAAAAAAATATAAATACATTGCAAAATAACTTAGATTGGGTGGTTTATTTTTTGCGCCAACATACTTTAACACAAATTTAAAAATAAAATATGAATAAACAATATATTCTTAAAAGTAAAAGAAATTAACTTTGTGCATGATAAGATTGAAAACAGGTTTTTGTTTTTCCTAAGCATAATGGCATTTGGCAAATACTGCATTGCCAATTGGTACGAATACCTTTTTTTTTCGAGCTACAGTAAGCACACCTTCTACGGGTGGTTCTCATTGGCTGGTGTGCACTTTCTGCTCTTCTTACAGCAGTTGATACTGTGGGCTTATGAGAACTAATGATCACTGATAATAATTCCGTGGACATGGTGATTTTGTCTATCCTTTATACCAATGCTTTGGCAACTAAGCCTTCTGAATCTTGTCTTCGGAAATCCTTCAAAGAAAGCTTAGCATTTTCTTTATGGTATAGCTTATATAATATAAATGCATTTGTTATTGTATCCAAAAAGAAAAAAAAAAAATACGTGTGACTTTTTCGATCAAGCCCATAATATGATCGCATTTGGTCGAATTTGTCAACGAAATTCATGTGTCTATTATAGTCACTAAGTAGAAAAGGACAAGGAATAAGCAGTACACTGCCATCTTTCTCTTTTCTTTTTACTTCTGTAACAATTGTAGGGACATGGTAATTAGACAACATATGCACGGATTTCTTGTCGCGCCATTTCACAGCAGTCAATCCACTATCGCTTGTATACCATTCATATTCCCCCCTTTTTAGATCTTTATCATTAGTGAAATAGGGCAAATTTTTTCTTGATACGTTTATTGTTCCACAAGCATAAATTTTCGAATTTAAAAGATCCTCCATTAGCTTTATGGATGAGAAGAAATTGTCAAAATATATTTCGTGATTTTTGTTTGTAAGTGGAGCAGCTAAACTCTTAACAACTCGAGCGCCCAAATTTTTTTCTGTTTGATCTCCAGTCTTCCCTGTATATATATATATATATATATATATATATATATATATATATATATATATATATATATATATATATCAAAATTCCAGCAATACCCTGTTTCATCCGCTAAAACCCACACTTTGTATCCCCTTTTTATGGGTTTTTTTGGTAAGTACTGTTTGGGCGAAGATCGCCCTTTGAACTTGATCATTGATTCGTCGACAGCTAGCTTCTCATCAGAGGCTGTAGGCATGACTGAAAATTGGTTTTAAGTTGATCAAGAAGGGGTTGCACTCTATAAAGTTTATCAAAATTAGCGGAGCCATGTACTGGCATTATGCTGTTATTATTCAGGTGAAAGTTCGAAAGAATCCAACCAAATCTGTGCACTCTCATTAGCTTGCTTATATAGGGATCGTGAAGGTCTGGTACAGAACTCCAGTGATCTCGGTAACTTGGGTAATTTTTTATGCCCATAAGAATGTTTATACCTAAAAAGGTCTTGAGTTCGTCAACATTTGTTTGTGAATATGCTTTACCCTTGGCTTGAAATATTTGCTCTGCATAGAGATTGGTTTGAAACACAATATCACTCAAAAGTTCATCAGTAAATAAAAGATTAAATGCTTCATAAGAACTTAGGCTGGCACGATGTCGGATAAAATTGGGTAGACCAATATCCGCAGTAAATGGGTCCGGAGTCTTTATATTAGAAACGCATTTATTCCAAGTGGGTACCAAATTGCTTTTCCATCTCTTTGCTAGAGTAAATAGCGGTACTGTATCTTCTGCATCCCATTCATCCGAAGAGGAAGGCTCATCTTCCCCATAATCAGGCATCACAATTTCGGCAACGTCAAGATGATCAAACAAAGCAGCCGGAGCATCTCCTGCAGAAGAACCTTCACTTTCTGACTCGTCACCATCAGCCTCTGAGTCGCAGTCAGAAGGAATTGAGATACAACTGTTTTCAATTCGATCTATTTCATCATAGAGTTCATTTTCTGTCATGCCTATCAAATTGAAACTGAGTGCTTCACGCCGGCGGCTCATGTTTCTAACAGTACGGTGGTACAATTTTTAAACACTAAAAAAAATAACAAAATTCAGGTCTCAAACTTCACTAACATTAAAAATGGATATTAACCTACCTTTATTATGTGTTTTTATATGAAATTCATAAAGTAATGCACCAGATGAATAAAAACAACACTTTTCTTTTAAAAACAATAACCTCAAATCACAGCAAGGCACGCGAGAAGTAAATAAATACCTAAAACCGTAAAAATAAACGCCAGCGTTCGACAAATTTGTATCACCCAACTAATCATAGACCAATGAGATGTTTCGCTATGGAGGGACGATTATTAAACCGACTTACGCAATAAAAATAATTTTGATTTAAGTGGTACGTTTTATGCACCACCATACAGAAAAGATCAGCAAAAAAGTGGTTCAATTTGTCAACCAAGGTACTGCAAAGAGTCAAGTCGCTCAAGTGTGTAGATAACCTAGAAAACTGAAAAAAAAGACAAAAAACTGCTTTTTTCTCATTTTATTGTACAGGCCGACTATGTGAACCAATCGACTTGAAACTTTAAAAAAAATATGCCTTTTGTTATAGCAAAAATACCCTGAAACTTTGGTTCAAAAACATTAAACCCAGTGGGCACAATTGAATTTGTTATTTAAAATTTGAATTGCACGTTATATTATGCTATTTGGTCCAAGATGGATTTTTTTTTTCAAAATGTAGGTCTTGACGCCAGCTTTCCAATGCCGTTAAAAAAAATTGTAGAATCATTTTAACCGTTTTTTTTTTACATTTGTTTATTAATTACAAGTGAAAAAAAAACAGATTCTGTTTTTTTTTTAATTTTGTAGGTTATGTACATATTTGAGCGATTTAAAACTAACGGGAATTTGTTGGAAATTATATTACGAAGAGTTTAGTTTTTTGTTTGTCTCGATCCGACTGATATAACTGGAGTTATTTACATTTTAAGCTCAAAAAACGCGTTTTGAAAACGTTAGTTTTTTTTATAAACAAAAGACCACAAGTTTTTCGAGGTCCAAAACTCAGAATAATACTCCTGGTGATACCCCAGAGGGGATAAAATCATAATATTGCTGTATCTAAACTATGCCTATCTCATCATTATTTTGATCTTTTTAGTGTTCCGTACGGATTATAAGATCAGGTGTCTGTCCGTCTGTCTGTCCGTCTGAAAGTTGAAATTTGGTAATAATATAGGAATTGATGTCCTCATCAGAGCCATGTAGTTTTGAAAGTTAAATTTTGACTTAAGGGGTTAGTTTTGGGGGGTGAAATCGGAAGTGAAAAAAAAATTTTTTTACTAGGTAATTGAGTGTTGTGTCAAATGAAAGCTTGTGAAAACACGAGTAAAAAATATATATATAATGTAATACTTGCGCGCACTTTTCTTTGTATTATTTTTAAAAAATCGCGAAAAATCACTGTCTTATCTCGAAAAGTACTTATCAAAAAATTTTGAAAAAAATTCTGGAATATTCTCCACACATTGAACGAAAATTATCACGAGTGCATTACTTGTAATAATTTATCTGGTATATAAAAAAACAGAAATTTCAAGGTCATCAATTTTCAGTAAAGATTGGAAACAAACTTTGTTGAAAACTCATTTGGGGTGTGTTTTGTGAAGTCACTGATCATTTTATACTTCCGTTACAACATTTTTTATTTTAAAAGCAATCAACGTACGGAACACTAATTGCGCAAGTTCAACTTGCACTTGACCGGTTATTTTACTTCACTCTGAAAAAAGTCAAAGAGGAAGCGAAGCGTATTAGGACAAAATAAGAATGTCAGAAAATATGTAGAAAACTATGTAGAAATTAGTAAATTATGAAGCTTGCCGAGCAAAAAGAAAAAAAAATATGAGTGAAACATTAAAATACATAAAAAGAAAATCACTGATAAAGTGGAAATTGCTAATAACTTTCAAAGTTCTTTCACTAATTTACCAAATAATTTCAATTTTCCAAATTTACCATTACTACAAAAAACTTCTGTATGTAACAGTTTTTTCTTGAGTTCCACAAAAAAATGTAAAAGTAGAAAATATAATTTTTTCTCTTAAAAATAGTAATTCGACTGGTTATGATTAAGGTATAAGTGACGTTTAAATTTTATTAAAACTCAACAAATCTTCTAACCCCTATTCTAACCCATATAATCAATAAATCTTTTACTGGAGAATACTTTCCAGACGAGATAAAATATCAAAGGTTTTACCAATTTACAAAAAATGTTTGTACGACGACATAATAAATTATCGTCGCTCCCACTAATGTGATTAAGAAACTCACTGAATAGGCTGTATATATATTCTCTTGGTGATTTTTATTGACAAAAATAGTTTGATGACTCCTTTCAACAGGGATTTAGGATCAACTTACTTACGGAGAGTTCTCTTTTTGAAATTTGGAGCTATGTTCATAAAATGCGTCATGAGGGGAAATTTTGTATCGTCCTCCTGTGTGATTTATCAAATGCTTTTGATGTAGTTGCTCATAGTATTTTATTACAAAAACTAGAAAAGTATGATGTGAAAGGAAAAGTACTGTAATGGTTCTGTTTGTATTTGCCTAGTCGTACTCCTTATGTCTGCATTCGTTTTAACAGTGCTTCATTTAAATCTACTCTGATGAGTGTTGCAAGTGGAGTTTCTCAGAGATCAGTACTTTGACCACTGCCATTCAGTACTAATGATCTTCCTAACCATATTACTGCTAAAGTTGTATTGCATGCTGAGTATTAGACGTGTCGGTTAAGTAATGACAATTCCAAAGATCCACTTAATTTATAAAAATAATTACGTAGAGAAAAAATGTCAATTTTCAATTATAAGATCAATACCATATTAGAAACAAAATTTTTCGGGCTAACTGTAGATTTAAATATCAAATTTGAAACCCATTTCAGGAAACTTAAACCTAATATTACCCCAATATGCTTCTCTTTACTTTTTTTAAAAAATGTAGTCACGCCAAAGGTTTGCAAGAACTGTATATCTGGGGGCACGGCCGTGCCCCCGCCAACTCGAGCAGAAAGCACAGCCGTACCATCCTTTTCTCGAAGCCACTCACGACCTTCCTGTAACTTCGTTGTGGATAAAGCTAGAAGCTTGAATTTTCAGTGGCCAAGAGGACATACTATACTAGCTATATTCCTAAATTACATACTATTTATACCTTATAGTTTACGAAATTTTGAACTTAGTTAGTGTTTAGCCTATAAAGGAAGGAAAGACTGAAACATCCCGAAATTTCAGTCCCATTTCCTAAATTGTACAGTCCCTTAAGCCAAAAAAGAGGGTCAACCTCGGAATGGGAGATAATAAGCTGTAAACTTGTATAAACCTTTATTTTGGCATTTTAAAAGTTGTCTCATAAAATCTCGTTGCCGCGTCTTAAGATATTCAAGGTCAAATGTCACAAAAATCAGTTTTTCGCAAATATCTCTCTTCCTATGGTTTCAATGATATTTACATTTTATGACAATTGGAGAGCATAAAATTCTCTACAAATTTCGTTGTAAAAATTTTTTTTTACGCTTAACCGTTTTTGAGATAGAGCGCGGAGAGCGCGCAGCCCTCAGCTATACATAGCATAATACAAGGTCAACCGTGAGTCCCGGTAAATAATACGTCGTATAAAGTTAATTAATCACTAAAAAATCCATAATTATGAATAATTTGTATTATTTATTAATTAATATAATATATTTAATAATATTTTTCATTTTTCAAATATATTCGTTTAATATTACTTACCTACTTCGTGTAATTAAAAAATTGTAAAGTGTTAAGTTAAGTATATTTTAATTATAAAAAAAGTATGAAGATGATGCTTCCATGACAGCAGGTCTAGAAGAGAATATAGTTATTAAAATGGGAGCAAAAGTCATGTTAAGACGAAATAATTACGTCAGTCTTGGCTTAGTCAACGGTTCTATCGGTATAGTACAAGGTGTAAAGGTTGATCCTGAAAATACAAATAAAATAACAAAAATACATATTACATTTAATAATGAACATCTTTACGAGCTTGGTCCAGTCAAAACTAAATTTGAAATTATTAATAAAGCTTATGTTCATCGCGAACAGTTTCCGATGTGTATAGCCTATGCTATTACCATATACAAAAGTCAGGGGCTAAGTCTAAAAAGTGCACTGATGGACATCGGTTCTTCAGTGTTCACACGCGGTCAAGCATACGTGGCACTTTCGAGAGTGACAAGTCTGGGCAGATTACATCTAATTAATGTCGACTTCGGTAGTATCAAAGCTCAGGACTCCGTAATCGTTGAACATAATCGACTTAGAAGCACTTATCGTCCAGACTTGCCAAAAATTGTTACATCATAGCCTTTGAGAAAAACCAGTAGAGACAGGGAGTGAGCTTTAAGAAAATCCATAGCTGACGTACAAGCAATATTACCCGAGAAGAAAAAAAAAGAGGACTACCTACAAAAAGAAATGAGATCCCATCAAAAACATAAAATGTAAAAAATGCCAAGTCTCGCAAGGTAGTCCTTCCGCCACAAAAAGTTGTAAGATCTCATGTAAAAACCAAGTCAGTTATTTTAGTTAGTATCTATGGAAGCACCTATTCAACAACTTTGTCATAAATTGATGTCTATTTAGTTACCTACCAACATTTATAGTGACCGTATCAATATTAGACATCTTTATTTCTATAATAAATATAATGACGCAATCGCACAGCAACATACAGATAAGAATAATCTACTATTTAAAATACTTTATTTTTAAGTGCACTGTTTAGACTTGATTAGCAATCGAAATAGTAGATTATTATTATGTGATTATGTTGCCGTGCGATTGCTAACTTATTATATTTATTATAGAAATAAAAATGTCTAATATTGATACGGTCACTATAAATGTTGGTAGGTAACTAAATAGATAACAATTTTTGACAAAGTTGTTGAATTGGTGCTTCCATAGATACTAACTAAAATAACTGACTTGGTTTTACATGAGATCTCCCAACTTTTTGTGGAGGAAGGACTGCCTTGCGAGACTAGGCATTTTTTTACATTTTATGTTTTTGATGGGATTATGGTAGCTGTCATTCAAAAATGGTTTATGAGATGGAGTTATGAGGGAGTGAGGCTTGATGTTTGGGCACTTTTCGTGTTCAGAAAAGGTATCTGAGAGCAATTTTTTAGCATTATTACTTTGCTATCATGCTACCTATATAAATATTTCTTAACGTAGCATAAGAGAAAAACTAAATACAATTCTTCATCTACAAGTATCATATACCCTCTTCGAAACGACCTCATTCGCCCAGTACTTCCGAATACAGTCAAAAATAGTATTATATTAGTTTGTTTTACCGAAGTTTCTTTTATATAACTTGTTACCTACGTCTCTAAAAAATTGAAGTATTAACAGTTTTACAAGAAAGACTTAAAAAGATACTGCTTAATGGTAAAATATTAAGCATTTTATGACGAACAAGTATTTAAAGATTATCTCGGTTGTTTATAATGTTTTATCTGTGATAAAAATGTTTTGTTTTATTTTTTTACTTTTTAGTTAGGTTATTATTTTTAATTTACCCGTTAGTTTTATCGGTCTGTTTTATTGTATTTAGTTTTAGGATTTGTGGATATTTTTTTAATTAATTACTCGTATATATCAAATTAGTGTGCGTTCGTTTGTCAATTGGTGATTTTATTATTTATATATTAATTTTTTCTCATGTCGTCAGTATTTTCATACTTTTATAATTTTCTTCTTTCGGAAGTTCCATATCCGATATGGAGGTAGGCGCCCCACTTGCCTTAGCTTGTGGTTGGTGCCGTTTTAAGTGCTTCCACAGACAAAGGGGATCTACAGTTTAACGCCAATTCCGAACGGCCAAGGTTTGCTGTTGCCTTCCCGAGAGAGGCGACCGTCAGGTTGTAAATTTTTATTTTATTATTATTTTTTCTTATTTCTCGAGCCAAGATGCGAAAGTCGGGTCACTGGTGTAAAAAGCAGACACCTCAAACACTGCGCTAAGATCATCCACTATAATTTTTGTAGTTTATAACTATTATTAATTATTTTTTGTTCCTTCTTGTTCATTTAAATGTGTATTTCTTTTTAGGGTTCCGTACGGAACACTTATAAGATGACTTCGGTGTCTGCCTGTCTGTCACACCCGATTTTCTCCGAAACACGTTTGTCATAGAAAGTTGAAATTTGGTAATAATATAGGAATTGATGGCCTCATCAAAGCCGTGTAGTTTTGAAAGTTAAATTTTGATTTAAGGGGTTAGTTTTGGGGGGTGAAATCGGAAGTGAAAAAAAAAATTTTTACTAGGTCATCGAGTGTGATGTCAAATGAAAGCTTGTGAAAACACGAGTAAAATATATATATATATATATATATATATATATATATATATATATATATATATATATATATATATATATATAATGTAATGCTTGCGCACACTTTTCTTTGTATTATTTTTAAAAAATTGCGAAAAATTACTGCCCCCCCTCTCGAAAAGTACTAATCGAAAAATTTTGAAAAAATTCTGGAATATTCACCACGGGGTGTAGATTGAAAGAAAATTATCACGAGTGCATTACCTTTAATAATTTATCTGGTATATATAAAAAAAAAAAAAATCAAGGTCATCAGTTTTCAGTAAAGATTGGAAACAAACTTTGTTGAAAACTCATTTAGGGTGTGTTTTGTTAAGTCACTGATCATTTTATAACTCCGTAACAAAATTTTTTATTTTAAAATCAATCAATGTACGGAACACTAATTGCGCAAGTTCAAGTTTCGCTTGACCGGTTATTTCTTTTAAAAATTGTTTACATCCAAACCATCGGCAAAATAAACA
Organism: Pachyrhynchus sulphureomaculatus; assembly: GCA_019049505.1. Classification (NCBI taxonomy): domain Eukaryota; kingdom Metazoa; phylum Arthropoda; class Insecta; order Coleoptera; family Curculionidae; genus Pachyrhynchus; species Pachyrhynchus sulphureomaculatus. The sequence goes on from CM032452.1 coordinate 38,621,227, forward strand.
ACAAATGTTTTTGATTTGATACTATATCTCGCAGATACGGCAGTAAAGCACAAGTTTCTAGCAATTCACTCTTTCCACCCTAACTCGGCTGACGAATCGTAATACAAATAAACACATTGATGATAGTTATCAAACTATTACTTTAAAATTTTATAGAAAGAGTTGATACAATAAAAGTTTTGCACTCTCTTATTAGTTATCGAGTTTATTGATACTAAAAATTGTGAATTGTTAAAATTAACAGTCTACTTTTTAATTCTAGTTTTTTTTTTTTTTAATTTTTCATCTCCCCGTTTGAGTAAAAATTCTACCCTTTTTCATATCCCGAGGATATCGGCGGGGATGTCGTATTCAGCGTCAGCGTTATTCAAGTGTCGAAACATACATTTTGGTATTTCACAGCACCTTTTAGATACCACGGTAGTGCTGCCACGGACGTTGTTGCATTTCTGCAAACAACTACTACCTACTCGTATATACGTGACCAGGCGAAATAATAAATAAAGCATACCGACCTGCCGGGATTGGAACCTGAGACCCTCTACACTACAAGCAAGTTACTATGCTACGGAACCACGGGCCGCCACTACTAATAAATATTTCCTAGAATATTCTAAAAAAGGTCAGAAATTTCGGCAAAAATTTAGAAAAAAATGTTTGATAATTTAATTGCTGTTTAAAATTAAATTAATTGATTTCAAAGTACTGCATTACAAGGAGCAATTTTAAAAGTTAAGTAAAGGATGAATTTCTGCAACATAAATACATATTTCCGAAACTTTACAGTTTTCTATATATATATATATATATATATATATATATATATATATATATATATATATATATATATATATATATATATATATATATTGTTTCTGTTAAAATTAAAAGATTGTAATTTTTCATTCTTCAATATTAAGATATATAGGCCGACTGGCGAAAACTTAACACTATGTTTTTAGAAATCTAGGGATTCTAAAACATGAAAAAAGACATTTCGGAGGTTGTCTTTTTTTCACAAAAAGAGTTTAAAAAGAATTAATAAAATTAGTACTCTTGCTAGTGAGGAAATATTGTGTTGTGACAAAGTTACTCTGTGAGATTTTTGCCTTTCTTTACATTTCAGGGTTCCTAGATCACGTAAAACATAGTTCCCTATTTCTGTCGCTCTGTCTGTCCATGTGTCCTTCTATCTATCTGTCTCTGTACTAGTACCCATATAATAATTGAAGTAGAACCAATAGTTTTAAGCTTTTAAGGAAAGGAGTTGACAGTCGTGGAAGTAGAAAAGTTTTGTCTTATGATATAATTATTGGATTTTTTTTTGGCTTTTAGTTAAGGTAAGTAAGTTAAAAACCATATAACGGTTTGAAGTTGTGAGGGCGAATGTTAGAGGTGTTGCTTTGTATATATCGCGCCATACGTCCTCGTCAGCGTTGTTCGAATAGAGTAGTCCAAAAATTATATTATTCTTTATTTTTCGTAATTTTAACAAAACTAGTTTGCAGAAAGAAATGTCAGGTTCCAGCTGAAAATACCTCTGAATCTCTAATCGTGATCAACTTTTTTATTAATATTTTACCATAAAGTATTTACTAGTTAAGACATCGACTTATAGTGTCTGTCTAAATTAAGTTATTCTTTGGAGTAAAAAGTTTAAGGATTACTTTTAAAGTTGTGTCATTTCGTCGAATAGTTTAAATATGACTATGCCAAGCAGACACACAGATAAGAGGACGTAAGGAAGTATAGCATTTGTTTAAAATATGTTATGGAATACAAAAAAACCTAATTAGGAATCACGTCCGGATATTAATTTTATCCAAGTATTATTCTAATTCAGAGCTCGAAAGTTGGGATCCACTCTCATATTTTCGTTATTAGAATTAAAGAAAGCAAAATTTCGCAATAATATACCCTTCTTCATTATATTCCTATCGTTACTTTCAAAACAAAAGGCCTTCCCTTTTCCCTTTGAGGCCATTACACAAAGGTGTTACGGGCCGGCACCGGTTCTATAATGAAATCCTGCCGAAATTTATATTTTCATTTTCCCCATTAATAACATTCTATTTGGCAGATTGGTAACAATTTATAACTCCAACTATCCCTAAAATAGTCTGAGAGCAATTTTAATACATTCTTGGGAATATAAACTGTTGTTTGCAATTATTTACGATGAAAATTTGTTTGCCTTTATCTGTTTATGTGTGATAAAATCCCTTTTTTTATAGATTTCAAATAAACGTCAGTTGCCTGACATATTAAAATTCCCAATAATTTAAAACTGGCATATATTAGGATTTGATGGCATTGATAAGCATTATTGCAAAACTGTTATTAGCCTTACCTAGCCTAAGTTAATTAGATCCCTGATAAGTATATATCTTAAGATCAAATATGTATGTTTACGTTTTTTCTTAGTCAGTAATGTATAATAGTTATAGCGTCTTAGCTATCTAATAGCCAATAATCCATTCTGGCTCAATCTAGAATCTATTAATAAAAGTGTAAAATAAATATTTCCTACCTAAATATTTGTTTAATTATAAACAATTAAAATAATGATACACTCGTGATAATTTTCGCTCAATCTACACTTTATGAAGACTATTCCAGAATTTTTAAAAAAATTTTTAATCAGTACTTTTCGAGGGTCAGCGATTTTCTGTCATTTTTTAAATAATACAAAGAAAAGTGTGCGGAAGTATTGTACCATATATATTTTTGAACCCGTGTTTTCACAAGCTTTCATTTGACACCCCACTCGATGACCTGGTAATTTTTTTTCACTTCTGATTTCACCCTCTAAAACTAACCCCTTAAGTTAAAATTTAACTTTCAAAACTACACAGCATTGGACCATCAATTCCTATATTTGCACCAAATTTATACTTTATATGTTAAATAGTTTCGGATTTTGGAAATCTGCATTTTTCCTGCGAGAAAAAACATTGATACTTAACGTCCACGATGTCCTAGTGCATCAACAGCCAACAAGCCAAGTCCGTGAAATTTTGGAAACCTGTGCCAATATGACGGAAGTTGGATCAGCAACTATTTATATATTTCTAAAAGAAAGAAAACGCGTTCCTTGCAAAAAACCTCAGAATCACAAAGGAAAGGAGCCCTTAGAGGTCCATGAAGATTTTAAAAACGCAATAAGAAGAAAAGTACACCTTTTTTTTAATAAGAAAGAAATACCTACACTACATAAAGTTTTGCAAGAAATCAAAGAAGACCAGGACTTATCGAGAAAACAGAAATAATTTGTTGGAGAAGAGAATATCTACGAGCAATCAGAAAATTTCGAGCCGAAGAAAGAAATATTTTTTATTTAGGTGAGACTTAGATTAATGAGGGAAACACAGTGAAAAAGTCAACTGGATTACAACCCCCTTCAGGAAAAGGCACATATTGGTATTAAAAACGAATTTCTCGACGGTGGCTTGTTAGAATTCGAAACAAAGAATACCATGAGGACATAACGGCCAATGTTTTTAAGGAGTACTTCCAACAAATGATTGAATGTATACCAGCAGAATCAGTTGTAGTATTAGATAATGCCCCATACCGTTCTCGATTATTAGAACGACTCCCGACAAATTATGAAAGAAAGCGGATATTCTTCAATGGATAAGAGACAAAAATTTCAAACATAAAGATGATATGTTAAAAGGGGAACTTCTCAAAATTGCGAAACAAAATAATGCACAGTTCAAGAAATACGCAGTCGATGAGATGGCAAAGGGACTTAGTGCTTAGATTACCTCAATATCATTGCGAATTGAATCCCATAAAGCTACTTTGGGCACCAATGAAAGGTTTCGTTGCAAGGGAAAATACCACGTTCAAACTTCAAGACGTAAGGCAATTATTACTCGGCGGAATAGAGAGGATTAAAGAGGATAATTGGAAAAATGCTATTCGACATGTTATAGAAGAAGAAAATAAAATGTGGGAACTTGACGAATACATCGAAGAAACTATGGAAATAGAACCCTTAATTATCAATTTAAGAAAAGTCGAGTCTTTAGATTTTGACGATGATTGTTTTTGATTATAACTAAAGTATTTATATATCGTGAATTGTGAATTTGTATATATACATAGATCTATAGATTAAAAAATTTTTGGTTATAAATCTTATATTTATATAACTTTATTTTTAAGATAATTTTATTTATTAAACTCTAAAAATAGGTTCCGCTCGGACGGCTATGCTATCGATTTACATTTTATGACACTATTGTATAGCAGAGGTTCTCTGCCTAAAATAATTAAAAACAGGTAGCAAAATCCAGTAAAAGATATCTCTTTTTTTTTGGGCGCACCCCAATATCTATTTGCATCTACTATGAGAGAATTCTGCTATCAACTCCAAACAAATATACTATAGCGATATGTCGAAGGTTAAGAACATATTGATGAATCGATTGAAATTTCTAAAATTTAAGTAAACCAAATAGAGCAATCCTTAATTAAAAACAGTGAGTTAAGGTCCTTTGTAAAATTGAATAAGTTTTAAAATGAATAAAATATTGTACGGCTAGGCCCCAGTACAAAGTACATATTTTGAAAAATTCCAATATTGATGATGACTCTGTTTTCTATTTATAATTTGGAAAATATCTATAATATCCCGTCAAAGAATTAATAGTTGCTAATATACTTGTTGATATATTGATTGAACTACTGGCATGTCGATAGCCAGATGTATATAGGAAACTATCGATATATGGATAGTTAGAGACGTCGATAATTATCGATATATCGATGGTTTTCTATATGCTGATAATTATCTACATATAGGTATATCGAAAATTATTGACATATCTATAAATATCAATATATCTATGACTATCGATAGGTCCATACTATGGACGTATCGATTTCTATCAGTATATCGATAGGTTAAATTTATCGATAGGTCAGTTAACATTAACTATCGACAGGTTAAATCCATTTTCCGTCGCCCTGTTCCAGTGGAAATACAGAAAGTAACATCAGTTTTTAACGAAGCGTTTGTGCGAGGTTTTCACAAAAATCAATAAATAGGGACAGAAATTTTAAGAAACGAGACCGACTTTAAGTAAACCCCTGGGAGGGCAAGAAGGAATGCCAATGTAGGATGCATTTGACTTATCAATACACAAACGATTAGGTTTCGAAATGTACCCAGGAATTTCTGACAATGCATCTTAAACTGTAGTGGGGGATGAATTTTTGGGTGCCAAAAAAGAAAAAAACATTTTTTACAGAGGAACCTTCAAAGACTGAGCCCTTCCCAACATCATCAGAAAAGTTTGCAATCAGGGGGACGTTCCCCAATTGAAAACTCTTTTACAATAAAACTTTAAAAGTCTTTCTTTAAAACTTAAAAAATCTTTAAGAGAGGATTTCTAAAAAAAAAAACTACTTGTAATGAAACAAGATACAGCTGGTGCATGGATCAAAGCCAACTGATACTGCTCAGAAGCTCAACTTCGTAATTTCATGTTTGAGTGAATTCCTTTTTAGTGGTCCGTGCGGAACATTTTGGTGCCCGTCCGTCTTGCTGTCTGTCATACGCGATTTTCGCCGAAACTATTTGACATAGAAAGTTGAAATATGGCACAAATATGGGAATTGATGGCCCAATCAGGACCGTGTAGTTTCAAAAGTTAAATGGCCAAACACCCCTGTTCACCTACCCTATCTCGAATAGTACTGATAAAAAAATTTTGAAAGAATTCTAGAATAGTCTCCATGAAGTAGGTTGAGCGAAAATTACCACGGAATAATCTTCATAAAGTGGAGGTTGAGAGAAAATTATCAGGAGTGCATTACTTTTGATAATTTATCTTTTGAAAAAAAAAGCTATTTAACCACCACAATGATGAAGGTTTATTTAGTCTTTATATTAAAAACTCGTTTGGGATATGTTTTGTGAAATCGCTGATCATTTTTTACTTCCATAACAAGTCCAATTTGCACTTGACCGTGTTTTTTATCTCTAACCCCTGCTTAGTGGAGTTTTTTTGGGCAACCGGACTTTTTGTTGTCCTAAAGAGTCCCACGAACACTTCTAAATCACTTAAACTACATATGCACTTTAAGTTTCTAACTGTTCGTCAACACACACTGTCTCTCTTACCACACAACTGGGCATCTAATGGAATATTAAATCCACTTTTTTTTTTTATGGGTCTAGCACACGTGCTACAGGGAAGTCCCTAAAGCGCTACAGGAGCGACACGTGTGTGGAGAAAGCGATTCACGTTGTTCTTAAATCGCCGTAAATTGTACTCGGTGGGAAACACAGTCCTGGGCAAATTATTCCAAAGGGATGATGTTCTCCATATAAACGACTGCTTGAAAAGCATTGTACGAGGAGTAACAAGCTGAACCTCATACGGATGTGAAGTATTAGCGTGACGTGTACTTCTAACATGCACCGCTTTGGGAGGAATTAAACGGACCACATCCTTCGAACACTTTCCATGAAAATACTTGTAAAATAGACTCAAGTCGCCAACCGTTCTTCGATGTTCCAGCGAATCAAGGCCACCTGTCAGTTCCGGGTCTCCAATCAGACGAACAGCTCTTCTCTGAATAGAATCCAACAAATGCAGTGTATGTTTGGGAGCGGAGCCCCAAACATGGGAGCAGTATTCCATAGTTGGTCGAATTTGAGCTTTGTAAAGAATTAACAGTTCTTGTGAAGTGTAAAGCTTTCTGGTTCGAAATAATATTCCCAACTTCTGAGAAGCTCTCCTTGCTATGCCTGCAACATGTTCATGCCAGGACATATTTGCTCCCAAATTAACGCCCAACAAGTTGAGTGACGATGTTAGGGGAATGGAGTGCCCCGACATAACTATGTCGGGTTCAGCAACGTTAACTTTTTTAGAAAAAACTGCCGCCTGGGTTTTTTGTAGCGTTAAATTCCACTTGGTTACTGTCACCCCAAGATAGAATTTCTTCCAAGTCTTTGTTGAGTTGAATGACTTCCTGCTGTCTGCGGATATTCGTCTGAGTAGCCGATGTCCGAGCGTTCGAAGTGAATGAAGAGATAAGTGTAGCGTCATCGGCAAAGCTGTAGATTGGATTCTCGGTCTTTTCCAGCAGATCGTTAATATAAATGAGAAAGAGAGTAGGAGACAGTATGGAGCCTTGGGGTACACCGGCGTTGATAGTAAAGGTGTTAGAAAGAAATCCGTCGACTGCCACTCGCAAAGAACGCTCTCTGAGGAAACATGAGAGCCACAAACAGAACTTTTCAGACGTTCCATAAGAACGTAGCTTAACCAACAGCCCATCGTGCCAAACACGGTCGAATGCCTTGGATATGTCAAGAGCAACCGCTCGAGATTCTCCAAAGTGTTCAATTGCGTTGTTCCAAACATGTGTTACATAAGTCAGGAGATCTCCTGTTGATCTATTTTTACGAAAGCCATATTGGTGATCGCTAATAATGTTGAATCCTTCAAGATATTGTAGAAGATGCTGATTGATAGCCTTTTCCATGACTTTCGATATTATTGAAAGCAGTGCGATTGGTCGGTAGTTATTTGGCAAGGTCTTCTTGCCTTTTTTAGGTATTGGCTGAACTGTGGCACATTTCCAGCAGGAAGGAAATACTCCCTTTCTGTAAGAGAGGTTGAAAAGTCTATAGAAAACTGGTGTTAGTTCCCTCGCACAGTTTTTGAGAACTATGGCAGGTATTCCGTCAGCGCCAGAAGCCTTTTTGGTGTCTAGCTTCATCAAAATACGTTTTATGATACGCTGCCTGAAGACAATATCTGGCATCCTTGACTGCTCTATGGAAATATTAGGTGGTGTTTTCCCTTGGAAGTCGACAGTAGAATCTGAAGCAAAGAGTTCAGCCAACAAGTTCGCTTTCTCATTGCATTAGAATTATCTGGCCGTGTGAGTGGTGGGATGGTGGATTTGGTGAAATTTTGACTAACTGCCTTAGCGACTGACCAAAAGGACCTGGAATGATTGGGACAAGCGAGAAGTTTGTTTCTAATCCGTTGATTGTGTGCCTCCTTGGTTTCGTCGATAATTTCTTTGCATCTGTTCCTAGTACGAACAAAGGTGTTACGATTTATGGTGTTAGGATTTTCACGCCAATGTCGGTATGCAAGATGTTTAGAAGCAACAGCTTCTTTGCATTTTCGGTCAAACCAAGGCTTGCCGTTGAAAGGGCATTTCTTCGAAAAAGGGATGTAAGCCTCTATACCGGCCAAAATAACATCGGAAACCTCCTTGGCGCAGTCAGATGGGTCATCGGATCGAAAACAAACGTCTAACCAAGGGAAAGTTCGAAAATATTCCATGGGATCTTCCCATTTAGCAGATTTGTAGTGCCAAATCTTGCGCGGTTTAGGCGCGTCTCTGTCGCTGATTGGTAGGATACTCGATGTCGATAATAGTTTATGGTCGGAAGAACCTAATGGCGGATTTACGCTGACCGTGTAAATCTCCGGATTGGTGGTTAAAAACAGATCAAGAAGACTGGCAAACTCCCCGTCTCGATCAGGGATTCGTGTTGGTTCGTCAATAAGCTGAGTTAAGCCACAACTGATTGAAAATGATTCGGCTTCACGACCTTGTTCATCGGTAGTGTTTGAATATTTAAGCCAGTTGATGTTGTGTACATTAAAGTCGCCCAGGATGGCGATTTCGGCATTTGGATAGTTAATTTGTAAATGACCGATGGTGTCTGCAAGAGAAGCGAAAAGTGCTCTAAAGTTAGTATCGCTTGGTGGTCGATACAGGATACAGGTGAACCTTGTGGTTGGTTGAGTCGTTATATTTAATCACATAAAATCAAAGTTTGGGGGCTCCAGAGCCTCTTCTTGTTGGCAAGAGAGGTCGCTTCTGACAAAAAGACCGATTCCAAAGGTACGCCTAAATCGGGAATAGAAGTCGTACCCAGGATAAAGATAGTTAACTGTGCTGGTCGATGAACTGACCTTGGTTTCACAGAGAGCGAGTACATGAGGTTTATTTGATCGCAGGTGTTGGTGCACTGAATTTATGTTCGAGTTTAAACCTCGTTTGTTGCAAAAATCCATTTTAAAATTCTGATCTCTGCATGTCGACGAACCAGCCCCCACCCGGAGATCCGAACGGGGGGCTATTTTACCTCCGGAATTTTTTGTATCCAGGTGCCTCATCCTGCCATTTGGTCCCACAGTCCGGGACATCGGCACAGCCATGAAACGTTAAGCAACTTCACGCAGCCTAAGCCGGCATCACTAATGAAGATTACTTCTTTTGCAACAAATTCTGTTGCTTCTATTTTTTTTTCACATTTTCAAAAAATTCTGTTTCTGTTTGGATAGAGGGTGTATGCATGAAATAAAAATGAGGCAGAAAAATATATTAATACAGCAGGCTTTCACAGACAATGACAAAGAATCTATATATTGCGTGCTAACCCGGGAGTACTAGCTAATATGAAATAGAATAGAATTTTTTAATTAATATAGTTATCTATTGTACAATTAATTACTAAGCACAATTGCGATTTCTGTTGTTTACAAAGTTCAAACAAACTTTTGCCTTGTACCTCTGCCTTTATTAAAGTTGTTTGTTTGGGCGCTTTCACAAAAACCAATTAATTAGTAATATAGCGCCACGTCTGCACGGTTGAACCTGGTGGGCGGCGCGGAAATTACATTAATTAAAAGTAAAGTAAACAGACAGTCTTTTCAAAAATAAAGATTTATTCGTTCGCGGTTTGTTTAAAATGAGTTTTTAGCTAATTATTTGTCCTAACTTATATTTATATGGCTTATAAAGTCCTGAAAGTTATATAAACATAGGTCTTTAAATACATTCCAGAAAAACTGGTTATTTATCCAGTACAATAAATTCGGAATATGAGTTTTTAGCACTACATAATAACACAGCCACACAAAAACCAAGTACATTGCCACGAACCAAAATACATGGATCTAATGTACTTTTCAACGCTGAATTCGAATCTGCATTTAAAAAAAGATTTATGGTGTCTTCTTTTTTTTGGCCAAAAACATTTCTTGAAATGGGGTAAAACTATAGTAATGATAGTAATAATGCCTTGAATCTTATCGAAATTCGGAAAGTGTCAAATAATTGACAAAATTCAAATAGGTCAATGATTTGAGCGTAGGGTAACTTTTACGACCCTCTGGTCGTAGATTTTTTTCTTGTGTCGGCGGTTGGAATGAATTAACTCTGTATTTGTGCATCCTGCCTGAGACTACAAAAGCTTGTATTTTTTTTCTCAGATGCTAGAACTTCTAAGATCTATCCATCCCAGGGGGTAGTTCCCCCCCTCCTAGGGATGATTTTCGACCTACCTTATAAGATAGTCTAGTTGTCTTGAATATTTAGCACAATGAGATAAAAGTACTTGATCATTTCCGAATTTCAATAACATCTATGTGCACCATGTAGGGGTAGTTTTTTACCACCCTGTAAGGGTAGTTTATAGTCTTGTATCGGTGGTTCAAGCGAATCTACTCTATATTTGTTCACCCTGCCTAAAACTACAAAAGCCTGAACTTCTATCGTCGTTATTAAAACTTATGAGATACCTTCGTAGGGGGGGGGGGGGGGGGGGGGGGGGGGTGTTACATATTATAGGAGTGAGTCTCAACCCTTTAAGAGTAATGTCTGGTTGTCACACCAGATTCAGCTATTTTGTCCCAACAGCTCAAAAATTTATCCTTTTTTACATGTTATTTAATCTCACGAGCGTTATTTCAGTTTTAGGGGTACTTTTCATCCCCTATAAGGGTGGATTTGAGTTTAATTAATAGAAATCGCTTCTATAGACTATAACATAACATAGCTACCATTTTTCACACTTCATTATGAGTCATTACATTATTACTATAGTTTTACCCCATTTCAAGGGATGTCTTTGGCCAAAAAAAAATTACACGATAAATCATTTTAAAAATACATTAGATCTATTTATTTTGGTTCATGATAGTGAACTTTTTTTTTGTGTGGCTGTGTAATCATTATCATATTTTAAACAAAAAATTAATAGTTTCTATAAGTCATTAATCACAAAATATTAGAACTTTTATATAAGGGAATGATTATATTTAAATTACCTTTCTTTTCTACCCAAGAAATAAATACAAATTGGAATAATACTAATGTCTTTTTTGTTAACACTCACTGTAATCACATTTCATATTTCTTTTCATACTATTTTTGTTAAGTAAGATACAACAATTTGCACCTCTGGCTGATGTAACCTGCCTTCTTTCGGGGCTATTTGAGGCCACAGATCGATAAAATTTGTTCATTCTCGCAATCAAAAACCAAAAGAACCACTTAATAATGAAGAAAACAGACACGGGTTAAATAAGAACAACAAAACTGTCGCCCTTTTCAAAAAAAAATCCATATGATTTTTAGGAAGTACCAACCTTCAAACGCTAAGTGTCAAAATTTTATGACATTTCGACGATTAGTTTCCAAGTTACAGTGGTTTTAGTGACACTACTTGATATTTACAAAGCAATGGAAAAAATCGAATTTCGTGTGTTGATTAAACACTGTTTGTTGATGGGAAAAAATACCGTTCAAGCAAAGCAATGGCTTGATAAGTCTTACGGGGACCCTCCCCCTGAAAACTCACTCATCATTTACTGGTATGCTGAATTTAAACGCGGTCGTACAGATACAAATGATGCTGAACGCTCTGGACGCCCAAATTCACAAAATTGTTTTGGATCATCGTAAAGTGAAATTGCGTGAGATAGCCTAAATATATCAAAAGAACGTATTGGTCATATTTTGCATGAACATTTCTGTTTGAGAAATCTTGAAATGGGTTCCGCGTTTGCTCACAGTGGACCAAAAACAACAACGTGTTGATGATTCTGAACGCTATTTGGACCTGTTTAAGCACAATAAAAAGGATTTTTTCATGCGATATGTGAAAATGGATGAAACATGGATCCACCTCTACACACTGAAATCAAATCGGCAGTCAGCTGAGTGGACAGCAGCCGGTGAAAGCCGCCCGAAGCGACCAAAGAAACAACAGTCGGCTGGGAAGGTTTTGGCCTCTGTATTTTGGGATGCGCATGGAATAATCTTCAGCGACTCTGCTGAAAAGGGAAAAACCATCAATAGCGAATATTATATAAAGAGAAACGGCCCCAAATGAGCAAGAAGAAAGTGCTTCTTTCTTCAAAACAATGCACCGTCTCACAGGACAATGGTTATGATGGCAAAATTGCATGAATTGAAGTTCAAATTGCTTCTTCATCCACCGTATTCTTCAAGTTTGACCCCCAGCGACTATTATCTATTCGCAGACCTCAAAAAAATGCTCGCGGGAAAGAGATTTGGCTCCAGTGAAGAAGCTATGGCCGAAACTGAGGCCTATTTTGAAGGCAAATACAAATCCTTGTACAAGGAAGGTAGAGACATGATATAAAATTATTGGACTGATTGTATCGCTCTTGAAAGACACTATATTGATGAAAAAAGTCGAATTTTGCAACAAAAATGTATTTTAGGAAGCTAGACCAAAAACTTTTCAGCCTACGTGTTAGTGATATATTTCGAACCAAACTTAAAAGAGAATGTCTTGTTGAAATTCTCCTCAAGAAATTATGCAAAATTATTTTACGCAGGTAATAATGCGCTATTAACTAGTTATTTCACTCTATTTAAAACTCACAAACCTATAGTTTTATAATGTGGGGTAATATTAATCTGTCTCGGCCAGAGATGGCGCTACTATTATTTAAAAAATTATATTTTTCGTAAACATAACATAACAACTATTGTGATTTTACAACAGTGGAAAAAATTGAATATCGAGCAGTCATAAAATATTTGTTTTTGAAAAAGAAAACTAATGATGAGATAAAAACTCAGCGAAGTTTATGGGGACTCAGCGAATTTTATGGGGACTCTGCACCTTCGTTATCGATCATAAAATATTGGACAGCTGAATTCAAACGTACAGGTCATTCAAATGGGGGTACCACGTTAGAAATGATTGAGAAAATCCACGATATAGTGATAAATGATCGGAGAGTAAAAGTGCGTGATTGCTGAGACAGTGGGCATCTCAACTGAACGGGTACAGAAGATTTTAACAACTCATTTGGATATGAGAAAGCTTTTCGCAAGATGGATGCCACTATTGCTCACAATTGACAATAAACGCACACGTGTGTCAAATTCAAAAGAATGTTCGGCGATATTAAAGTGCAATCGGAATGATTTTTGGCGTCGATTCATAACTGTTGACGAACCATGGATTCATCACAGTACACCATAGGCCAAAGAACAATTCAAATAGTGGGTTTTTCGTGATGAACCGGCGCCAGAGAAGGCCAAGGCGACTTTACTGGGCAACAAAGTCATGGCCACAGTGTTTTGGAATGCACGTGGCATAATATACGTCGATTACCTTGAAAATGGCAAAGCGATATTTCCGAATATGAAAAAATGGCTCGCCGGAAAAAAATTGGCTCAAACAATGAGGTGATTGCTGAAGCAAATGCGTATTTCGAAAGGTTGGGGAAATCGTATTTTTTAGATGGTATACAATAAATAAAAAAACCTTGAACTAAGTATATTGAGCTAAAAGGAGATTATGTAGAAAAATAAAATAAATTTTACACATAAAAATATTTTTTTCTTGTCAAGGTCAGGTACTGGCCATACAACCCTGGTATTTAGTTATGATAAGGTTAGGATATAGGGAAAATGTGAAGGTCAATTTTATTTAATTAAAAATTTTAATCCTGCCTTGTTTTAATATTGTAACTTACCTGCTAGTTGCCCACGACAGCAATTATTAATTTATTACACATAGTAACACACATGAAGAAAAAGACTATAAATCATAACTTCCTCAAGCGAAAAACACGGCGATATGATCTAAAACATTATTTAAAAATATGATCAAGTTTTAAAAGACAAAACAAAAATTTTCTCATGCTGACGCCTGTGTGACATAACTAAATACATATACAGAAACCAGATATTTAATATTTAATGATTGTTAGCTTTTTAAATTCCTAAATAAATATTTTCAGTTTATACTGCTTTCTGGTTATTTGAGATATAATTATTTATTTTTATTTTATTTGCACTATTCATTTATATAGATAAATATTTATTGCCACAAATACCAAGTGTGTACAAGGTCGCCAATAGTAAAAAAAATATACATAAAAATAAAAACTATTTTAATAAATACCGGAAATAGATAGATCTATTTAGTCGACTGTGGCATAATTAGGGGGTGAGAAGAGGGGCATATGTAGAAAGTAACGCTCCCTACAAACAGATCCTTTATTATTCGGGTTCTATTTTGCGAAAAATGTTCACTCTTCGATCACAGATTTTTAAACTAGGTTTAAATTTTTAAGTTCTACTGTAAGAAAGGTTACTTTTGTGACCCCCTCCCAGTCATCTATTTTTATTTATATATACGTTTCTAAAATCCTACTGTGTAAAAAGTTTCTTTTTACACAGTAGGAGGAACGTCAGCGAAACCGTCCATCAAGGGACTTCAAGCTAACACGGGATACCAAAAAAACCACTACTACATACATATATATATATATATATATATATATATATATATATATATATATATATATATATATATATATATATATATATCTATATATATATATATATATATATATATATATATATATATATATATATATACATATATATATATATATATATATATATATATATATATATATATATATATATGTATATATATATAATCTTTTTTTCAATCTTCTTGGTATAACTTATGTTATATGCTGCTAAAAATGTGAAATCTACCAAGCCACTTTTTTTAAAAAGAATTAGTGACAACATAAAAGTACTTTATTCAAATAAAATTCGTGCTTGAGTAACAAATAACCGGTCAAGTGTAAGTTGAACTTGCGCAATTGGTGTTCCGTACGTTGATTGCTTTTAAAATAAAAAATTTTGTTACGGAGGTATAAAATGATCAGTAATTTCACAAACCACACTCCAAATGAGTTTTCAACAAAGTTTGTTTCCAATTTTTACTGAAAACCGATGACCTTGAAATTTTTGTTTTTTTCTATATACCAGATACATTATTAAAGGTAATGCACTCCTGATAATTTTCGTTCAATCTACACCCCGCGGAGAATATTCCGAAATTTTTTCAAAATTTTTTGATCAGTACTTTTCGAGATAAGGGGGGGGACAGCGATTTTTCACGATTTTTTAAAAATAATACAAAGAAAAGTGTGCGCCAGTATTATATTATATGTATATTTTTTACTCGTGTTTTCACAAGCTTTCATTTGACATCACACTCGATGACCTAGTAAAAAATTTTTTTTATTACTTCCGATTTCACCCCCCAAAATTAACCCCTTAAGTCAAAATTTAACTTTTAAAACTACGTGGCTCTGATGAGGCCATCAATTCCTATATTATTACCAAATTTCAACTTTCTATTAAGTTGGGAATCAGGAGCGGTGATGAAGCTATCCTGGTTAGCAAAACGCGCGTCGACTAGTGCAAAAATAAAGTGTTTGGTGTAGTGGTAATATATACTGAGTAGGTTCAACTTTCTATGACAAATAGTTTCGGAGAAAATCGGGTGTGACAGACAGACAGACAGACGGACAGACAGATAGGCGGACAGGCGGACAGGCGGACAGACAGACACAGAAGTCATCTTATAAGTGTTCCGTGCGGAACACTAAAAATAAATAAATTACACACTTGATGTTGAAAAGCCAAAAAAATACAATACCACTGTTACTACAGTAAATTATTAGATTTAATTGTTCATGGTAAATGGATTATAACTGCTTGGATTTCTGATTTTCAGTTTGGTGAGCTATTGTGAAGGAATTTTTTCTCAGATTTTAGTCTTTGTTTAAATTGTTGTAAGTGATTTTTTGACTTTTCAACATCAAGTGCGTAATTTATTTCTTTTTGTAACTCAGACACGAATTTCATTTGAATAAAATACTTCTAGGCTTCTTTTCTTTTTCAAAAAAGTACCTTGACAGATTTCACATTTTTAGCACCTACAGCATATAATATACAACATACCAAGAAGATTAAAAAAAAAGATTACCGCCATTGGATTAGATTTGCTAAGTATTTTTTCCCATTTTTTCCCATTGTGCGACGCCACTCGCTGAGGATACAGCGGTTCTCTTTAAGGTGATATAACTTAAAAAAAAATAATTTTTCTAAGAATTATAGTTCGATATACCGTAATTATTTTTTACTATGAACACTAGAATGATTTAATTCTTTTTTTATGGGATACATTTCTAGCTATCATTGCTATAAGAATCAATACGATAAAAATATCAATTTTAAAGAGAAATATTACTATTCAGAGAAAATGATTAATGGCAGCTGTACATGTGTCATAGCTACTTTTGTAAGCCCTTTCTGACAATTCAGCATTAAAGGCACTGTATTTGACAAACGGGCGATAAATGTAAATAATTAATGACTACGCTGGTTTGCTTCAATGGTGTAGCTAAATTGGATTACGCTCATGAAACAAATCTTTGACAATTATTAAGTGGGATGTAGTTCAGTACTTAATGTTTTTATTTATATTCGCTTAGCGTCCGATTGTATATACAGGATGTTATGAAAATTGTTTACTATATTGAAATGTGCTACAGTTTGTTGCATAAACTTTGAACCATGTCAGTAATAAATTTATATAAACAATTTATAAATATCTCGTTCAAGAATAGGATCGCTTTTCTGCTTTTGAAGATAAGACTAAAGGCTTCCATTCGAATTGAAATTACTGTATTTGGCTCCGTACTATTTAAGTCTAAAGCCTCTTGACGTATATTTGAAGAATCATTAGGCAGGGATACAACTTGTATCTGGCTGTAAATTGATTTTGTTGATAAAATATAATAGAAATTGTGCGGTATAACGTCAGGGGTTACGCCATCTTGAATTTTTCAAAAAATCGATTTTTTTGGTTAGATTTGTTATTTATACTTTTAAGAATATTTCAAGCTTTACAAAATGAAATCACAGATTGAAGGTAAATTAAAAAAATTATAGACTTTTAAGACGCGGACGCAGTTGAGTTTGGGATCGCGAAGTATGTACATGTGAAACGAACGCCCGACAATAGTCAACTCGTTCAACGAGCGTTATTACGGTAGTGCTTCGATCTTTTTAATTATTTTGTCGATTGCAAACGAGAGGGACTAGAAATAAAGCAGAATGTAGTGTTAGAATTAAGACAATAAGTAAAAAATTTGGAGGTTTATGAGAATAATTCTGTGAAATTGTATTAAGCTAACGAAACGATAAGTGACGATCTTGATCGTCTTACTATTTACAGTAATAAGAAATATAAACAACAGTTTTTTTTTCTTTTTCTCCCGTGTTTGGAAATGGAATATACGAGGAACACACGTAAGTTTTTATAACAGAAAGAACAATGGATAGCGATGATTATACCTCAGGAGACTCGAAAAGAGAGAGAGTCCAAGGAAAAGAAAAGCCAATGGGATTATTCAAGAAGAGTAAAAACTGATAAGAACACCACAGAAAGAAAAAAACGAACGTAGATAAGATAGACAAATTGATAGAAATGACTAGAAAGCTAATGTCAGATATAAAGGATATAAAACAAGATCAGAAGAAATACCAACAAGAGTTGAAGGAACTAAGAAAGGAGAATGAAGTATTGGAAGAGTAAAATAAGATAACTAGAGAAAACATGAGAAGTATGGATTTGAAGATGAGTAGGCTGGAAAAAGACAACGAAAGGAATAATACTGTAATATCGGGAATGAGATTTGTAGCGAATAGCCAACCAGATCTGAAAATGGATGTAGAACATTTTATGGAGAGGACTATGGACACAAAAGTACAGATTAAAGATGTGATAAAAATAGGAGCGACTATATACAAGATAGAACTAGGAAACGCGGGAGGTAAAGAATCTGTAATGAAAAATAAAAACAAACTGAGAAACCTAAGAGAAAGATTTTGCATAAATAACGATTTAACAAAAGATGAACGGGAAATTCAAAAGAAATTGAAGCTGAAGCATATAGCAGAGAACAAGAGAAAGAATGGAAAAAGGGTGAAAATAGGATATCAAAAAATCGTAATCGAAGGAAGAGAATATAAATGGGACATTGAGGAAGAAAATCTGAAAGAACAAGCAAAGAGTATTACGACTATCAAGTCAAAAAACTGAGAAAAATGGGAGTGATAGGTAGATTGACGACGACCCTGGCAAAGATAAAGGATACGGAAGAGAGGACTAGTAAAATAAATACAAATAAGAAGATAATCAAAGAAATAGATAGGAAGAAAGAAATGGGAAATAATTATCTAGTTATTATATTGAGAATACGGAATAATAGGGGTATAAATGGAAAAGAGGATGAACTGACAGAAGAACAACAAATGCACTATGTAGGAAACACTGAAACAGAAAGGAAAAGAAATGGATGCAAAAAATTACAAGGAAATATCATAAAAGAGGAAGACAAAATTATGGAAATATGGAGGGAATACTATAAAGATCTATCAGATGGAAATGACATAGCATATAAAAATCAACATAGAGATATAATACCGGAAGAAGATATAGAACTCACACAAACAGAAGAAACTAATACAGAAGAAACAAAAGAGGCAATCAGCAATTTAAACAGGATGGAAGGATATAGAAGGAAATATAGAAAAGACAGATATAGAATAACTCAATTCCACGAGCCTTACACTCCTGACAAAAGGGGAAGAAAAGCATAAGGATTAAGTAAAGTAAGTAAGACGCGGACGCGGTACTTTTTTTTCTTTTGCATTTTTCTCGAAACTACGCGGTATATTCGGAAAGTAAGGTTAAAACGCGCATGTAGCCCCGAGGGTATTTTTTTTTCTAAGTTGGCACTCCTGCGTGCAGAGGAGGCCGTAACGAAGACAGCAAACGGCCGTTGGAATCAGTAGCTTGGCTGATTTCGTCAGAATCGTTGTTCGAGATGACTCCACTCATTTCCGATCCCGCCAAGTGCGAGGTACGCGGACTCATCCACTATCTTGCGATTGCAAAAAATAACACCGTTACAAACATTTACTATGAAATTGTTTCTGTTTACGGTAATGTGATGTCTCGTCAAAAAGTGGCAAAGTGGTGTCAAGATTTTAAAAACGGTCGAACAAACACTTACGATGAAGAAAGAAGCAGGAGACCATCAATAGTGACTGAGGAGTTTGTTCAAAAAATTGAAGAGATGATTCATGAAGACCGTCTTATGACTATGGATGACTATGAAACATTGACCGAAAAACTGAAATTTCGAAAACTATGCGAGCGATGGGTGCCAAAAATGCTAACGGACGAACACAAAGCAAATCGAGTTCGTGCAGCTCAGGAGTTTCTCGACCGTTATGAACTAGAACGGGAAAATTTCCTTGACTTAATAGTGATAGGTGATGAAACATTAATTGCACACTACAGACCGGAAATTAAAAGACAGTTGATACAGTGGAGACATACGGGTTCCCCGTCTACAAAAAAATTCAAGATACAACAGTCTACAAGAAAAACAACGGCAACATTTTCTTGGGATCGAAAAGGGATACTCCTCGTCGTCGTTTTGACTCCGTGCAGACAGATACTGCGACACTGTTAGAAGACTTCGTCGAGCCATTCAGAACAAAAGGAGGGGGCGACTGACGAAGGGAATTTGCTTGTTGCATGATACATCTCCTCACCTCTTTGGGTTGGGATGTTTTGAACCATCCCGCCTATAGTCCAGATCTCGTACCGAGTGACTTCTTTCTTTTTACTCTTTTGAAAGAACATATGGGCGGAAAACGTTGTTCCAGTGATGAAGAGGTGAAGAATGCGATGCTTAAATGGGTAGCGAAGTTAGCAGCAGAGACGACTGACGCAGGTATAAAAAAATTGGTTCTACGACTCACTAAATGCAGAGAACTCCAAGGCGATTTTGTGGAAAAATAACTGAGTACTAGTGTATTATGTCCTGTAATTTTTCATAATAAATATGCATTGTCAAATTTAATAACTATTGTAACCCCAATTCCGAAGATACCTCATACTTTTTACAAAATCGTGGACAAGATATCTCGAGATTTACTGAACCGATACCACACATTCTTCGTAATATTATCTTGAAGTTGACATAAGGTTTTTTTCGATGGGATGAGCGGTTCATTTTTTTATTAATTTTTAAATTCCAAAATTTTTGGGAAAAATCCAAGTTTATTTTTGAACGGCTGTCTTAACAATAAAAAATGATTTGTTTAGTTTTTAGGCTCCGCTCGCGTGGATATCATTCACTATTATCGTCACTGCTCATTCCTTATATTACCTAATGTAATAAAATATATCCTATAACCTGGCCAGAGAACATATGTATGTTTAAAAAAAAAATCACGTAAATCTGATAAGTAGTTCTGGAATAATAAGCGCACTAACGGACAGGCAGGCAGACAGAGAGACGTTGCAGTTTATTTACATTATATTCTTTGCTACATGATATTGTTGCATTTTACATATATTATAGATATTCTTTACTACATGATATTGTTTGATATTTAATGATTTATGCAGTGTATTGCAAGAGAACGCGCTAGAGGCCAACTTTTTTCCGACTTGATTCACTGCTTTTTCCTGACGTTACCTAACGTAATAAAATATAGCCTATAATCTGGCCAGAGAACATATGTATGTACTAAAAAAAGCACGTAAATCGGATAAATGGTTCTCCAGTGATAAACGCACTAACAGACTGACAGACAGACAGACAGGCAGAGAGACGTTGCATTTTATATATATTATAGATAATTGCCTCAAAGAAAAATATATTTTATACCTATTTTTTTTCCGAGCGCCAAGGTGGCGTAACCCCTTAAACTATATTGGTTATCTGTCATAACCTAATTTTTTAATTATCTAGCTAAATTTTACAAATTGGGATAAAATCTTTTTTTTGAGGCTACTAACTTACTACTACATAAATAAAAAAGCAGATTATTCGAGTATTGGACAAAATATAAGTAATTCAGTTCGACTTGGGAGACACAAATGTGATACGCAGAACACCCAGACTCGATCAAAAACGAATTGATAAAGGGATAAAAGAGTTTCGCTATAAGAAGTTTCCTTGTGACAAATCCTGAATAACACTTTTCAAAACAAGAATATTTTTCTAGAAATCAACTTTAATTTAGAATCTTTAATTGAATAAACCCACATAAGTTTTCATTTTATAATCCTTGTAACAATGTAAATATTATATAAGGATTAAAAGTGATATTTTTTCCACAGAATTGATATGGGATATACGTGGGGCGATTCAAAACTGGCCGAACAAGCGCTATAAAATCTGATGTAGTTACTTTTAGAATTCGTCACTCCCATCACCTTCAAAGTAGTCCACCTGCATCCGAATGCATCAGTCTCGCCGTTTCTTATACTAGTCAAACATTTTTTGGATGATCGCTGTCACTGCTACCAACGCTGCTTACCATTCGCGTCGTATCTCGTCTACCGTTTCGAAGCGGCGGCCATTCATCTTCTATGAAGAAACAGCTTGAAATAACAGAGCGCCAAATATGGAGTCTTCATCAAAAACTATTCCATACAGAATAAACTGTGAAGTAGTGCATTGTCGCGATGCAAGAGGAAACTCTTATCTCTGTAAAGCTTTTGCCGATTTCTTGGAATATCCAGGCAAAAAATACTGATTCCCTTCACATCAAAAAACACAATGAGGGCGCTCCTTATATTGCTCTTCACTTGTCGGCATTTCTTGGATCTTCGGTTCACTGCAAACATCACCCGCGGAACAAATTTCGCATACATTCGATGCATGTAACATATAATTCTTCCATTATAATTCGCTTAAATAGAATGAATACCAAAATGTTCATTAATGGCATTCAGAATTGTCCGACTATGGTCTTTGCGAATGATTTGTTAAACGTTGACGATTTCAGGAGTTGTTGCAGACGAAGACCTTCCGGAACGCTTGTCTCTTCTATCGAAGTTTGATTGGCCTTAAATTTCCCGAAAATTAACGTACAGCTAAGGACTTTCTCAATTATTTCATATATTTCAATAGCAATTTTTTGAAGTTTAAAATAACTACACGTTGCTCTTTTTTTGTATCCATGAAAAAGATCGTAGAAAGATACAAGTAGACTATTATGCCTACGTAAAGACAGAACAAATTGAACAAGCTAGCAAGTTGAAATTTATCACTCAGAGTTGTTAGAGTTGTACTTATCGTTGCTTATCAGCATAAGTCGATACTGTTTTTTCTACGTAGAGTTAATCTGGAAATTTGGATCGCAAAACTTATAAGGGAATTTATTTTAATGATATTTTTTAGTCTTTTTTATTCTTCACCTCTAGAAGTTTCTTTCATGTTTGTTAATCTTTTTTATAAGAGTTTTAAAACTATCCATTTTCGAAAAAATTTTGTGGTGAATGACTACGATATAATACGGGGCTATAAAATTACGATAACTCGGGCGCCATAAGAAATAAACCGTAAAAAATGTAATAAACGGACCACAAAAAAATGTGTTACGCTCATTTAACAGTTTTCGTCACATTAAGTTTGATTTATGGTACGTTCCCCATGGTGGTTTTAGTAAAATTAAAATAGATCAATAAATCTGTCTATCAATCTATCTATCTATCTATCTATATATATATATATATATATATATATATATATATATATATATATATATATATATATATATATATATATATTCCTGCCTTCTTGTTAAAAGACTGCGCCTCTGCTTTTGCTCATCCTCTTACAATATTATTCAATTTATCACTTGGCACATATATGTTTCCAGACACATGGAAAACATCACGTATTACGCCTGTTTTCAAAAAAGGTGATAAAAGTTGTGTAACAAACTATAGAGCGACAAGCATTATTAATAAATTTTCAAAAGTCTTCGAAATCATATTACATGATTATTTATATAATTCAATTAGCAAGCAGATATCGCTGCAACAGCACGGTTTCGCGAAGGGCGTTCGGCGGTTTCAAATTTATTTTGTTTTACGCAAGACCTCGCCGAATCACTTGATGGGGGTGAGCAGACCGATGTGATTTACACTGATTGCTCTAAGGCCTTTGATCGGCTGGATCATGGGATTCTGTTGGACAAGTTGTTCGCGATTGGCTTTTCGGGTAAGTTATTATCTTTTTTTAAATCATACTTGATAAAGCGCTCGCAATTTGTACAGTGTCTTGGTCAGAATTCTTCTAGCTTTGTTGCCACATCGGGAGTGCCGCAGGGATCACATTTGGGGCCACTCCTTTTTAATATAGTTATAAATGATCTTATTCAGAGAGCGGGTGTGGAATACCTACTTTATGCTGATGACGTGAAGCTATATTGCAGAATCAGAGACCTGAATGACTGCATAAGACTACAGGATGGCTTTAATCTTGTAAACAATTGGTGTAGTAACAACAAACTCCTTTTTTGAATGTATCCAAGTGCAATGTAATCACCTTTACAAAAAAAAAACTGAGTCCCGTACAATTTAATTACAGTATGAACGGTCAGATCCTAGAGCGATGTCAGTCGGTGTCTGATCTGGGTGTTTTGTTGGATACTGCCTTGTCTTTTCGTGGCCATATTGCAAAGATTACGGCAGAGAGTTTTAAACTACTGGGTTTCATTATACGTAATAGTGCCGACTTTGTTGAATATGATACTCTAAAATTGCTTTTTAATAGTTTCGTGAGATCACGGCTTGAATATTCAGTTGTTGTTTGGTGCCCCTTTTATCAAGCACACATTCAAAATATTGAAAAAATTCAAAAGCGTTTTTTAAAGTACGCTAGTTTTAAACTCGATGGAGTATATCCCGAAATAGGTTATCCCTATGAAAGTCTCTTGGATAGATTTTCGATGGAAAGTTTAGAAGCACGCCGAAACAAAGCCCAAATATATTTTTACATAAGATAATATCAAACAAAATTGATGCAAACAAAATCTTGCAGTGTCGGCCTTTTCATGTACCCAGACCCGCGGCACGTAGTGTGCAAACTTTTAATTTACCAATCCCAAGAACAAATGTCCTAAAAGTTTCTCCCTTTTTCAAATTTGCGAGAAATATAATCAAATGCAGAACCAGCTTGATATTTTCAACTGCAGCGTGACAAAAATAAAAAAAATGTAGTTTTAAAATATGTTGTTAATAAGCTATAATATAATTTTAATATATTATATAATATAATTTTAATTAGGTTTAGTACATTTCATTATGTTATTTTCCCATTCTGTAATTGGAATACTGTAGAATGTGGTGAATAAATAAATAAATAAATATATATATATATATATATATATATATATATATATATATATATATATATATATATATAAAATATAATATATATATATATATATATATATATATATATATATATATATATATATATATATATATATATATATAATTGATAGAATTTTGGGTAAAGTTGAGCAAGACCGGCATCTAAGTAGCTAAGGAAACTAGTTACAAAAGTAACTCGATGTTTGGATACTGGATCGAATTTCCATCTGCGAATCTCTACTGAACGTAACAAAATCGAACTATTTCTGAAGCAGTTGATCACGGGCGATAAAAACTGGTTCATGTACGACAATATTGTATGAAAAAGATCATGGTCAAAAAAAGGATGAAGCTCCACAAACGATGGCGAAGTCCGGATTGACACCGAACAAGGTGATGCTGTGTGTTTGGTGGAATTGGAAGGGAAACGTGCATCACGAGCCTGTGGCAGCCTGGTCAGATGATTAATTCCGTACTCTACTGTCAGCAACCGAGAAAACTGAAGCAAGTGAATAAAAAAAAAGATCGGAACTACTCAATAGAAAAGGTGTCTTCCACAATGACAAGGCCAGACCACACCCATCTTTGATGACTCGGTTAAAATTGAGAGAGCTTGGCTGGGAAGTTTTAATGTATCCACCGTATAACCCGGACCTTGCGTCACCGGACTACTATTTGTTTCGGTCCCTACAGAACTCCCTGAATGGTATTAAATTAATTTTAAAAGAGACCTGTGAAAACCACTTCTCACAATTTTTTGCCCAATAAAATGGCACATATTTGATGTAATAAAATTATTTTAGAATATAATAACAATTTTTACTTGAAAACACATAATACTTTCTCGACAACCGTTTATATAGGTATATAGCCGAACAATTAATTTTTTAGTCTGGCCCTATAAAAAGAAACGGAGCAATTTTTTTTTCCCATTCTCTACATTGTTTATTATTCTCCTCCTAATTCAATGGACCTTTTCCAACAATTTAACAGTAACTGAAATCAATTTTCCAGCAGATTTTATGGAATTGTTTTTAAAATACAGTCTTTTTGACTGTATTTGATTCTCGAGAAGGTGTAGTTTTTAATTTATTTTAATTTCTGAAAAATAGCAAACAGTCAGAAAATACTAAATTAGGTGAATACTGTGAGTTGTGGGACACACAGAGTTGCCTTTGAGCCAGACAGTTACGAACAGTGAGTGAGATGTGACTTGGTGCATTACTGAATAATATGCACCAGCTCTCTAGATCACGATATTTATGTCGAACATGATGAATTCTACTCATCAAACGTTTCAATACTTCCAAATAATACTCACTCTTGACAGGTGGGTTATTTGGAGAAGATGTTTCGAGTGAGCCTCGCTGTGAGATAAATCCATGAAGCCTAGAGAGCAGCTAAAGTGTCGTTCGTATCGAAAAATGGGAACAAAGGTTTTTCAACCCATATTTGACAAGATACGCGTAGTTACAAAAATTGAAAGAATCTTGTGATGTAGGAATAGCCAAATCGGGTTTTCATGTTTAAACCTAAGTAGACGATGGATTCAGTCTTGTAACGGGAAAATTTTTAAACGTCATTCGCAACAGAATACAGGATTCATGTCATATTGTAAAAAATTGGTGTATCGAGAACGGTTTGTTCGTCAATTTAGATAAAATGGAAATAGTTCTCTTGAATAATGGGATAAAGTTAGTAGACTTCAAGGTGCCTAGAACATATCGGAAACCACTAATCTTGGTGCTAAGTAATAAGTATTTTGAGTCTTGCTCTATATCACAGGCTAACTTGGGGAGGGGGACACTATCGTCGGGAAGTCGACTGTGATAATCTGATTTGTACGCTGCTTGGCGGGTTCTCTCTGGAGGTTAATTTCTGGAATTATCCATTGGCTCTGCACGGCGGTAATGAGGCCGACAGTCAGGTATGTTTCAGTGATCTGGTGGCCATAAGTTAAGAAAATTATGGTGCAAACTAAGCTAGTGGCACGGGGCAAAGCGTCTGCGAATAAGCTTGCTAGAGTCGGAGCCATTATCTCTTTCTAGTATATCTCAGCCGCAGGTGGGAGTACCCCTCAAGAAATGAGCCGATTGGTGCTTCAGAAAGAAATGCTATCGGAGCCTGGAGTGCAGATAAGGCAAGGATTCTATCTCATGGTCTTGAAGTGCGCTGATTGAATGGGTGCTCAAGAGAAGCAGACGTGTGCTGATTACGCTTGCGGAGATTTCTACGAAACATTGTACGTTGAGAAGGCAATTAGCGCTGCAGGATGTGAAGAATGACTCAATATGTCCGGACTATTTGGAAGACGAGAACACGCCGCTTTACTTTATCTACGTACGCGTGGTGCTTGGTTTTCGGAGCGGGGGTGCTTCTGAGGTAGGAAGCCAGAATCCTGGGGTGGAATTCTGTCCTGATTCTCATGGTTAAGTCTGAGTGGTTTTACGATGATCATAATGGAAGATTTTTACACAGAAAAAAAGAAACCCCTTTGGTTTATTGACTAAAAGCTGAGCTCCTCCACTACTACTACTACTTGATTCTTTTGAACATATTCGCTATAAATAATACCTTTACTATTGTAGAAAATAATCAACATTATTTGGATTTTCGATACAGTTTTTCGTGGTTTTTTGAATTGAAGTGATAGAATTAATTTAGCACTTTGACGCATTGTTTGTGATTCATAGTGAAAACACCATGTCTTGCACCAGTAATAATTGATTTTAGGAAATCTTGATTATTTCTTAAGGCTCGTAATATGTCCATGGAATGTTTCAATAACTTTTGATCTGGATTTAAAGTGTGTAGAACCGATCCTGGCAAATCTATTTGTTTTGCTTAGATCTTTTTCTCACTCGTTCAAATTATTTCCCTGTTGATATCTAATGCTTTTCCTATTATTTTTAATGAATTATGCATTATTTAAATCATTTCTTGTGTCCAAAATAATATTGGTCCTTCTGTATGCCCGTCTTCTTCAAGCTATTCCAATTCTTCCCAGAACCAGTTATACCATTCGAAAACTTGTGTTCTTGATAAGCGATCATTATTATGTATATTTTATCATTTGGAATATTTCTGTGGTATCTGTACCAAGTTTCGTTTCATATTTTCCTTGCAGCTCTCTGTTTCAGGTTACAGTTTCTGCATCAAAATTTTTTACAGCTAAGTTATGTCAGATACATATTTCAGTCATCTGAGCATATTTCCTGCCAAATCTGAAAAGAAAACAGAAACGGATACAACACCAAAATTACATATTAGTTGGCAAAAAGTAAAAAGAGTATTTTAAAGTCAAAATTGAGGCAACTGCTATGTTGAAAGAACTTCATTTAATCAAATATATGTCATTTTATTCTAGAAACCTCTGCCATTTTTCTGGCAACACCATAATCCGGTCACGGTCTTTCGCAAAGACCAAAACATTGGTGGTCCGATGGTGTCATATGGTGGATGTATCAAAAGTTCTCAGCCAAGCTCTCTCAATTTTTGCCGGGTCATCAAAAATATGTATGATCCGGCGTTATCATAGTGGATGACAACTTCCTCTTTATTACCTAGTTCCGACCGTTTTTTTAAATCGTTTGCTTCAATCTTGTCATCTATCAATAGTAGAGTATGGAATTAATCGTTTGGCCAGGCTGCAGTAGCTCATGATGCACAATTCACTTCCAATTCCACTAAACATATAGCATCACCTTTTATGGCGTCAATCCGGGCGTTGCCATCGTTTATGGACGTTTATATCCTTTTTTGAATACAATTTTCTTCCATACTTCATTGTCGTATATGATCTACTTTTCATAGTTTCTGATTAACTACTTCAGAAGTAGCTCGAGTTCGTTATATTTCTGTAGAGATTCGCAGATGGCAAGTCGACCGAGTAAATTTTTTGGTATCAAATCATCTAGCTTCTTTTCCCTAAGCGGAGTAAAACGAGATGTCTAGTTTCTTGGCGATGTCATGGTTCGCCGGTCTTCCTCAACTTTTGTCAAGTTTTTCTGTCATCTGTCGACATTGCGAGGAGCATCTTTGACATCGAAATTTCCAGAAAGAAAGTGACTAAATTATCTGCCGGCTCTTGGTTTTGATAACATATCTTAAATATAAACAGCACACATTTCTTAATTGCCCAGCACTTGTGCTTTTATCGAAATAGAATTGTAAAATGTACTTCTGCAGATATTGCACTCATATTCAATGCGCTTTAAACTAATTCTGAATAAACGAATTTCAAATTTTCACGTTTACTACTGTCAAATGTCAGCTTTCAATTGACGCTAAGTATGATCCGATGTGATTTATATTACCTGAGATATATGACACTAAAGGTATTTAGCGAGAAAAAGGCTCGATACTTTTTAGACACTTCTTTCTTAAAATTATAAATTACGCGACTAATTTATGTTATAAAGCACTAGTCTAGAAAATGTTGCAATTATCAAAATAAAATATTAATTTTGTACACATTTTTAGAGCAAAAGTGTATTATATTTTACATCAAAAATAGTTAAATATACAACTTTTACACTTTTGTAAAAAACACGACCTACTTAAACAAACCGGCATAATATACAGAAACTAAATGTGTACGTGGGATGAATACAGTCTGTCAAGTAAGAACATGTTCGCGATAATTCATTTTTGGTAGATGCAATTCTAGCAATTCAACGAAAAATCGGTAGAGGGAAATTTTCTCCACGATGCATTTCAGTAAAAGTATCAGTCGATTCCGAACTTTTGTCGGAATCACGTGAAAATCCAAAATAAGTCATTTGTTTGGGCGTCGGTTCGAGGCAGTCTTTCTTTGTTCCTATCCAAAGGGTCCTAAAATGACACATTCCGCGGACGCTTAATATGATGTCGGTGTCGTTTGTAAAGAAGTGGGAAAATCATTTTAAAGAGACGAAAAATGTGGTCGACTTGCCAAAACGTGGCTCGGTGGGTAAAAACACTCCGAAAGGCGAAACACGAATCGTGTCTTTGTTTTACGTCGTAAAGCTACTTGCTTGGATCCACAATCAGATACTAGAGTAGCCCTCACAATCTCTGGACGCCAACCCTATTGAAAGCATTTAGTTCGTTGTAAAGAAAAAGCTTAGAAGAAAGATTCTGAGGACTTTGACTCAGTCGCCTCGCGAGATTCGAAAAATTTGCAGAGTATGCATAAAATGTCGTCGACAGCTTGCCTCCAAGATGCCAAGCGATTATTGATGCAGTAGATGATCGGACAACGAAGTAAGGTAGCTGCTCCGTTGTTAGCACACCAAAGATTACATTGATGAAAAAAAATGTACTCGAACCACATGTTTTCAATAATATGAACGATCACGTTCTTACTTGGCAGACTGTAAGTTTCGACTTAACATTCTGTAATTCTAAAATCTTTGATATGCTTTATTCATTAGTCCTTTTCTGATTGATATGGTATTTTTTTTATTTTTTTTTATGGTTCTAGCACACGTGCTTCAGGGAAGTCCCTAAAGCAGGAGCGGCATGTGTGCGGAAAAAGCGATTCACGTTGTTCTTGAATCGCTGTAAATTGTACTTGGTGGGAAACACAGCCCTGGGCAAATTATTCCAAAGGGATGATGTTCTTCATATAAAAGACTGCTTGAAAAGCGTTGTACGCGCAGTAATAAGCTGAACTCATACAGATGTAAAGTATTAGCGCAATGTGTATTTCTAACATGCACCGCTCTGGGAGGAATTAAGCGGGCTACAATCCTTTCGAATATTTTCAATGAAAATACTTGTATAACAAACTCAATCGTATCAGTAACCTAATTACATCTTACAATATCCCCCATCCAATATACGAATACTCCCTTTTTCTTCACCTTCCCACCATGGCTCTCTCCACAACCAAATGTAAAATCTATCTATGAGACAATATAACAAGACCGACTACTCCAACGCAACGCTTAATAAACTAATGAAGGAAACAATCTCCAAAAACTATCCAAATAACACACACAAATCTTTACGGATGGCTCCAAGTTCGATAATGGGGTCGTGCCCGCATTCATCACGCATAACATCACAAAAATGTTCAAACTCCCAAAACTCGCTACCATTTTTACCGCCGAACTTCTAGCCCTAAAAGAAGCTATCAAATACTCACTAACAACACCCTACAAGAAACCAATTCTCACAGTCTCAGACTCCCTCAGCGCCTTATCGGCCATCAGTTCAAGAAATTTAGATTACAACTATATCAGACACATCTATGACCCCTTATATACACTGCATCTCTGAAACGCAGATCCATCACACTACTCTGGGCCCCTAGCCATATTGGCAATAAAGGTAATAATAGAGCGGACCACTTGCAAAGCGTGCCATCGAGTGGGGCACTCCAATCATGGCAGAAAACCACTACTCGGACTTCAACAAGTATCTTAGTTCCTTCCACAAAACACTGTTTCAACTAGACTGGGACTTACAAGATCCAAATAACAAGCTATGGTCCATTAAGCCTGAAGGCTACCCTCCACTCGACGCTACCAACATGGGAAGAAGGGACAACGTGCACAGAAGAAGACTAGCGATAGGTCATACGCACGCCACCTACTCCATCTCATGAATAGGGAACCATCACCTATATGCTCAGGCTGCTACGCGCCTCTAACCGTCCTACACATGTTCGAGTCGGCGCACTACAAGAGTATGAGAGACAAACACAACTTACTTTCAAAGCTAAAACGTGTCATAGTTTCCTACGAGCAGATCAAAGGCAACATTAACAATTTCCTCCAAGAAATTCATTTTAAAGTCTAAAACATAAAACACAATACTTAGCGGGGCGCTAAATGACCTCTGTAGTCGATGCGCCCGAACTCAATAACGTCATCATCATCAGCAGACTCAAGTCGCCAACCGTTCTTCAATGTTCCAGCGAATCAAGGCCACCGGTCAGTTCCGGGCCTCCAATCAGACGAACAGCTCTTCTCTGAACAAAATCCAACAAATGCAGTGTGTATTTGGGAGCGGAGCCCCAAACATGAGAGCAGTATTCCATAGTTGGTCACACAAAGCACCGTCTTAAAGATTCATTCAAACTTTATATACCTCCACAAAAATGAGAGAAAAGGAGCAACTTTACTCTAATAACTTATCCCCCTGTTCTTTTTACTGACCGCTTTGACTGTTTTACTTTTAATTGGATATATTTTTTGGAAAATCCAAAATGGCATAAAATATGATTTATTTGTAGCCTTCCTAAACCTATAAGCTATGGACGAGTAAAGATAGCTACACTTGAATTTAGTTTCTTTTCTAAGTGAACTAATTCTACTAGAATTGTTTATGAAGTTACTCTGTTAATGGCATCCGAGTTCCGTTTAAATACTGTTTCAGTTGATATTGGACATAACAAAATAATAACATAATTGCCAGATTGTTCGTGAATTCCTGTTAAAGAGGTATGACTGTTATAACGGTTGTATTCAAAATTTCAAACAGATGCAACGCGAAGTTGCTTGTTGGCAGCTGTCATAAGTGATCGGTGTTACACGTTTCGTAGAATTGGATAAAACATTTTTTATTTAAAAAATTGGAATTGGCCTAGATAGAAACTGGACTGATAAAAAGTTCATGGGGATACAGGATGCCCCAGTCAAGTTTCTTTTCAAGAAATAGTCGATAAAAACTCATGGTATCTTCGTGAAATCGTGGGATAGTAGGCATCTCATAAGAATGTATACGTACTATTGTTGACTCTAGGCCAGCAACGCACGAGGAAGGACGTTTCAAAATCGTTTTTGGAAAATTTGCAGCGTCGTCCGAAAGAGTTTTTGACGTACTTCTGTGACTGTAGACGACACCTGGATCCAACATTCCGCACTGGAGACAAAACTCCAGTGTGTAATGTTGGATCAGGTTTCATCAGGGTTGGTTAAGGTGAACGAACATCGAAAAAAGGGATAATGGTTTTATCGGCGGGAAAAATGACAGCAACTGTTTTTTTTTTACTCACAAGGTATCCTTATAATTGACCATTTGAAAAAGGGTAAAAGAGTAACTGGCTCTTATTACGAAGTGTTATGAGACCTTTTGCATAGTGAGTTGGAGTAAAAACGACCGGTGCAGAGGGTTCAATCCCGCAGGTCGGTATACTTGTTTATTAATTCATTTAATTATATTTGGAATGGCCACGTACATAGGTAGTAGTTGTTCGCAGAAATGCAATAACGTCCCTGGCAGCACTACCGTTGTCTAACAGATGCTGTGAAATACAAAAATGTATGTTTCAGAACTTCGACAACGTTGCCGGGTATTAAAACATCATCGCCGATATCTTTAAAATATAAAAAAGAGTAAAATCCCGGAGGTGATCGAAAAAAAAAAAATAAAACCAGAGCTCAAGAAAGTGCTTCTTCACCAGGACAATGCGGCTGCTTACACATCGGCCGCTGTAATGGCAAAAGTACACGAGCTGGGCTTCGAAATAATGCCTCACCTATCTTATTCTCTAGATTCCCCCAATTCACTTTTCTTTGTTTCCTAACTTCAAAAACTGGCTTATAAGGAAGAAATTTTCGCTGAATGAACAGGTTATTTGTGCTGTATAGTAAATCCCAACATATAAGATCTTGCTTTTTTGCTTTTTCAATTTTTATTTTTAGTTTTTACTTACAACGTAACGGTTCTATTTTAATTATGTGGCGTCCTTGAGAAAATTGCAATAGTGGCTATCGCAAGAGAAAAACATTTATCACTTGACGCTAAACAAATAGTGAAAAATGTTTACCATAGTTTGGTAAAAAGAAATTTGAATAAACAAAGTGCTTTGCAAGAAACCAGTGAACTAACAAAAACCCCAATTTCTACAATTAAGGGTATTGTAGGAAAACCGTCACTCAGAAACAGGAAAAAAACGGAAAGATTTTCAAATGCATCATGTAGAAAATTGTAAAAAAAGACGTCATCAGAAGAAAAATATATTCTATGTATGAGGAGCAGTTGGTGCCGACACTAGACAAAATAAAATTAAGACTAGTGCAGAATGGGATTCACGTTTCGAAAAATCGACAAAAGGTAAGTAGTGATAGAGTCACAAAGATTACGAATCTTGCGACATACTTATTTACAAGAAATTAAAAAGTATCTATCAGAGAATTGGCCAATAATTTACCTTGACGAAACATGGTTCGATACCCATGACACTGTGTAAAAAGGGTGGGTTGACAGCAATACAAAACGTCAGACTAACGCACCTTCAAATAAAGGTAAACGAATAACCATTTTACATGCTGGATCTGAAAAGGGCTGGGTTTCAAATTGTCTACTATTATCTGCAAAAAACATAAAAGATTCTAGTTTGCACTATCACGAAGACACGACCGCAGAACTTTTTGAAAATTGGTTTCAAAATTCCCTTTTGCCAAATGTTCCCGAACAGAGTGTTATAGTTATGGATAATGCAAGTTACCATAATCGCCTACTAAATAAGGTTCCTAATGCAGCCAACACCATATCGGAAATACAGGAATATATGTTAGAAAATGACATTTATTTTCACTTTAGCTATAAAAAAAGTTTGGAAGTTTTGAAATATTATAAATTGAAAAAGAAATATGTTTGTGATAGTATGGTTGAAAAAATGGGACACACTGTTTTGCGGCTTCCTCCGTATTATGTGTTTTAATCCAATTGAACATATTTGACATCAAATTAAATCAAAAATAAAGGCACAAAATGTTTCTCCTACTTTAAGCGTGTCAGTGGTCGCATTATTAAAAAAAGTTATAATTGTGAAAGCTGGAAGAATTCCATTCCGCACGTTGTTAAATTTGAAGATTCATATATTTAAGTAAATAATATAAAACCACAGATAACTAACTCAGCTGATGACAGTGATAGTGAAACCAAATTAGGCTTAAGTTAAAATATGTTTTTTATTTATACAATATGTCCCCTCTTGTAAGCCCCATTCGTTTAAACTGTATATTTGTACTTCTTATCCATTTGTTTTTTACATGCATCTATAAATAAAGATCTCCAAAAACACTTGTAATTTTATTTATTTGCATTAACGAATAAAATTCTTAAGTCCATCTCTGCAACCTATCATAAACAAAAGGTCAGAACCTTTATATTGCCCACTTAAAACGGCAAAAATCAGAATCTTATATTTTGAGGCAGGCTATACCATAAGTGAGTATTATGCACAGTTCGAAACAATTTTTTTCTGAGGGAATAAAAAAGTTGGAATCTCGCTGGATCAAATATATTGAGCTTAGTGGGGATTATGTTGAGAAAATAATGTTTGCTTTTGCAAGAAAATGTTATTTACTTTGTTTTTAAGGCTTTACAATCCACTCGCTTATATCTATCTATCTCTCAAAACCCTTAGGCTCGTTTTACCTCTTGAAGTACTATATGTGTACCAAATTTTAACGTTTTCTTTTTGTTTTTATAATTTATTTTAAAAAATAACAAGGAACTGTTAACGAAAGTAAAATCCATCATGCAGATTCAGTCATGCAAAAAATAATTTTTCCCTCTGAAACAGGTATCGCGCTTTAATCCCGTTCCCAGTTATTCTCACCTTGTATTTTAATTATTCATTATGATTTATTATTATTTTAAAACTTTTTTTAAAGGATGACAGGTTGTGAATGGATTTAAAATCCATCATCCTATATCCGTCATGCGAAAGAGAAATAATGTTGCCACAGATGGCGCCACGCCACCTTAGCATCTTAAAAAGGGTTTTTCTCGAGAATATCATATCGTTAGGATAAGTTGATAGTTAAAATAAAACTAAACATTCTTACTATTAGGTACAAAATTTAAAAAATTGCAGGTATATGTTCGACCACCAATGGAATAAAATAAAACACAAGGTGTTTTACAAATGGTTTAGTATAATAAAATGTGTGATTCCTAGAATTAAATGGAGGTAAAATTGACATTTCTTGTTAAAATATATGTGTTATAAATGCACTTGAGAAGCTTTCAAAAACAGCTTCTTGCGTAATTTGTTCCGTTTGTTTCGGCTTAATTAATTCAGGTCAGCTCATCAACAATCAGTATGCCGGACGATAAAACAACAAATAACTTGTAATACTCAATAATTTAAAATATATGATTTCAATACGTTTCTTAGAATTAACTTTTACTTTCATATGCAAAGATTTAAGTAGACTCTAGGTACTTTGATACAAAAAAATAACAAAATATCACATAATAGAATGCCCAATCCAAAGATATGGGAAGAATAAACAAAGAAATCTTAATTTTATAAAAAACGCTTTTGTGAATAAGGATTTATCAGCGGTAACAGACAAGTTATATTCAATAAAATAAGTTTCTTTGCCAAATATAGCCTGTATAAAAAGTTACGGCGTTTTCAAATGTGTTTAAATTTATTATTCAAGTTTTGTTTAATGGGGCCCTTCAACTACAATAAAATTGTTACTTCAAAAGTCCTGTACAAGAATGATACAAATGTAAACAGGATCCTTTGCACTGTAGGGTAAATGAAGATGGTGCAGCTCCTGAGCGTTTTAGAAGGGGACGTTTGAAGATGATTTCTAAGTAGGGAAACTCTCACTACCACTTCTTTAGTCAGTATTACGATAGCAAAACAAGACCTATCCTAGAACATTGTGCCATGAATTATTATCAAGTTAGAGAGTAGTAGAAAAGCTTAGGTGTACGCGTAGAATATGGATGTTACCTATCGGCCTAACTGAGTAATTCACATTATTGGCCATATTCTCGAGGATGACTGCAGATTAACGGTAGTGGTAGTAGTAGTTATGGGGGAGGCTCAGCACCTAGCAAACAGACCCGAGGGATTCTTCTGACGAACCATGAAGAAAATTTCCCGAAAAAGACAACTAACCACTACGATCATCGCGAAGCCTCCCGACCTGACCATGAACCTCAGGATATCACTCTACGCTAGAGTGTCGGCGTCCTTCTTTTCTGAGCACTGTTGCTACAAAGATCTCATACCTGGGCCTTCCTAGCGCTCCCATGTGTTGACGAGGTGAAAGCGGCATCTCTTTGTCCTCCAGACAGCCAGGGAATTTCGAGTCCCCTTTAAACGTCATGGGTTGCTCGTAGGAATCCTAACAACGGAGTTCAGGCTACGTATACTCCTCCTACCTCCTATCTCTTTCTAGCCACGATTAAATTGTACAGTAATACTCAGGCAATCATTATTTATGATCTTGGATTTCAAAAAGTATCCACGAGATGGGTCCCTCGCCTTTTGACTGGTGACAGGAAAAAGCGGCGCGTTTCGTTTAGAGAGAAAACGAGCAGCTATTAACCAGCTTACCAGTCTAAAGGGGAGCCTTCTGTACTGGATTGTTACCTATGACAAAAACTTGGGTGCACCATTATATTCCGGAATCTAAACACGCCTCTACAGGCTTGTGAAAGAAATGCAGAATTGGTACTCTCAAGATTAAACTAGGTTACCAACTAGAAAGGTGTATGGTAAATGTATTTTCGAAGTCAAGTGATTATATCGTATAAAGTTGTAAGTTGGTATTTTTGTGATGCTCCAATAAGTTATAAAGAAGGTTACTGTTTTGAATCACACTCGTATCTTGGTCCTACTTTAATAGCTTGTCGACCACAAATATAGCTTTTCTGGTGATATAAATCCAGAAAGGAGAGAAAGAAATGAAAAGAAAATGATGAAATAATACTATAGTTCTGGGAGGTTAAGTCTACGACAACTCAGCCAGATTCACTAAATTTTTAGTAACCTTTTAGGCTCGCTTTTCTTAACACAGTTTTAAAAACTTCTACATAAATTATATTAACTTAAAGTAATATTTAGTGATTACTATAACCGGGTAAAAATATTACTCGAACTTTAAAAACAACCTGTATAATGATTAATTTATTTAAGGAGCATTTTCACCTTGTATTTTAATTATCAAATATGATTTATAGTTATTTAAAATTTCTTTTAAAGGATGACGGGTTGTGAATGGATTCAAAATCCATTATCCTAAATCCGTCATGCGAAGAAATAAATGTTGCCACAACAGATGGCGCCACGCTACCTCCGAGTCTTCAAAAGGGTTTCCCTCGGGAATATCACATCATTACGATGACTGACATGAAACATATTAAACGATGCCTGGGAATTGTTTGTTATTTGCAAGACATACGTCAGGAAATAGTAGCGTGTCGGAGGGGGTTTTGTTGATAGATATTTGTTAAAACTAAATTTTAAATAGTGTGTGAGGTCTGTCAAATTCATCTCCCTTTAAGAGTGTATTAGGCAAATTTATGTACCATGAAACTTGTCTCGTTTCGGGCAATTATTTATACTATATTTTTTAGATATTAATTTGCGATATTGCAGGTGTGTAATATGAAAATAATTAATTTTCATGTGTTGAAGTACTGTAGTGGTAAAACCTTTCCATTTTCTTCATTAATATATCCTCTTTTATTCACTTATCTTTACCTCTGAAAACTTAATGTGTATCCCTATGTTTGTATGTGTGTTTATGTCCGTACTCGGACATACAAAATAAAAAATCTTTAAGTCTGGATGTGTAATTGCCATTATGGACACGGTAAAGCGTAGGGAGGTCAGCTTGTGTTAGTATAAGTAGGTGGGTCACTTGGGACTTCTGTAACTTGTTTATGTTCCCTTTTACTTCAATAATCTACTTGGGCGAAGTACATACTAATTCTTTTATATATAAAATTTAAAATCTATCCGTCTGCATGCATATCCAGCAACAAGTCGGAAACAAAGAATCCAAATTCTTACTCTGTTTTTTTCACGTGTAGGTACATCATAAGGTTAAGTTGTCGGGTATATTTTCCCCCCGATCAAAATTTGACCAGGATAATTCAAGTTTAGTTTTCGTGTAATGTGTATCTAATGGCAAATGTGAAATGCATTCTAATTCGTCGTCGAAAACAATTTTTGTATTTCTTTTTGTAAATATTTATATGATAGTGCCAGGAGCAACATAACATAATTTCAGATCTATCTACTCCAAGAACTCTGAAAATTATGTATAAGTCGATATGCTGAAGCAACTCTAGTCAGGATGACACTAGATCAGGATCCCTGGTGAGGCAAAGGAAAGGTTTGTTAGAGTATTGCTGCTATCAGATCGGCAAATGAAGATCCCACTGCTGGCTAAAGAAGTAGTATCCAAAACTATACTTTGTCAAGATTGTGTATGCAGAACCAACTAGAAACTGGCAAGCAATTAAATATTTCTACAACTTACAGAAAATTGAGTTATTATTTGCCGAGATTTAGGTGTTCTGTTTACAATGTGGTTATATAAGGACTCTCTACCCCTCCGAAGAAGGTGAGGGTCATCTTCTGCAAAAATGATGAAGACCGTTTTTTTGGGTCTATCAAGGAATTTTGCTTATTGAATGTATGAAAAAAGCGTCCGAATTAAAAGAGAGGTTTACCGATGGATGATCCTAAAGAATGCAGCAGGCCATTAGGAGAAAATGTTGGAAATAATAAAGAACCAAAACTATGCTGTTTGCACGACAACTATAAGGTCTACAAGGCTTGAATAGTTCAAATCAATGCTCAAGGCAATGAATTCATGGAGTTAAAATATCCACACTATAGTACTGATTTTAGCGTTCTGAGACTTAGTTTTATTCAAGCATATAAAAAAATCACCTTTTTGAGGCACAAACAAAACATTTTATAGTGTTCCGTACGGAACACTTAGGTGTCCGTCTGTCACACCCAATTTTCTCCGTAACTATTTGAAATAGAAAGTTGAAATTTTGCACAAATATAGGAACTGATAGCCCAATCAGAGCCGTATAGTCTTAAAGTTAAAATTTTTTTTAAGGAGTTAGTTTTGGGAGGTGAAACCTGAAGTAAAAAAAAAATTTTAGCAGGTCATCGAGTAGAAGTGTGAAAACATGAGTTCAAAAATATATATGATGTAACACTCGCGCAATTTTTTTTTCAAAATATTTTTAAAAAATCGCTATCTCCCCTTCCCTTATCTCGAAAAGTACTGATCAAAAAATTTTGAAAAAATTCTGGAGTATTTTCCTTAAAGTGTAGATTGAAATGAAAATGATCACGGTTGCGTACCTTACAAATCAATGTCATCGATTTTCAACAAAGATGGGAAACAAACTTTGTTTGAAAACTCATTCAGGGTATATTTTTGTGAAGTCAATGATCATTTTACATCGCCGTTTTTTGTTTTAAAAGCAGTCATCATACGGAAACACTAATTGCGCACTTAGCCGGTTTCTTTTA
The DNA here is from genome assembly GCA_019049505.1 of Pachyrhynchus sulphureomaculatus. NCBI lineage: Eukaryota > Metazoa > Arthropoda > Insecta > Coleoptera > Curculionidae > Pachyrhynchus > Pachyrhynchus sulphureomaculatus. The sequence continues at coordinate 38,660,862 of CM032452.1, forward strand.
GATGGAATGTGACAACTTAAGAAACGCTGGACTAGGTGTATCTATGTAGAGAGTAGTTATGTGGATTTGTTTTAAATGCTCTAAGAGTTTTCCTTCGTAGCTGGGTAGATGTTTGACTCCAAATAGCTGAATATGAAATTTGTTTATTATTCCCCAAAAAACAAGAAAAAATTCTGACAAAAGTTATTAAAACCAGAAAACCATTACTTATTTCAGCCCCTAACTCTTTATTTTGAGACTTTATTATGCCTAGAGATAGATAGACTTATATACAGACAAAAAGACTTAGGAACAAAAATTCTGCCAATACTATTAAAACCATATAACTCTTACCCCCTCATCCCCTAACCTTATAATTCATTTCTATTGCGAATTATCGTGCCAACATAGAGATAGATTTACATATAGACAATGAAACTTAGTGGTCGAGAAATCGACGAAAATTAGAAAATATGTTTTTGATGCTCTAGGGTACCCGAAATGTGAAGAGATGCAAAAACTTGAAGAGCGATTTTCTAATCTAATAACTAATTGTGTTATAATAATGTGTAGGAGGCAGTAAGTTTTCGGCTCAGCGTTTATAAATCTTCTTCTTCTTATAGTATCATCTCCATTACTGAAGTTGGGCTGTAATCACGGCGAATTCCTGGGCAAGGAACATTGTCGGTGTCCTGGTTCTCTCCTCCCTACAATTTCGCCATCCATTAAGAAACGAGTATCCTGAACCCCTATAGATATGCCCCAAATAGCTTAGTTTTTCTATTTTTTAACAAATGAAAGTAATTCTCTCTCTCTCTCCTACCCATTCGCAACAGTACATTCTCATTCCCTGACATGTTCTGTTCCGGAGATCTTCAATATTCTGCGCATGACCCACATTTCGAAAGACTCCAAACTATACATTGTGCGTACTGCCAAGGTCCAACCCTCAATTCCATACAAAAGCACTGGATATATATAGACTTTTACAAAACGCTAACGAGTATCCAAAGAAAGAGTGGAGTTTGTGAGGAGGTGTCTCACTTTGAGGAAAGCAGAGCTCTGGCCATTTCGATGCAAACTTGTAACTCAACTTCAGGATTCAGATCATTGGTCATCCAGCATTCCTCGGTACTTAAATTGGGTTGCTTGTTATATTAGTTGGTCGTAACCGCAAATATTTGTTTACAATCTGGGTGTTCTTGAGATGGTCTTCACTTTTGTTTTATATCCGGTTCACTTTCATTCCAAAAGCGTCGCCTTTCCTAGATATATTGTACCTAAAACGCTAAAGTCCATCTACTGTATCTGCTATAATCTATAATAACAGTATTATTAGGGCCAGCCTGGAATATATACTCAGAATACAGATTAAAAAGGAGTAGAGAGAGGAGATATCCTTGACGAATGACTCTTTGTATTCTAATTTCTTCTGTTTTGCTGCTATTTACTTATACCGTCGCTACCTGATCCCAATATAAGTGAGTGATAAAATCTGATGTCATATTCTGAAGCATCCGTATCAATTCTGGATTTGACTCGATCAAAGCCTTTTTCGTAAATCTATAAATATATCGATTTATGCAAGAAAACGTAAAATTTATAGAACTATCTCTTAGCTAGAAACCTCTAAAAATCTGTTGTAAAGATATGTAATGATAAGTTAAATCTCCAATTAAAATTTCAGGCCATTGTGTTGCTTTTCTTGTAATTATATCATTTTAGTTTAAATCACAAGTCTTTGTATTCTTATCAATGACTAGAAGTCAGTGATTCATATTTGAAAAACACCACATTAAAGGGTTACCGACATATCTTGATGATATGCAAACATATGTTATTCATTCTATGTAATGACGGATGTATTGTTATTAACAATCGTGCTTCAAGAATACTAATGATATTTAATAGCTCTTGTCACAATATTTTATTGACAACTTTTTTTACTACAGTCTTATAAATACTTGTAAAAGCATGCCACTTATTCACCTGTGTAACAACCATTTTTTTTTATTTTTCCTAGAGAACACTGGTTCAAGAATATTACATCTAAAATTTTAGGTCTTCACAGGGTAGCGTAGACAATATAAAAAATGACACTACGAAACGAAACAATAGTAAGTTCCCTTTTAGATGGGCTACTGAGGCGCGCCATTTAGTGGTACTACCGAGTTGCTTATACCAGCGACGATGTCACCTTATAATAAGTTTTACATGAATTGAACACCGTTGTCTGAGAATGAGCCGCTGCTACTTATTAAAAAATAAAAAAAAAAAAGAAAAGAAAAACGGCCTTTCCATAACAGGAATATAGGCCGCGTTTTACTCTCTGTGGGCCAATCAGAGTATTTTTAAACAAACAAGTAGGCCCTGGGTAACACAAAAAACAGTAAATTTGATGGCTCACAGAGGGATTTGAATTGCTTTTTGTTACATGCGATCGGCTTTTTTAAGAGTGTGTTACATACTGTACCATATAGTGCGCATCCATAATCCAAAAATAGATCAAATGAGTAATTTATAAAATATAAGTGCTGTTCTAACATCACATCTCCACCATGTCTTTGATCTTAAATAAATTAGCCCTTTTTCATATAGGTAAGAATACAATCAATATGTTTGTGCCGTCTTAATTTTTTCTCTCGGACCAAGCCTTGGATTTCTGTCTGACGTTTATTAGATAATTGTATAATAATATAGAAGTATGTTTAAGATATTATGCTTAATAAAAGAAGACAATACAGTTTTTCTCCACAGAATGATTAAAACCATTAGTTTTTTTAATTAAGGCAGAGTTGATCTGGACCAATGCTTCGGAATGAGTTTTATTTTATCGATGTACATACAAAGAGTCAGGATATTGAACTACAGTGCCACCTCGATAATCCGGATTTCCATTAAACCGGTTTCTTTAATAATCCGGATAAACATTTCTATTGCATTGTGTACTTTATAATCCGGATTTGATTGTACTAGGTAATCCGGACCTGCGTTTTTAGACATCTATTTAATTTAAACTACATGGGAAAACTGAAATCGATAGTGAGGGGATTCCCCTAACTTCCAGTCTAATACATCTGGGATTCACACAAACTGTAGGTGCCTTTGATTTGCCTACAACGAATCGCGTATCGCGTCTAAAGGTTACGGACTTTGTAGTTGTTTATTTATTGTGACAAGTACAACATACCTACGTTCTATTTTACTTTATGTGGTTCATATAAGTATGTAAACGTTCTTTTTATGTATATGTACCTACATATTAAAATGCCTTTTAAAAGAAAACATATTACACTAACAATAAAACAAAAGTCCGATATATTAGAAAGACTAGTTCTTGGTGAAAGCGAAAAAGTGTTGGCAAATGAGTACGGAGTAGGAACATCCACAATTTCGGATATAAAAAAGAAGCAAGGGAAAATCAAAAGGTATGTATACATGATTTATTTTAAAGATAATTTTGGACACTCACTATGGACGTGTAACTTCTTTTAGATTTATTTCTAAGTGTGATTCCGGTCCTGGCGTCAGAAAAACCTTACGAAAAGCCGAATGTCCAGAAATGGAAACTCGTTTGTATACATGGTTTTGTACGCAACGATCAAGGCACGTCCCAATTTCCTACGAAATTTTATCAGGCAAAAGTAAAACAGTTTTACACTGAAACCTACGAGAATGATAATTTTAGAGCTAGCAAAGGCTGGATTTCTAACTTGAGAAAAAAACATGGTGTGCGTGCTGTAAAAGTTTTGTGGTGAAAAAACTATCCAACGATGAAACTGCCGTCGATCCTTTCCTAACTTTATTCGCAGATAAGATAAGAGAATTAAACCTTGGACCTACTCAAATATACAATGCAGATGAATCAGCTCTGTATTGGAAAATGTTGCCTGAAAAAAACGCTGGTTCGTTCTCAGGAACAAGAACCGCACCACCAGGTAGAAAAAATAACAAAGAACGCGTTACCTTTCTAGCATGTTGCAATGCTGATGGATCACAAAAAATTTAAAGTTGTTAGAGATAGGAAAGGCAAAAAATCCGAGGGCTTTTTAAAAATGTGAACATACCTGTTGAGTATAAATCATCTGCCAATGCATGGATGACTACAGCAATTTTCTTAGACTGGTTTCATCATTCTTTTATTCGTCAAGTCAAAAGTCATTTAAGAAGTCTCAACTTGCCTGAAAGAGCCCTGCTAATCGTTGATAACGCTTTGAGCCATGGAACTATAGAAGAGCTAACTAGTGAGGATGGACAATTTACAACATTATTTCTTCCACCAAATTGTACTGCACTTTTTGCAGCCTATGGACCAGAATGCAATCAGACTGACAAAATTATTTTATCGGAAAAGTCTTTAGCCCATATTTTTTTATCAAATAATGAAGAGAATCTTGCTAGGTTATTAAAAAGCATTAACCTAAAAGATGCTGTATGTCTACTATGCAATTCATGGGAAAAAAGTCTCCCCTGAAGTCTTGAAAAAGTGCTGGCACAAAATTATGGCTTATGTGGCAGATACCAACCCAGACACTGAATATGCTGCTGAAGATCTGATTCCTCTGAGTGAATTGCGGCACAATTTGCTTTCCACGAATGAAGAAATGAAAGGTAAAGCCTGAAATTTTTCTTTTAGTATGCCGAATGCCTATATTTCAATGAAACTCACCTGACTTGCTCCGCGCCCCGCGCATCCCGCGCAAGTCAGGCACACCGAGAAAAAAACGATACCGCGCCGACAAATCAGGGAGCGGCTTAAACTAGACATTCAACCTCGGAAAAAGTCCCATAGAGTTAAAAATTTGCACAGGCCTTCAAATCATCATTTCAAATGAAATTTCAAAAGTCTCCATAAATCCAGCCTATGTTAAAAATTTTATTCAACATCAAAACCTTTTTTCCTACATGTGACCGTCTGAGTTATCGCGATTTCAAAAATTGTAAAATTCATGTTTTTCGTAATATGCACTCTTAGTAACTGAACGTTGAATATAAGTAAAAATATGGAGGTATTGGTTTGTGTACCTGTGTCTGCACTATACAATACATAGGGCCTAACTTCGTTCACCCATATAACGGTGAGGAACGTCTGCTGACTATTCTATTGTATATTGGAGCACAGTATACAGCTTCAAATACTCGTATTTCTATAAAGCAAGTTTCTAAGATCATTCAAATACAAATACAACCATTGTTGTTGGTGAAAATGTTGATTTCTTGATAATGTTGACTGCACGAACTCCGATTGATAAGACAATTTACTTTTTAAAACCTGAAAAAGCTGAAATAGGAACAAAAATATATTCATCACAAAGTTTAATCTCCTATCTTCTTATTTTATTTTTACATGAAATAACTGGTTGCGATACCAAGTCCTCACTTTCCAAAAGAGGCGAAACAAAAATAATTTAATTAAAGGAAAAAAACGTAAGGATTTAATTGATTACACAAAAGTTTTTACAAAGACATTATTCTCTCTAACGGAATTCGGTTTTTTCTTGCCATGTACGGAGCTCCCAAAACATTGATTCTATAGACTATTATATATATTTAAAGCCTTGTAAAGAAGAGTACACGGCATGAGTTGTACAAATATCATGTCTTCCTCCAACATCTGTTGCTGATTATCAACATTTATATCGAGTTTATTGTTAAGTCCAAGTATGGCTAGATAACAAACTGAACCCTAAAAATTAGGAATGGGCATTGACAACTGTTTGGAGCCAATTAAAACTCTGCTCTCGCCAGACCCAGGAAAACTGCTGCATACAATTTTTTGTAGTTGCATCAAGGATTGTAATTATAATTGTGGGTATAAGAAAGTTGGGCTATTTGGTTCAACAGTAAGGTGGAATTGCCGAGGGCAGGCTTGCTCTAATGTTGCAACAGATGATGCTTATAATATCAATAAAGAGATAGTAGATTCATGTTGTTTCACAGTCCATCAAAACCCAGCAGCTAGAGGAAGAGAAGAAGAAGGCGAAAGGGAAGAAGAGAAAATACAACTGAAATAGAATTAAAAAGCAATTAATCAGACAGACTATTATCTTTTTTTAAATCAATAATAAAAACTTATGCTCTTTGATAAATAATTAATTATTACATCATTCTTTTTTTTTTTTTTTGATAAATAGAAAAATTTATTATTGTTTCGTCAGATTCGCGTATGCCATTTACAGGGGATACCATGTAAAAAAAGCACCAATACCCTACGTCGAAGGTTTGTGCGAAAAAGAGTGTATATTACGAAAAATATGAATTTTACAATTTTTGAAATCGCGATAACTCACAAACGGTCATTTGTAGGAAAAAAAAGTATAGAAACCTTTTTTGTAGACAACTTGTATGGTCTATATAAATTTTATAACTATTTTTACGAAAAAAAATTCACCGTTTCAGAGATTTTCTTGAAATACCGTTTTTTAAATTTTAACCTTGAATAATGAATTTTTAGTACAGGCCTGATGTATGGAGGCTTTTGGCATTTCACTTAAAATGACGATTTGAAGACCTGTGCAAATTTTTAACTCTATCGGAATTTTTTCTGAGGTTTGGAATTTTTCATTCTATTTTAATTGTTTAAAACTGAAATATAGGGTCCCCTGAAACGTGAAAAAATGCAAGTGAGTTTTTTGCGAAGACAATAGTTACCTTAGCAAGGAAGGTAAAAATAATTATTCTGTGGTGGTAAACGTATTTTTTTTTGTTTTTAGTGTTCCGTGTGGAACACTTATAAGATTACTCCGGTGTCTGTCTGTCCGTCTGTCACAAACCGATTTTCTCCGAAATTATTTGACATATAAAGTTGAAATTTGTCATTAATATAGGAATTGACGGCCCCATTAGAGCCGTGTAGTTTTGAAAGTTAAATTATAACTTAAAGGATTAGTGGGGGTGGGGTGAAATCCGAGGTAAAAAAAAATTGCCAGGTTATCGAGTTTGATGTCAAATGAAAGTTTGTAAAAACACGAGTTCAAAAATATACATAATGTAATACTTGCGTACATTTTGCATTATTTTTAAAAAATTGCGAAAAATCGCTATCCTCCCCCCTTATCTCTAAAAAGTAGTAATTTAAAAAATTATCACGAGTGCATTACCTTTAATAATTTATCTGGTGTATAAAAAAAACCAAAAATTTTAAGACTATTGGTTTTCAACAAAGATCGGAAACAAACTTTATTGAAAACTCATTTGGGGTGTGTTTTGTGAAATCAATTACCATTTTAATACCTCCATAACATTTTTTTTTATTTTAATAGTAATCAACGTACGGAACACTAATTGCGCAAGCTCGACTTGCACTTGGCCGATTTTTGTTTTGATGATATTGACACATTTGTCAACGATGACAAATTGATTTAAGAGAGCATGCTAGTTGCGATTTAAAAACCCTTCAATTTATTCGTAAACCCAGAAAGTTTGTCTTTTGTTTTACTATTATCATGAAGTTATAGTTATGAAGAATTTGACGTTTAGTAAACAACGGAAATCACTAATGTAAAAACTAGCTTCTATAATGTAATCATTTATATTATGTTTTCCAAACTACACCTGAACCAAAGTGTGCGGAGTAAAGTTAACATAAATATTATTTTGTCTAATTCTATACCGCTTTCAAATATTTCGACCACTTATGTGTCTTACTCAATTGTAAATGTAAACAATAACAAACAACTTGACATATTTTTATAGTTACAAGCAACCATATGTCATCCTTAACATTTATTCCGCATATTTTCTATTTGTTTAACCATTACATGTTCTATTGTATTAAGAAACATGGTCGCTGGCCGTATGTGTATGTGTGGGTATGACATTTATGGGAGATTGAACGTAGAATACTGAGATTTGCAGTTGAGGTCTAATTCTAGCGGTATTGGTCAACTTTTCGGCAAATTATGTTAAGATTAAGGAGGTGCCTCTGGCCTAGCTGTAAAAGATGGGTTTTTCAAATGATTGGTTTGTGCGAAATAAACGCTCATGGTGAAATCAAAAGTTATTCGTGTATATATAGATTTTGAGCTACAAAAAAAAGTTAGGAAATTTATTAGTTTCTATTTGAAGTTATATTGGCGTTTCAACGAAAATTTGTCGAAAATTGTATGCCTGCAGTGTCCACAGGGTTGTTGAAAACAGCATTGCTGAACCAAATAAGAATTTGTCTGAGTAATTTAGATACCTACCTGGGAAGATGTCTTGAGCGAAGGAAAACAATAGTATTTTTTCCAGAACTTTGTATTGGTATACGGCATTTTTGGACTAAACATTTTGTAGTGATGTTCTAACCAGCATTTGTACATCGATTAAAGGAGTCATGTAAACAGTCATCATCAAACTCAAATTTTGACTAAAATTTTGTAATAATGTATAATACAAAGTCAATATCTGTTATTTTAAGAATAGAAAACTATAAAGTCGAACTTACTGACCCATTATGTTTAACATTAACAATATAGGACGCCTTCCCCAATTGCAGCTGCTGCCTTTTGCTTTTGCCAAGTTTCTTTACAAACGATTTTTACATTATTTTAATATCTGAGCTGAAAATTAGGTAGGTCACAGATTAGATACTAAATTATTGACTATTTTACTTTTGCAAATGTTAGATTGTGATATTCATAAATCAAAACCTACACATTTTTTTCCGTATCAGTCCAAGCAGTTTAGAACACAACTTCTTATTTTTCTTGCATGAACATGTCTACTCATTTTTTTAGATCTGATTTTCATGCCCTTTTCTGTCGTACGTTTTAAAAAAGACATATTTCCATTTATTGAATGTAGTTAGCAGCAGAGATGAATGCCTTAAGTTTCATCTGTAGACAGATTACTAAATACTATTTTACTTTTGCAAATGTTAGAATTTCATAAATCAACCTACACATTTTTTTCCGTATTTAGGCTCAAATCTTGACAGAAATAAAGAATGGACTAAGTCATCATAGAACACAACTTTTATTATGCTTAGAGCTTGCTAAGTTGCCCTGTTATGCCTGCTTTCTGTCATTTACGCTAACGATTCTTTCCTGGAGAGTAGAAATAGTGTTATGGTTTCTATGTTTATGTAATAAATGGCCCTCTAGTGGTGCAAAAATTAGATCAAGGAAGCTCGGTACGGCTCAAATTACGCAGAAATCTCAGGGATTTTAAAATATGTGAAAAACAAAAAAGGTTAAAATTCAACATTTTAAATCCGAATAACGAGTTAAACGACATATGCTCTTTTGAAGGTGATAAAAGCTTTTCGAATAATCTAAATTACTTGCAGTTTACACCCAAAAATTTTGTCTTGAATATACATGTAACATATGATGTCATCATCTTCATATAACACAATTAAATACCATCATCATCAATTCGGTTTTTTATAACGTTCTTCGCCTTCCGGTTCCCAGTTTCCATCCTCTTCGATCTTCCCAACCTCCGGGTCTTAGATTTCTCTCTAACATTGCCCTCTGCAAACCTCTAAACCAAATCACTCTTGGTCTCCCTCTTCTACTCCTTTCGCTTGTAAAAATTGGCTACTATGCTGGGCAAGCGCACAAGAGTTTTTCTTTAATCTGCAGTCAGCAAATAATTTTGCTGAAACCAAAATCCTATGTAAAGAGAGAAATCTCGGCAGGAGAATCTTTAGGGAGATGGTGGAAATCCACCTTGAACCGAATTCGATCAATAAAAAAACTGACATTGAAGATCTGAGTTTAATTTTCTCCAATCTATTACAAATAGGCAGTCAAAATGAAAACTCTTACAACATATCTGAGATATCTCTCTGATAATAATCCCCACTGAATTTTACTAACTTTTCAACTTTAAAACGATCAAACAAAATGTCAACGTCATTCTACTTTCAAATATAAATTAACTACAACTTAACTAACAGATAGAAATACACTGCCCTTAGCAAAATGACAAGAGAACATAAGAAAAAAATCCTTTATAAAATTAATATCACTTTACAACCACACAATTCTTCGTACCATACTAACAAAATGAAGTAAAAATTTATTATATTTCCCAGAGATGAGTACCTCGAGTTTTTCTCATGTTTTTACTGATGAACAAGTGTAATATAGTGCCCCCACAAAGAACAATTTTTGAACACACCACTTAACAGTAAGTACTTTAATGTTATATATAAAATAGGGTTGTTCTTTACTTTTAATCTCAAAAATACTGATAATCTACTATAATTGTAGCCCTGATGAAGAAAATGAAATATTTTCGAAAGCTTGGCGTAGCTAAAAAGGTGTCAAAAACTTTTTAGTTCTTTCCCACAGACCGCTTACCCCAAGAACATAATACTGCTGTTTAATTACCCGGTCAAGACTACCCTTCTCCTATATATATATATATATATATATATATATATATATATATATATATATATATATATATATATAAATATACTACACTGATATATGAATATTTAACAGTTATTTAAACGTTATTTATTAACATTAAAAATTGATATTATTCCTTTGTATTTGTTTTCATCACATTGAGTAACATTGTATCAAGAAATGGAATAAATACTATTGATAACTGAAAGGCAAAGAAAATAAACAAAAATTTTGAAGAAATAAAGTTTAAAGTAATACTACATGTGTTATCTTTTCTAAAACGAACGAATTTCTTTTTATGATTTTCAAGAGTTCTAACTGATTTAACGGATTGTTTTTCTTCACTGCATACTAAAGCGGATTTAAAAAATTCTTTATCTGACTAAATACACATTCTCTAAGCGAACCAAAATTTATTTTTTACTTTAAATTTGTACCTTAATATACTTGGTGCATGTCCTCCAGTACCTTAGAATAATAGTTTTTATCTAACTTATAAAGGACCCCGCACGTTTCTTGTGGATAGTGCCCCCCGGTAAAATTGTCTGAAATCGATATATGTTATTCTTCTCGAGCTCCTGATGAAAACTTAGCATGGGCACAAAGTCGAAAAATGGACAGTTTTTCAGATATCGGGGGTAGAAAGACGATTTTCGGAGGTCTTGTCGACAACAGCATAGAGCCGTGAGGTTGTTTATGCACCATTCTCCGGGATATATGAGGATTTTTCGGTCGCCGATTTCAAATCTGGCGTCAAAAATGACATCTGACAGTTGGCAGCTGTCAAAAAACTCGCCTCATTTCTAATAAAATGCCTATCAGAATACATACGTCGGGATATTTTTACGGTCGCTGATTCCAATTCCGCTGTTAAAAATGACATTTGAAACTTGACAGCTACCAACAAAATATCAACTCACCTCACTTGCACCAAATTGTTATCAGAATTTATATCAGATGGTTTTTTTTAAATACTTTGGGGTGCTTACTTACTGTGCGTTCCCGTGCCTCTCACGATTGGAGTGCTTCATTAGGGTGAATTCCCGTGCCTATCAGGATTAGGTTGAGTCCCATTTTATTAAAAATAAGGTGAGTTGTCAACTGTCATATGTCACTATTGACACCAGATTTAGAATCAGCGACCGAAAAAACCCCCGTATACCTCAAGATCTTCGAAAATAGTCTTTCATCCCGCGATATCTGAAAAACTGTCCATTTTCCAACTTTGTACCCATGGGAACTTTTGATCAGGAGCTCAAGAGGAATAACATATATCGATTTCAGACAATTTTACCGAGGGCCACTTCCCATAAGAAATGTGTGAGGTCCTTACTCATTAACAGTACATTTTAGCATCCAATAAAAATTCCTTTCCAAAGAGCAATTTTTTCAAATTTGAGAAAAGGAAAAGGTTGTACAGAGCCAAATCTGGAAGTGAACATAGAATTAATTTCGCCATCGAAGGGGCGGACTTATGTATATGCTAAAAGAGGATTCTCTTTTCAGGCCAATGCAGATGTTTTTAGTGTTCCTTACGAAACACTTATAAGATAACTGCGGTGTCTGTCCATCTGTCACACACGATTTTCTCCAAAACTATTTGACATAGAAAGTTGAAATTTGGCACTAATATAGGAATTAATGGCTCCATCAGAACCGTATAATTTTAAAAGTTAAATTTTGAATTGAAGGGTTAGTTTTGGGGGGTGAAATCAGAAGCGAAAAAAAAATTTCCTAGGTGATCGAGTGGGGAGTCAAATGAAAGCTTGTGAAAACGCGAGTTTAAAAATATATATAACGTAATAATTGCGCACACTTTTTATTGTGTTGTTTCAAAAAATCTGTCTTCTCCCCTTGTCTGGAAAAGTACTAATCAAAAAATTATGAAACAATTCTGGAATATTGTCCACAGTGTACAGGACAAATTTTGTTGAAAATTCATTTGGAGTATGCGTCGAGCGAAATCATTGAACATTTTATTTCTCCGTGACAAAAATTTTTATTTAAAAGAAACCAACGTACGGAACACTAATTGCGCAAGTCCGACTTGCACCTGGTCGGTAATTTTTTATCTAAAGTAAGTTGACTTGACATAATCCAAAACAATCTTCTTGTGCTTTTTTTCAAATAGTCGATAAGAATTACCTTATAAGAATACCAAACAAACTCTGGCTATTACCTTGCCAGTCGACAGAGGTGCTCCCCTCTTCTTCAGAGTTGATTCATCTTTAGCAAGATTGGGACTCTTGGGCACAATGATACTACACAGCAGTTATCACCACTACACCACTTTATCCTTGCACTCGATGTGCCTTGATTGAATTAAAACATTCAATCAATGCTCTTGATGATGCGAATATGGTTAATGAAATGAGCGTCAAGTACAAAAATAAACTGTTTTATGTAGTGCTGATAATTGCTCTGTAGTGATATCTTTAGCAGTCCACTGCTTTATTAGTTATTTGATCTCTGCATTATAGTGGTAAATTCAGGTTTCATCGACAGTTATAGAATGTTGCAAAATATCATTTTCATTCCCCTTAGAAAATTCCAGACGTGATCATAAAGTATTCAACCTCTCTCGTGTTTTGAGTAGACCCGGCACTCCACGCGCGTTCGCCTTTCTTCCTTCCAGTGTCTCATGTAAAGTGTGTGAATTTATTCGTATGAGATGCCAACAATCTCCGCTATCTTTTTCAAACTTAATCGTCGATAATCCATCATCATTTGGTGAACGTATATGACTACATTCTCCACTTTTGGTCATCTAAAGCATTCCTAGTCAAAATGCTGATTCTCCCATTTCAAACCGCCTTCGTTTTCACAGTTGCGAAAGAAGACACACTAAATTTATTTCGCACTTAATTTCCGTTGGCATTTTCCCCTTAAACGAAGGTATACTTCAATTTATCCATTATCGACAAACCTCTACTTTTGATGGCAACCAGAAACATCAAACTTGAAGGGCTAAATTATCTCTAGATTAGGCTCTTTATCTTAACTCTATTAAATTATTCTGATGATTAGACAACTGATCTTAAGTTTATTTAAGAAATAGGTACTATATTAATGTTTGTTTTCTTAAGAAGCTTCCAGCGCCGGAAAGTTTAAAAATAAATATGTAAAGATTGCATCCCCGGTAGTCATAAGTGATTATGTTTCATTGTATACGAGCACGTATATGCTGTATTATTTTTACTAATTGAATGAATTAGTTGTTGTTACAAAGTAAAAATTATTTTGTCGTATTAATTGTCTTAATATGTATATTCTGTATCTGGCCGATTTTTTCTGCTTGGAGAAATCAGCTATTGTTAATCGCTGTGAAGTAAGACTGTACGGCCAGCGAACTTCAAGGGGTCACGAATTGTGTGAGTGACCTGGAACTATGAGGTACAACCCATTTCGATCAGATAAAGCGGATATGTAAGCTGGACAAACCGCAGGCCATTTGTGCTTATATCTCGCTACTGGTAAAAGAAACTGACACTTTGAGTGAACTGATTGACTCAAGGATGGTTATTAGTACTGCTATAAAGAGCCTGAATTACGGCGAAGAGAATATATGGCCCTTATGCAGGCACTCTGGTGTAAAGAACATATTAAGCCAAATATTACGAGAATACGTGGCTTATCTCGACAAATCCTACTATGTTCCATCGCCTCGAGAAGAACCGAATACCCTTTGTTAAACTTTATGAAAGAAAGAGAAGAATATAATGAAATATATATATATATATATATATATATATAATGAAATATATATATATATATATATATATATATATATATATATATATATATATATATATATATATATATATATATAGCCACAGATCTTGACAAATACCGATGAAAGCCATAGAGATGGACTTTCAGAAAATATATTAATCGAGATAATAAACAATTCCGTCTACCGGCTTGCCTCAGAATTACTGGAACTCAAACAATATATTGATGCAGGAAAATGAACAGCGTATTGAACAGATCTCAAGAAAAAGTTAGGAGGCTACACAATAAGTTTATCGGTCCTGATTAGGTAGATAACAACTGACGAGCGATTTAAAATCAAAGTAGAGTAAATAGTTAAGAAGCCTCGTCATATTCATGACACAATTTCTAAAGACTCCTAGAATATCATACAAGCGCTCACGGTCTAGATCAAATATGAACTCTGGTGAAGGTAAAAAAAATTACACTAGAACCAATTACATTCTGAAAGGATAGTTAGTCCAAAACAATCTCAAATGAGAACACTTCTGCCCTAATGAATACAGTTCTAATGGCAGAACAAAGATAATCATTTAATCACATAAGCAGCGGTTACAAATAACATTAAAGGCTCAAGAAATTTTGCCTCCCCAGGGCTAGATATCATCAGAAAATTTTGGCGGAACAAGTTATTTAGCATCCACGAATATCTAGCTAGAATATTTAGCACCTGGTTGCATAAGTGGCGAACAATTACTGAGTAATTTATCGACGGAAGAATAGTACTTATTCTCAAGAAGGGCTACTTGACTAATACCAAAAACTGTAGGCCAAGTGTTTAAACTTCTGTTACAATACACACTTATATTACCTATATCAGTTTACTCAACATGATTAAATGGGTTCTTCAAGACACCAGGGAGCTGCATAATGGGAAAAACGAGGGTCTCATTCAGAACTCCTCACGATATAATAGAAGTATGTCCATGACATGGATTGACCATTGGAAAGCATTCGACAGAACATCTCCTCCTGACCATTTTACCTGCGAAGAAGATTAAAGCGGTGTCTGCTTTAATTAACTGCATAAAACGTTCCAGATTTCTCTAGAAAACAAATTTACCTTTACATCAAGTATTGAAGAAGATAGAAGCTGAGCGGATAACTTTTAATAGTCCAACTTTTGTCTGTATTACCCTGCTTCCTCTTTCAGTTGCTCTGCAAAGTCGTAGATATGCTAATGGTCCATCAATCACAGACATAAGATCCCTTATCTGTTTCATACGGATGACCTTAGGTTTTATGTTGGTTTAAACAGAAACCAATTACAAAGTATTAGCGGGATATTGGTATGTAATCTGAATTAAATCAACAATATTGTCAAAAACGGTATCGTGAATATCTAGAGAATCCCCATTCTTTAGAATTAAATACCGAAGAAATATACAAAACTCTCTAGGCAGTTTACAACACTATTTGCAGGACACCCCAACTACGAGGATGGTTAAAAAGTTCGCTGCCTCACCAAAAAATAATTATAATATTTTTATTATAGTACCCTCATTCATACTTCTTTGGTTGTCACAGTGTAAAATTTTGTTGCTGTAGAATTTGTGGTTTATAGGTTAGAACGAGTTTAGTGAGACCAAGTGCAGCGTTTTTGGAAAAAATGGAGAAAATTGAACAACGTGCGGTCATCAAGTACCTGTTTAAAAAAAGATTAACACCGAAGGTGATCCACGATGATATGAAAACAACACTAGGGGAATCTGCTCCGTCATATACCACTGTGAAAAAATGGGTTGCAGAATTTAAACGTGGACGAGAGAGCATTGCAGATGACCCTCGCTGCGGCCAGCAAACGACATCTACGACTGAAGAAAACATCGGCAAAATGTGCGATCTGATATTGAAAGACCATAGATTAACTATCAGGGAGATTGCAGACTCTATAGACATCTCGTATGAATGAACACAAAACATCATTGTCAACAAACTCGGATTTTCTAAGATTTCCGCTAGGTGGGTCCCCAGATTGCTTTCAGTTGAACAAAAATGAATTCGACTCAGGATTTCTCGCGACTGTTTGGAGGTCCGCAAGATTTTCTTAACAGATTTGTGACAATCGACGAAACCTGGGTTCACCACTATACTCCAGAGTCAAAACAACAATCCAAATAGTGGAGAAAATCTGGTTAATCGACCCCAAAGAAAGCGAAGGCAATTCTGTCAGCTAGAAAAGTGATGGCATCAGTTTTTGGGATGCTTTCGAAAGGCGAAACAATAAACTTGACTTACTATTGCACCCTTTTGCGTCATTTACGTCAAGAAATTAAAGAGGATTACTGAGAAAGAAAGTTTTGTTCCATCAGGACAAGGCTCGCGTTCACACGTCTGTTGAGTCCATGGCTCAAATTCGTGATTGTGGTTTCGAATTGCTGCCTCACCCAGCTTGTTTTCCTGATTTGGCACCTTCGGATTTTCATCTGTTTCCAAACTTAAAAAATACATCGGTGACCAGAAATTTTCATCAAACGAAGAAATCGAAGCTGCAGTTGACCAGTATTTTGAAGACCTTGAGGAATCTTTTTTTCAAACAGGTGTGGAAGCTTTGAAAAGCGGATGGAATAAGTGCATAGAACCAGATGGAGATTACGTCGAAAAATAAAAATATTTTTGTACGTATTTTATTTTGTTTTCTTGAATAGGCCGTGAACTTTTCAATCCATCCTCGTATCGAAACCGTCCTCTGTAGTAAATTTAGAAAGCGACATAAAAAGATCTGGCCATTAGAACTTTCATGATGTGCTGCCATTAATATGAGTATACTGGCTGTACCGATACTGTTGCATTCCCTTATTCTGTTGAAGAGGATGAAAGAACTGTGAGATCTGGATGTTAGCATGCTTATAAGATAAGGTCTTCATCTTTTATCTTCCATTTCTTGAATATACCTTTCACGTCATCAACATAGAATGCATAGTCTTTCCCTGAAGATGATCCGTAACAATCAATGTAGGGATGTGCGTACCTTTCTGTTTAGGGCGATAGAACGAGCAGCCAAAGCATTTGGTCTGGCGGTAAACTTTGGTGATCTTACCGAATAGCTAAGTGATAAAGTTAGTCTAGTGGTCCTAACTATTAGAGTTGTGAAGAAGATTTACTGTATCTCAAGCTAACCTGAACCCCTACAATGAGGAGAGCCGTTGACCTTAGTTCTTTCAGATTGTTCAGGAAGATAAGTTGAATCGATGATCATTATTTAACCCGACGTAAGACGTGATCTTTACTATGCGGTTATATCGAGTGACGGCCTATGTGGACTGGACCCACAAGATTTGTCGCGTCGGATTTTTCTCTTCAATGAATAATAAAGAGTATCATGGAACCAAGATGTTCTTAGGAAGCAAACTAATTATTAACGCCCTTATTTGTATTCAGGTTCATATCAATAAGAGAAAAGTGTACACTGTCTATTTAAATTAAAGCCACAAGAGTAGGTTCTAAGTGTACTTAAAGTCAATAAAATTGATGCTCTAGAGAGATCTCTAACTGTTAAGGAACTTAATAGGGGCGGCAGTAACTTGAATTTTATCACACAAAAGTTGCCTATTAGAAAACAAATATGATACAGGACCTCTCCCAACAAAAACTACAACAGTGTGAAAAGTGTATATGCATAATAAACTAAATGCTCTGAAGATAGAAATATCACAGTCACAATCAGAGTACATTATCAATGAAAGAATTAGAAGAACAACGATCATGAAAATTACCATAATGAAAATATTGAGCAACAACTACACCGGTGAGCAAAAAAATCGACTCAAACGATTTTGCTTGATTTAATACTGATCCCTAAATTTAATTTTCAAACGTTGGTATTATTTTTGGTATCATTAGAATGTTGATATTCCAATAATACCAAAAACATTTGGATTTCCAAAAAGTTTTACTGATTAAAGCGGTTTTACCCAATAGAACCGTTTTTGCTTGCTCAGCCACGTACTTGTTGCGCGCTATTCATCCCTATACAAATACATGCTACTGCATTTTCCTATCATTTCTTTATCGGAACTTGAACCGTCAACATCTCTGTTATACTCGTAGCTGCTCATTGCTATTGCAAGAAGGGCAGAGCTAACGTGTAATCGCTACGCAACTGCACCTGAACTAGTCAGCTGTCTCCAGAGTCTACGGACATTACCAAGAGACAAGTATGCCAGGATTAGGAAAAAGAAAGTCGCGAGACCGGCTTGACCGGCGTTGAGGTTCAGCAGGAGCTCCGACAAGTTCTTGGTCGAGCTGTCAGTCATTAGATAGTCAGAAGAAGGCTTAAAGAAGTTAACCTAACTCCGAAAAGACCAGCTAACGGACCCAAATTGGTAGCAACCCATCGGCAAAGGCGACTCAGATTTGGCCGAGAACTTATCGACTGGACCGTAGAGCAATGGCGCTCCGTTTTATTCTACCACGAGTCCCGAATGTGCCTACATGGCAATGATGGAAGGAGGTGCATCTATAGGATGTCTGGGGAGCGCTATGCACAGTGCTGCGTTACTGAAACGGTCACCTACGGAGAAAGTTCTATCATAGTGTGGGGAGGTATCTCACTGGATGCCAAAACTGATCTGATTTTCGTGACTCATGAGACTAGTAGCGGTAGATTAACTGCTCACCGATACATAGAGAAGATCCTTCAGGAACACGTCGTTCCTTACGATGGGTTTGTTGGCGACAGTTTCATGCTAATGCACGACAATGCGAGTCCACATGCTGCTGCATCGGTGCGGCAATAGCAAAGGGAAGTGGGAAGATCCACATTAGATTGGCCAGCGCGGAGTCGTGACCTCAATCCAATCGAGTACATATGGGATGAGCTCAAAGGAAGGGTACGAGTCAGAAATTCGACCCCTGCATCGGTGAGGGACTTAAAAGTTGCGATGGCGGAAGAGTGAGAAAAAATCCCACTGACAGTGGTGAAAAAGCTTACCCATGCCATGAAAAACAAGCTGGAAGCCATAATAAGGGTTAAGGGGATAATACAAAATATTGATTTTGGTTTTTATCAATAAATTTAATTGTTAAACTTTTCCTTTCTCTGATCTCTATCAATCCTTGTTCTCCTTGTTTCCCCTTTAAATCATTTTAATTATTAAAAAAACATGAAGTATGCTAAGGAATTTGGTTTCATTCGAAAGAGGATAGAATGGGCTTTTAAATGATACTAAAATCCGTAAAAATAAATTCTAGGATTAAATGGAGCCAAATAGTTTCAGTCGATTGCTCACTAGTGTATATTGATATGGAGTATGGGTACAGAATGGGCGGCGAACAGGTACTCAAGCAAAAAATAATCTGAGAAAATTCCAAAATCAACTTAAAAATATTAGTTATTAGCTTCAAATAAATAAATGGGATACGTGCAGAATGTAAAACGAAGCTGCATGTCTCCACGCTCTATGTTGGGAGTTTAATAAAAAAAAACTACGCGCATAGTAGAAAATAAACGCTACAATTTAATTAAATATATATTTTATATATACATATATATATATATATATATATATATATATATATATATATATATATATATATATATATATATATATATATATATACATAAATACATACATATATATATATATATATATATATATATATATATATATATATATATATATATAATATAATATATATATATATATATATATATATATATATATATATATATATATATATATATGTATATGTATATATATTATCAGTCTTATCGTACTTTATTAATGTTGTTGGCGCAAATAAAGTTTACTTCCGTTAATATTATATATAATACGTATTATCGTTAATTCAAAGGTAATGTTATCAGAAGTTAAAGTTAAAATAACGGACATTTACAAAACGTTCATTAAAGATTAAAATGTAACGATAGTTAAAAGTGGTTCATTAAATCGCAGTAATTCGATACATTATTGGAACCGAGTTAGAACTGTTTCCTGGTCTAATTAAAAACAATGAACGGTATTTATCTGCACAATTGCTTCGCTTCGTTTGCTATCGCTTGAATTACGTATGCAGGGGTCCGCTAGTGCCAGTTTGTTTTACCCGTTTTTTTGCGGCTCCATTGTTTGAAGCATAGATTTATAAATTCAAGTTTAAAAATACAGCAATTTCAAAAATGCTCGATACTATCTTCAGTTTAATCCACCGGCTTTGTTATTTTTTATGATTTTACTTCTTATGTGTGTATTTGTGTCGGGCAGAGAATTAATTAGGTTTTTATGATTTAGTACTAGAATGAGAATCAACATATTTTTGAAGAGTTTAATCTTCTACTGAAAAGGCCGAAACAGTTGATATGGCATAAAAGTATACGTAGCTGGTTTTGTTTCTCTGGTGCTTTGTTTTTTTTATGAGCATAGCACACGTGCTGCAAGGAAATCTTTAAAGCGCTACAGGACCGACGTGTGTGTAGAAAAAGTGATCCATGTTGTTGCTGTAAAATGTACTCGGGGTAAACACAGTCCTGGGTAAATCATTCCAAAGGGCGAGGTTCTTCATATAAAAGATATTTTGAAAAGGGTTGTACGAGAAGTGACAAGGTGAACATGATATGGATGTGATGTGTTAGCGCGGGAATATTTCTAGCATGCACCGTTTTTTTTTTTTTAGGTGAAGGAAAAATAAAATATTCCCAACACATCTGGCCTATTGTTATGTCAGCCAGGTAATGTCGGATTCGGTTTAGAGCCGCCTACCGATTAAAAGAAAATACCCCACCTCTTCGTCAAGGACATGCTCCTGGAATTGCCCGAAGCATTACTTCTGTGAGCGACTCCTGTTCACCTAACTTCTTTCCCTTCGTTTTTCTTCTTCTTTCTTAATCTTCATTATGTCTTTAAGCATTTTTGCCACCAAGATACATTTCTGCTCACTTTCCATCATCATGTCTCCAATGCTTTCCTTTGTTATTCTATTCCCACTTTTTATCTCCGCTTCTCTTCTTTGTGTCTCAAATCTAATACATTGAAAAATACTATGTTCTGGACTGTCTTGTTGGTCACAGAACCAGCAGTCCTCATTTTCTTTCCTTTCTATCTTGTATAAATACGTGCCGAATATTCCATGACTAGAAATGGCTGGGGTGAGATAGTGATCAATTTCAGCCCATTTGCATATGTTCCATATCCTCACATCTTTTATAAAGGTCTTAGTCCATCCCAGGTATTGCTGCCACCTGTCCTACCATCTATCCATAGTTCTTTCCTTCAAACTTTTCTTATTTTCAGCTGTTCTCTTGTATACCCCTACTCACTCTTCCATTTGTAGATCGATTGGTGGTATCCCTATGACCATTCTTCTATTAACTCTTTGCAGAAGATTGAGGTACTTCATATACTTAATGGCCCTGGTCCAAATTAGAGCTGCATAGAGAGCCATAGATGTGCGAGTACTTTCCTTTGTTTTTGTCTTAGTCCATCGACATTTGGCAGAATCCTAGATAGTTTATTTATTACTCTATTTATCTTTTCACATGTTCTAACAATATGCGTTGTCATTCTCATGTCCTTATACAAGTGGATACCTAGGTATTTAATTGCATTTTATGTCCATTGACGTCTATTTGAAGATTCTTAATTTTACGTCTGCCGGAAAGAAGTACCATCTGTCTTTTCCTAGTTGCCACTCTAATACCCATATTTTGTACCAACATCTCCATAACCTAATAATGTACGTTGTCTTTTCCTCGAGTCTTTCTAACGTTATGTCACAAGTTACCGCTGCTAGGTCATCTGCAAAGGCCACAAAGTAATCTCCTTCTTCTGTTTTCGTTTTCAAGATCTTGTTGTAGAAGATGTTCCATAAGGTGGGACACAGAACTGAACTCTGGGGTAGTCGAGCATTGACCCTATGTTTATACATGCACCGCTTTGGGAGGAATTAAGCGGGCTATACCTACCGAACACTTGTAAAATAGACTCAAGTCGTTCTTCGATACGTCAAGGAATCAAGGTTGCTGGTTAGTTTTGGGTCTCCAATCTGGTGAACAGCTCTCTTCGGACAAATGCAGTGTATGTTTGGGGGTCGAGCCCCAAACGTGGGAGTAGTATTTCGCTGTTAATCGAATTTGAGTTTTGTACAGAATTAACAGGTGTTGTGGAGTATAAAGCTTTCTAGTTCGAATTAATATTTCCAATTTTTTTAGAATCCCTCTGTAACATGTTCATGCCAAGACACATTTGCTACCAAATTATTGTCCAGCAAATGAAAATGTTAGAGGAATGGAGTGCCCCAACATAACTATGTCGGGTTAGGAACGTTAACAGTTTTAGAATATTTGTTTGTATATGTACACTTATGTAACAATTTTTGTTACAGTCTGTCAAGTAAGGACGTGTCCGCGATAATTCATTTTTGGTAGATGTGATTCTAGCTATTCAACAAAATATCGGCAGAGAGAACGTTTGTCTACGACGCATTTTAGTACAAGTATCAGTCGATTCCGAACTTTTGTCAGAATCACATAAAATCCAAAATGAGTCACTTGTTTGCGCGTCGGTTCGAGGCAGTCTTTCTTTGTTCTCATCCAAAGGGGCCTAAAATGACATATTCCGCGGCCGCCAAATATGTTAGAAAATCGGTATCGTTTGTGATGAAGTGGATAAATCGTTTTAATAGGACGAGAACTGTCAACTTGGCTCGGTAGGCAAAATCACTCTGAAAATCGAAAAAACCAATCGTGTCTTGGGTTTCGCGGGACCCGAAACTGACGCTGCTTCAAGGAGCGGCAAAAATAAATAAATCGGGTTTGAATGTGTCCCATGAGACCAGTCGACAACATCTTCCTGCTCATGATGTCAAATTCTGAAGCACGTTAAAGGAACCTTTGCTGGGCGAAAATCACGTCGTGAAGCGGCTCGCTTGGGCCCAGGATCAGATACTACAGTGGCCCCCACAATCGTCGGATGCCAACCCTATTAACAATGTTTGGTTCCTTGTAAGGAGAAAGCTCAGAGGAAAAACTCTGCGGAATTTGACTCAGTTGTCTCGCGAGAATCGAAAAATTTGCAACGTATGCAGAAAATCTCGTTGACAGCATGTCTCGAAGACACAAGGCGATTATTGATGCAGGAGGATTGGACAACTTACTAAGATAATTGCACCGTTGTCTGCATACCAAAGAATACACCGATGGCAAAAAATGTTCTCGAAACACATTTTTTCTAGAATACAAGCGGTCACGTTCTTACGTGACAGACTGTACATAAAAACATATTAGGCCTCTTTCGCCAATTTTATATATAATAAAAAAGCCCACTAACTTCATTAACGCCTTTTTCACATCTACACGCGCTCACATCAACCCTCTTCTAATGCCGTTTTAACCACCTTTTATCAAAAAAGCACTAACCCTCTCTAATGCCTTTTTGACAAACAAAAAAAAAACTACTAATTTCATTAACGCCTGTTTCACATCTAACCGACCCCCATTACACACTAAAAATAATCAATACATTTCTAACAATAAACCTAATCGAGCAATTTTGATACATTTATCATGCAGTCCAGACTTGGTAACATCATCATTTGCTTCAGTCTCTGCAGAACTCTCCTAATGGTATAAACGTGACGTAAATGGAGGCATGTGAAAACCACTTTGTTCAGTTCTGCGTTCAGAAATCCCAGAACTTCAATAGTGACGGGATAATGGTTCAACCAGAAAAGGGGAAAAGGACATTGATCAATTTAATAAACTTCATTTCATATGAGCAAAACTGTTTGATCTTTGACTTAAAAAGGCTCGATTCCTTTTTGACAAGGTAGTATACCAATATTAAATCCACTTGCCAAAACTAAACTATATGCGCTAAATCCACTTAATCCGTTTTATATATAAGGTAATTTTGGCACCAAAACTTGACCATTTATTTATTAGAAACATTTATCATCTCAAAAACAAGAAATCAAAATAACAACAGACCGCAAATCATTATTTAAACATATTTGTTCAATATTGGCGCAATATTTACTTAATAAAAATACTTTTAAAGATAAATTTATAAATAAATATAGAATAAAGTTACAGGTATCTAGGCAGAGTCGGATTAAAAGGTGTTTAATTTCTTAATCAAACTCCCATCCGTTTGTTCCGACTGTTGTGTTACTGTCATTCTTATCTTCATTAAATATGTTTTATTAATTGTTATTATTTGGTACTTTTGTTCTTGTTTTTCACATTTGGTAAAAATGGTTCCATGTTTGATTGACGAGCCTAAGCCAAGTCAACACAAACGCTATTACCATTGTGCATTAAGAAATGACCTAACAATGTTATATGTTTTCAAAATCACTGATTTCTGAATATTTTTGTGTATGTTTGTGTTGGGTCCTAATTGTTCTAAGTGTGTGTGAATGTTTTTGGTGTAAAGTCTCTGGCTGATATGACGAGAGGGACGATGATGACTTTTTCGTGTTTCCATAGCCTTTTTTACGTAGCTTGGTTTGACTCTAGTGGTTGTGTGTGTCCCGCTTCTGTATCGGTTGTGTTTGGGATTGATTTCGGTGGGTCCAGGCAGCGAGTAATTTTTTTCTTAGTGATTTCTTTGTCAGGTTTTGTGATTTTGTAATAGCAACGTCCAACGTGTTTGTTGATTTCTGTGTTGCAACTCATGCGTTGTTTTGATTTTCCAGCCTTGGCGGGTGTCGACTTACTCGCCGGCACAACACTTTTAGCAGGTCCACTTCCTTTTGCCCGGTCTTCATAGTTCTGGTCGAGCTGCCATTTCCCGCGACGTTCTCGATCGTTACGTTGCTCGCTCGATGCTTCTTTTATTGGTTTACTATTGTTTGGGGTGTTTTTAGTGTTCTATGGTCTCAGAAGCTCAAAGTGTCTCGATATTGGATTGCCTGTTAGTAGAAGGTAAATAGTTTGTGTGTTTTTTTTGTGCTTTTGGTCTGTCTTTAAAAGTCATTATTGTTCTTCCTTGTTTTGAGAAGATATCAGCACACACAGCCCAACATGACTCAGGTAGCTCGTACTAGGGGAATTCTGGAATTCCCCTAGCCCCTGCGGGATTATTCATTATTATTACTATTTCGTTCATATCATTACTATCTCATATATTTACTTATTAATAGAGAAATTCTGCAACGCTTATTTTTCACATGCCTTTGTCGTTATCGTTATCTCATGCATGCGCAGTATTAATGCGAAAGAACTGTACT
The DNA here is from genome assembly GCA_019049505.1 of Pachyrhynchus sulphureomaculatus. Classification (NCBI taxonomy): domain Eukaryota; kingdom Metazoa; phylum Arthropoda; class Insecta; order Coleoptera; family Curculionidae; genus Pachyrhynchus; species Pachyrhynchus sulphureomaculatus. Next base: position 38,686,124 of record CM032452.1, read on the forward strand.
TTCATAATACTGCAGAATTGCAATAAAAAAAACTAAAAGTAATGTTATGTTAATATTCATCTTCTATAAACTTGAGGGATTATTATTTGATGGGTCGACACAAGTTTCAAAATTAAAGTTGTATCCAGCAGGTTTTTCCCACTTCCTTCAGTACTCCCAAGTTAATACGAATGTGTAATAACTAAAATTTCATTTAAAATTAGCACTAGTAAGAGTTATCACTAAACACTTTATTTTTTCACCCAACATGTTGTACACTGACCATGTTAGTATCATCAGGAGCGATTAGTAACTCAATAATCAATCATCATTCGTGATGATGCTCCCGTGATTTTAAAATAAAGTGTTTGTTATAGTAGTGATAACTATTCGGTAATGCCATTGTGCCAAAGATTGCAAAATCCCAACATAATCTGAACAAACTGTTGTCAGTGTTATTTACCATAAAGATTATAATGTCAATTTTACTGTATTTTTTTAATAGTTTGTACACCTAGGTAGGAACAAATAACCGGTCAAGTGCAAGTCGGACTGGCGCAATTAGTGTTCCGTCCGTTGATTGCTTTTAAAATAAAATTTTTTGTTACGCAGGGACAAAATGATCAATGACTTTACAATACACATTCCAAATGAATTTTCAACAAAATCTTTTTCCGATCTTTACTGAAAAATGACCTTAAAGTTTTGATTTTTTTTATATACCAGATACATTATTAAAGGTGATGCACTTCCATCAATTTCTATATTATTGCCAAATTTCAAACTTCTATGTCAAATAGTTTCGGAGAAAATCGGATGTGGCAGACGGACAGACATATACCGAAATTATCTTATACGTGTTCCATACGGAACATTAAAAACAAGCCCTGCCGTAATAGCTGTAAGAATAACGAACTTCAAAAAACCTCTCTTATAAGTTCCTAATTGTTATCCTTAATAAAGTTTTCTCTTATATGGTTTCAATGCTGGGCACCCTCTAAATGGTGGGCGCATGCTTCAAAAACCAATAACAGCTAAGTCTTTATATTTAATTTGTTCCCTTTATTATTGCGGTTGCTTCAAATAAAAATAAAGATAGTGGCCTGCCAAAATAAGAGTTGCAAAATTTCGCTATTGTTAATGGCACAAATAAATTTTAAATATATTTCTTTATTATTGTTAAAGGCACAAATGAAGTTTTTTATTTCCCTTAGTATTATTAAGTAAGATAAGGTATTCAGCTTATACAAAAACAAAATGGTTTTTTAAATAATACATAATACGTTTTGCTTTTGTAGTTCACAAATGCATTTTATTGGTGACTTTCAAGAACAGTAATAATTTGTATCTCATCTGTAATTGCTTTGTTCATTGTTTCGTTAGTTTTTTCGTTATTTAATCAATATGACTTGCAACTCTCGAATAGTGCCGAATTTGAAATGTTTTTCTAAAGCATAAATTTGTTTCTGTCTCTGTCTACATTACAAAGTGTAATATCAACTTGTTCAAAGATTCCTCCTATGTTCACATGTCTAGTGTTAGCACTCTAATAAAGTCAAGGGTCTGTGATACAATTTAATTATATTTATAGAATCATTGAATCATCACGTGAATATTTGTGTTTTAATATGATGATTCAATGTGTGTAACAATAAGTGTGTGGGGGAAGATGATTTCAAAAGATATAATTTTAAATAAATACATATACCCTGTTTAGAGCTCCCGTAATAAACGAATCTGTAAATTACAGTGCTTTTTATTATTTCTACCAGGTGTACAAGTATGAAATGCAAATTTCAGGCAACAGATGGTGCACCAATGCAGTTTGTGCTATAAAGATTTGACACTGCGCCATTTTGTTTTGTCACCAACAAGTATCAGAGGCGCACGAGTGATAAATTGGAAAAGTGTGTGCATAGTGTTGTTTTGTTGTGTTCAATATGTCGAAATTTATACCGAACAAAGAGCATTCGCGGATAGCATTAATTTTTTGTTTTTATTTAAAGAAAACTGCTGCTGAATTATACCGATTACTTCGAAAAGCTTATGGTGAACATGCTCCATCGCAAGATACGTGTGAACGATGGTTTCGGCGTTTCAAAAGTGATGATTTCGATGTTGTAGACAAGGAACGTGGAAACGCCGAAAAAATACGAAGATGTGGAATTGCAAGCATTGTTGAACAAAGATGATTCGCAAACACAAAAACAACTCGCCGAACAATTGGGCGTTAGTCAACAAGCTGTTTCCAATCGGCTACAAGAGATGGGAAAGATTCAGAAGGCCGGTAGATGGGTACCACATGAGTTGAACCACAGGCAAATGAAAAAGCGCAAAAACACGTGTGACATTTTGCTGGCTCGGTACAAAAGGAAGTCGTTTTTGCATAGTATAGTTACAGAGGATGAAAAATGGATTTAATTTGAGAATCCCAAGTGCGCAAAAAATCATGGGTAGACCCAGGCGCACCATCCACATCGACCACAAGACCGAATCGCTTTGGCAGAAAGACGATGCTCTGTGTCTGGTGGGACCAGAGGCGCGTGGTCTATTATGAGCTGTTAAAACCTGGGGAAACGGTTAATACTAAACGTTACCAACAACAATTGACCAATTTGAACCGTTCGCTGCTTGAAAAAAGGCTAGAATACCGAAAGAGGCAACACAAAGTCATTTTTTTTCATAATGCTCCATCACATACGGCAAAATCAGTTCGCGACACGTTGGAAACACTCACTGGGAAGTTTTACCCCATGCGGCTTACTCACCAGACTTGGCTCCTTCCGATTACCACTTGTTTGCATCGATGGGTCACGCACTTGCTGGGTAGCGCTTTGGTTCGTACGAAGATGTGAAGAAATGGCTCGTTAAATGGTTCGCAGTAAAAGGGGAAGATTTTTACTGGCGTGATATTCACAAATTGCTCGAAAGATACGAAAAATGTATAACAAGCGATGGACAATACTTTGAATAAAGCACTTTTTATCATTCTTCCGAATTTAACATGTTTTTTTAAAAAAAAATCCGCATTTTATACTTGTACACCTGGTAATTTTAAGTGGATTGCTTACAAAATACCTGTAAAGGCTTTTTAAGTAGTTTTTATGTGCACGAAAAAGTTCCCTTCTAACTATGATGTGGAAATAGTAAAAAGTCGAAAGGTGCTATACGAGGGGATTTTTTTATGGACACAGCAACGAGCTCCAGGGGAATCACTTAACACGTTATAGGAGCGACACAGGTACGAAAAGTAGCGAGTCATATTGGTCTTGAATTGTTGTAAATTGTACTCGGTGGGAAACACAGACCTGGGCAAATTATTCTAAAGGAATCAAGTTCTCGATATAAGACACTGCTTGAAAATGATTGCACAAGAAATGACAAGCTTCAATCTCATATAAGTGTGATTTATTAGCGTGACGTGTATTCCTGGAATGCATTGCTCTGGGAAGAATGAAGCGGGTTACTTCCATCGAACACTTTTCATGAAAGTACATGTAGAATAAACTCAAGTCGCCAACCGTTCTTTGGTATTCCAAATTTCCGCTGTTAATCAGGTGAACAACCCTCTTTTGAATAGAATTCAACAAATGCAGAGTATGTGTGGAAGCAAAGCCTCAAACATGGCAAAGCCCCAAGTATGGGCGCAGTAGAATACAGTGAAGGCTTTAACAAGACTTGATTCGAGCCAAAAGTTAACTAACAACTAGTGAGGTGTAACTTGGTGTGCTAGGGTGCAACAAGCACCAGTCACTTTAATTGCGACAAACAAATTCTACTCATGGGACATTTTAGTGCTTCCAAATAACACTCACCATTGACAGTGTGTTTATCTTAGTAAATAATCAAAATTGTTTTCCTTTTGGAGAGAACTTGTTTTGTATTTTTTTGGAAGTGGTAGTTTTTCCAAGTCTGCACTTTGAAACCTTTGGGTAGTTTGAATTATTTTTAAAGGAATGTATGAGCTTTTCTGGAATGGTGAACTCTCAAAAACGTTTCATCTTCAACATTTTTTTTTGTTTTTCCTTGATTTCTTTGTTATTCGAATTGGTTTTCTCTTGCTGTATCACAATATCTTCACGAAAATACTGAGATTATCTGCTACAAATACACGAACTCTTAGAGTGTGTTCTGGTATTCGAAGTAATACTACTTCCAGTTATTGTAAAACAACTGAAAATGGACGAAGTCCATATTCCAGTAGTTTACCCACTGATCTTTTATTCGTCAAATCCATCCTGAGATGCGTTTCGTCGTATCACGGCTCGTCAGTCAAGCTAGGATTGGCAAACAAGAGAACAGAATTTACTGGTACTTATCTCAAGTTACGGAATACGATGGTAGGAAACAACGAATTTCATTACGTACGCATACGTATTACTCCATCGAAAATTGACACAGTAGCTTTCCAGCCGACAGAGTCATTGACACAGTCAATGCTTAAAAGCAGGTAGCGCTTTTCAAGCGATCCTCCTCAGGCACATGAAGTTAATGTAAAACAACTAAAAACGGGCGAAGTCCATATTTCAGTGTTCGCTAGGTATGCGTATTTATACAAAATCGTTGTATCCTGCCATCTTACTTCGTAACTTCTGGGATAAGTACCAGTAAATTCTGTTCTCTTGTTTGTCTATTCTAATCTGACTGACGAGCCGTGATATGGCGAAACGGGTCTCAGGCTGGATTTGATGAATAAAAGAACAGTGGGTAAACTGCTGGAATATGGACTTCGTCCGTTTTCCATTATTTTACATTAACTTCATGTGCCTGAGGAGGATCCCTTGAAAAGCGCTGCTTTTAAGCGTTGACTGTGTCAACCTTTCTGTCGGCTCGCAAGCTGCTGTGTCAGTTTTCGATGGAGTAATAGGTATGCGTACTTAATACAATTCGTTGTATCCTACCATCGTAATAGTACTTCCCTTGTGTTTGACTGTTAAATATACTCTCGTAACTCAGTCATGTGCCAATATTTTACTCTAAAATTAAAACTAAAAATCAGGAAAAGATGAACCTTTAAAATGATATAATAAACTTGAAGATGACGCCACTAGTTTATAATATAAAGCATTAATACTGAAAATTAATTATCCAGTGTGTCTACAAGGGAAAGTTTGTACTGAGTCAAATTCAGTGTTTACCGTTAAATTACATTTGCGAGAAAAGTACTTGATAAACAACTCTCTAATTTTTTTGTGCGAAGTAAGCTATTCTTGAATTCTTTGAAGTAAATATTTTTAGCTGGGAAGCCCTGTATATTACAAAAAAAACATTCATATTAATATAACCTAAAAAAAATAAAGCAATAGAAATTCAAGCAATTTAATGTTAACGATTTCGATCTACGACATTTTTGTGTCAAGTGAAACAATTTAGTCACTTTACAACTTTCCCAGTAGAATTATACGACCCGTAAAGTTAATCGTCTTCAGAGTAGCGTTAAATAAAGACACTTCAACAAATTATATGATGTTATGTTAGAGAAGCAGGCTGAAAGTGTGCGTTAAGTCCTTGAAACTGGTTGTAGCAATATGATAATTAAATTATAAGAACTTAGAGTGGAATAAATAAAGACGCATCAGAAAAAAAAAACGGATAGATGGTTTTTGATAAAATAAACACTTACAAAAGTATGTTTTTGTTTACGCTCTATCACTTTCCAAATCAATTTCTTTAGCATCTTTAGGAGAATATTAAACATTTCGTAATGAATAACTAAATAAAAATTAACTAGAAACATTCACCATTTAGCAAAATAAGTTGTATCCCTTAAAAATGCGAAAAAAAAAATCATCAAAACCCACTTTTATTAGTTTTTTAGTTACAAAATATATCGAAATTTTAAATGTCGTCAAAAATTGTCTTTCAGTACTAAACCAGAATCAGTTAACAAATAAGAAGTCGCTGAGGTTCCGACTTTAGGTTAAAACTGGAATAAACTGCTTCGAATCCATTTTTTGAGTTTGCTGAGAGACTGAAAGTAGATCAAAGATCCGATTATGTTATGTGATTTTCAAATGAAGCGCATCTTCCTTTTCAACCAGAAATGGAATGGAGGATGATTAAAAGGATTAGGGAAAAGAGAAATTTTAACCTCCCCCTCACCTATTTTTTTTCCCAGTCAGACAAATAGGTGGACAATGAAAAACCACTAGCTGAAATGGTATTAGGAGTCAGATTAGAGGTACGAAAACCATTGTATCTTTAATGTTCAATTCTCTCTACCTCTGTTTGCTGTTAAATTATAATCAGTTATGATCAGTTATGAACAGTTAGTCGGTTGTAAACAGTTCAAATGACGTTTATCATCATCATTCTTGATTTATAAAAAGCAAATAACAAAACACTGGGATAGTGTGCTCAAGCGACTCCTCCGTGTTATGTTAGACGTAAAAAATCATATGATTGCATGTGATGGTATGAGGTACGTCACTCCAGCATTTTATATGTTAGTTGAATAAGTATTTGAGAGAATACTCTTTTGCAGGTATCTGCTCATTCTGTTAGTACTGATTTTTTCCATATTTATTTTATAAAATTCCCTTTGTTTTTGACACACACACACACTTTTTAGAGATATCTCTCAACATCTAATTCATGCAGTGTATATATATATATATATATATATATATATATATATATATATATATATATATATATCTAGAAGTTCACGGATTTCTGAGTACAGAACTGAACCAAGTGGCCTCTATTGAGGTCAGCTTTACAATATTAGTACAGTTCCACAAAAACTCAAGTAAATGGTCTGATGATGCCAGGTTTGGATTGTATGGTGAATGTATCAAAATTTCCCAGCAGAGTGCCCTTAATTTTTGGCGTGTCGTCAAAGATACGTGTGATCTGATGTTATAATGGAATACAACGCCTTTTTTTGTTAGTCAATTCTGGCCGCTCTCTCTGAACTACTCACTGAAATTTGGTTAATATTTTAGGAGATATTAAAAATAATTTAGTTTTTTTTTTTCCTTCATTTAATTCTAAGCCAAGGTTATTTTGTAGGTTTTTTTTTTTAAATCATTGTAGTCAACAAAGGCTAAAATACCTCTATATGATTTTTATTGAGAAAATGACATTTCACTAACAAGTCTTGAAAGTAAAGCTGATATATTCAAATTTAGCTAATAATAATTTTAATTAGCTAATAATAATAATAATAATAATAATAAATAAAAAGCCTTTTAGGCTTTAGCTTGATCTAGGAAAACTATTTTAGTGTCAAACCTAAATCCTCCTTATTAATTACAAAGTTTTTAAGTTAACAAAGTAAAGTTGCTGTACAACTTGAATGATTATTAGGTAAAAAAAGTAAAAAATACTTGTTACTATATTTTACTAATTGATTGAATTCTGGACGTTCTCAAATTTTCGAAATTATAGGAATCAAAAAAGAATCAAAACCTCCAAATGCGATTCAACATGAACAGTAGATTCAAGGAAAGCGGACTAGAAACGATTAGTTACGATCAGATTGAATGTAAAGGTTTCCAGATGTGTGTATAGTTTTTAACTAGTAGAGAAGAAAGCAAATAATATTATATTTATAAGTAACTGAATATTTTCTCAATTTATAATTTAATAAGTTATATATAAATACATGTAACCTGCTATTAAAATTAACAAATATAAGTAACACCGACAGGCATCCAATAAGTTTTACTACTAGACCACCAGCGATCATTAACATTTTTAGGGGGGTAATTTTTTTGTATAAGACAGTAATGAAATTCTCTCTAGTGTTTTCTACTTGTGCTGCACTCATTGCACTTTTTAATGGATCATTGGTTTGAGGGAAAACTATACTATGAATGATCGAATCAAAATTCTCGAAATAATATTTCGAGTATTTTGAAATTTGGGAATTGATATAATATTGATTTTCCCATTACTTCAGAAAAAGTTATTGAAAATTGAACAATTTATTATTATGTTTCATTGGATTTAGCCAATCATTGTTAATACTTATCTTTAACATTCGTGTGGTTATATCATCAGTGTCACTAGAATCTATATTGATTTCAGATACATTTACAATAACATAAATAGATTTTAAATTTAGACACGCGTCTGGATCGGCATTAGGATATTTATTACTGGAGCAAGATAAAACTAAACTTAGATGTGGTGCCACTTTTTGCAGAGTTTATAAAGAAATAATTTAAATAATCTCTATTACAATATTTAGGTTTAAATTGAATTAAATTAATACTAAATTTTATAAACTATTCCGGATTAATTTAGGATCGTTTTAATTTAAACTATTCTAATAAAATTTCGTTTTCCTTATTCACTACGTTTTTGATAAATGACTGCTTATGTTCAAATAATAATTCCAAGGCGATTAAGACGTATTTCTCTAAAGTTTCTAAGAAGCTGTTCTTTTTAATTTTGTTAATTCATTTATAGCGGTGGTAATCCAAAGAGTGCCTTTATTTTTAATTATTAAAAGTTAAATTTTTTGAATATTATAGCTTTCTTTTCCAAATTTCAGGCGGTTTTTGACCAGAAGGATACAAAACTAACTTCATAAATGCTTTTACAAGATTTCAGTCAACTAGGAATTTTAGTTTCAATTATCATTTAAGAAAATATCATAGAATAAAATAAAATTTATTGAGTTTGCGGTTCTAGGTATATCTTAATAAATCTTAATATTTACACCTTAAAAATAACATACAATATAATTGTTTTACTGATTTTATTCGGATCACACTGACACGTGTTTCTGTCTCGCGACCATTTTCAAAGAGGGTTATAATAAGACTAAACTTAAGTTTTAAAAGATATTACATTTGGATGGTTAATTGGTACTAAATTTAAATTAAGAGGTAATTAAATTTGGTTAATTACAGGTAGTCTGCCTTAATACATCGTTTAATATGAGGGTATTTCCAAATTCTATTTGGGTGTTCGTTATTTTTATATATTTTTTAATTGCTTTTTTTATGCTAAGAATTTCTAAATAATCCATATGTTTTCCTTTTTAAGCACAGTATAGCAACTTCATCCTCTCGTGATTAAAAAGATGATTATTGTCTGTGCAGTGTTCAGCAAAATCTGTTAATTTTGGTTTATTTAAAACAGAATGTCTGTGTTCTTTTTTGCTCTATGCTCCGACCCGTTTGTCCCACATAAACAGCATCACAGTCATCATAATTAAGTTCATATATCGGATATTACCATATTCGTTAGATCTTTCTTTGTTATTAATTAGATATCGGGCTATATTGTTTTTATTAACACTTATACAATTTATTTCTAAGTTATGAAGGATATTGTTGATTTTCTTACTAATACCACCGACATAGTTGATAGCAAACCATTTTCTGCTTTCGTGTTTTACGTCTGGTGCGTAAAATTGTTTAAGTATATTTTTATGTTTTTTGTTTTTTTCCAGTTTATCTATAAATAATTGCATTATATCCGTTGTTTTTGGGTTACTCTTTTGTTTAAGTTTAGTTCTTACTTAGTGAAATGTTAGTTAATCTGTGTATGAGACTGTAAAAGGTTGACATTTTGATCTGCGCGGATTGATTTGATTTAGCATGTATAATGGTGTCTGTTATAGTTGGTTTACGGAAAATACCAAACTCTATTTTATTCTCTACATTTGAGATTGAAAAAAAAACAAAATAGAATTTGGAAATACCTCCATATCAGACGCCATGTTAACGTAGACTACCTGTAATTAACCCAATTTTATTACCTCTTAATATAAATTTAGTACAATTAACCATCCAAATTAACATCTTTTAGAACTTAAGTTTAGTCTTATTGTAAACCGAAATACGTGTCAGAGTGATCTGAACAAATTCAGTGAAACAATTGTACCGCATTTTATTTCAAAAGTGTAAATAGAACAAAATTTTTAAAATTATTAAGCATCATTAGCAAATAAAAAGAGTTTTTAACTGAATTGGTCAATAAAAACTGTTCGACACTGTTATTTCAAATTATTTTGAGTTATCAAGAAATATTAAAGTTTGTAACATTTTTGGTACATTAAAATTTCATTTGTGATTAAACCAAGTTACTCTTGACTGTAAATTATACTTTCCTTCGTTCCTGGTTTTCTTTTAAATTACAATGCGTTTGTTATTTCTAATATAAAAATAACGTTCCCCATTCAAAATATATAATGAGATACAAGATAACGGGAAAAATACCTCTTGAACTTGTCATCTCAGTCAAATAATTTCTCCGTCTTTTCAGTCTCTGGCTTGTATCAGGTCTAATTCTGTCGACCATGGTTACACTGTTAATAAGAAAGACGATAAATTCCCCGGATCTCATTTCAAGGCGTTCTTTTTATATTTTTCTTACGATATATTAGACGTTGTAATCCTGTAATGGATGTTTTGAAAGAACCGACACAATATATTTCGTAAGCTACGCTACAAAAGCTTTGAAATGAACAGGTGCTTGTGCAGAGTCGCATACAGCTTGCTTAAAGCGAAAAAATGAAATATATTTTCAGATTAAATTCTTTGCTTCTTGTTGCGACGAAATAGGAAAAATACACGCAGATATATATATATATATATATATATATATATATATATATATATATGTATATATATATATATATATATTTATATATATATATATATATATATATATATATATATATATATATATATGTATATATATATATATATATATATATATATATATATATATATATATATATATATATATATATATATATATATATATATATATATATATATATATATATATATATATATATATATGTATATATATATATATATATATATATATATATATATATATATATGTATATATATATATATATATGTATATATATATATATATATATATATATATATATATATATATATATATGCATATATAAGGTGTTATGAAAATCGTTTAGCCTAGTGAAACTGGTGACTCCTT
>CM032452.1:38702034-38713827 GCA_019049505.1 Pachyrhynchus sulphureomaculatus
TATGGTAATTAATAGCTGCACTTTACATTTGGAAGGTTATCGAGTTGCGCTAATTTCTCAGGAAATTTAGATGGCATATTAGAATTGCATGAATAATATTTTTTCGTGAAAACACCATGAAACGTTATCCTGAAACGTGAAATGATCTCACAAATTATTGCTATATGCTATAAAAAAGTTTTTTGCTTACAATTGCTATTTCTTCTCTATTAGCATCTCTAGAGTAACATATTTACTACTTTATTCTAGGGCGTATTGATACGTTTCTAGTCTAGCATAGAAATAACAAGGAAATCTTAAAAATAAAGATCGTTTATTCAATATCATTTCAACTTTATATACTTATTATGGTATAGTGGTTAAAAAGTAACTCTAGATCTTTGCAAACCAGTTATTGGCAGCATTTTTTACTTCTTCATTTAAATGAAGTTTGTGTCGATTTAAATATTTTTTTTCAGTGTTGTTAATAGGTCCAAGGGACCTAAATCAGGAGAATATGGGAAAGGTTCAATCAGATCAAAACCTAATTCAACAATAAGAGCAATTTTTGAGCAGGCACATTTTCTTGCAAAAACAGCATCCCTTTAAATATTTTTCCTTGGCGTTTTTCCAAAATTTTTTGACGAAGTTTAGCGAGTAATGGAGAATAATATTTTCCAGTAACTGTTTTACCATATTTTAAGTAATCTATAAGAAGTATTCCATCCTTGTTTCCAAAAACAGAAACAAGAACTTTTTCTGTTGATTTCTGACAACACAACTTTTTGGGGCGATATAAATCAGCTTGTTTTTACTCCTTCGACTGTTTTTTTTTGTTTTAGATCATAATGTTTCATCTATAGTTACCATTCTATCCAAAATGGCTACAAATCCATTTGGATTTTGTGATTCTCAGTCATTTTTGGTTGATGTTCAGACATTTAAGAATCCATTCAGCTGATAATTTTCTCGTACCCATATCAGATGATCTGAATCTGAAAAATACCTTTATATGAAATATTTAGCCTCTGCTATACGTTTCAGCCTAATTCGTCGATTCTCCCGGGTAGACACAGAAACGAATCTGTTCATAACTGGTGTCGGTTCTTCCTCTCTTGAAATTCACAACCCAATTTTTTTATAATATTATAGGAAGAACATTGTTCCTTTAATGTGGTAAGTATATCGTCACACATTTTTTTACCTGGCTGTCCGTTTTGAAAATAGATTGATATATTTTATTAAATTCACATTTTTTGCCAGTCTTCTCTTCTTAAAAAAGTCACTATAAATAGCAAAATAAAATCCGGACCACGAAATTTTGTGTACACATGTAAATATTTACTAAATTTCAAACTACTGTCCATGCTAACCGCATTTGTTTTTGACAACGGGAAAGAGTGGCCAGTTAGCGACTAATAGTCATCGTATTTTCAGTAATCTGGAGAGGTTTAAATTACTAAAATTTAAAAATATCGGGATACAGAAACAGTTTTTCATATTTATGTAGGTCTAAAAAATTTAAAAATATTTTTTTACCACCTTTAGAAGAAGTAAGTGGTAAAGTCCTTGAGAGCTCTGTTTGCTTGGATTTCAGGAACTATTACAATCATAACTAAAATATCCAATAACTGTTTAAGATTAAAATATCTTATTTGGTACACTTTCGAAAATCATTATACTGCAAGTATCGAGAATTGTAACATATTTATATATATATATATATATATATATATATATATATATATATATATATATATATATATGTATATATATAATATATATATATATATATATATATATATATTTTACACATACATACAGTGAAATCTACCTTGGGCGGACACCAACGAGACCGACCGAAAGTGTCCGTTCAAGAGGGGTGTCCGTCTAAAAGGAATACAAAAAAGAAATCGTTTTTTTTTTAGTGAAAACTGTAATTAAAAAATTTGGAATATTTAAAACATTTACTTATGTATGTACATATTTTTAAAGTAAACAAAAAACTTAAAACTTAAGGAAAAAAAACAAAGATTTGTTACCTTTAGATACATATAAAATATAAATAGGATAGAGTTATAGGTATGAAATGAAAGGTCACTTTAATGACGCAAAAATTCATATATTGTTGTTTGTCTCCTCTTTTTCTTTAAAGTGGTGTCCACAAATCGCATTTCTAATTTGGAAAGAAGCTCTAAAGACTCTGCATCTCCGTGATCTTCGGCAAAACGTTTAAGCTGCTTGGTTAGGATATGATTCGCCGGAACATCGAAGAACGGTTGGCGACTTGAGCCTATTCTACAAGTATTTTCATGGAAAGTGTTCGAAGGATGTGGCCCGCTTAATTCCTCCCAGAGCGGTGCATGTTAGACGTACACGTCGCGCTAATACTTCACATCCGTATAAGGTTCAGCTTGTTACTGCCCGTACAATGCTTTTCAAGCAGTCTTTTATATGGAGAACATCATCCCCTTGGAATAATTTGCCCAGGACTGTGTTTCCCACCGAGTACAAATTGCAGCGATTCAAGAACAACGTGAATCGCCTTCTCCGCACACGTGTCGCTCATATAGCGTTTTAGGGACTTCCCTGTACCACGTGTGCTAGACCCATAAAAAAAATAGCTTCATCAGAATTTGGGATAGCACCTGTTGGTACTGGAACCTCATCGACATCAAAATCTTCGGAAAGTCCTTGTATTTCAACTGGATTTTCAATTTCTTGTTCTGAATCTGGATTTTCAACATACAAATTTTCATCTATGTTCAAAAAATTATTAAGGTTTTCATTATTAGTCAACTCCAACAAATTCTTATTTTTGAGGATATCTGCAAGTACGTTAAGTGGTAAGTCATCTTCTGAATCAGATGTCACAGCTTCAATTAACTGGTCTTCACTTTGCATATTTTCATACTTAAATCCCGCTTTACGGAAGCAATTTTTAACTGTTTTCTAGGTTACTTTTTGCAACGTAAACTGCATCCATTGGCGTAATTTTCGTAATGAACTCAAAAGCTGTACCAGCAGTTTTAGTGTTTACTATCAGATGTTTTAGTATTAGACTTCGGTAATAAATTTTAAAAAAATTTATAATTCCCTGGTCAAATGGTTGAAAAGCTGATGTACAGTTAGGGGGCAGAAACAGGATTTTTATATTTTTTAAGCGGACGTCTTTTGGATGAGATCCTGCATTGTCTAAAATTGACTAAATGTTAGAAAAATTCTTCCGCCTGAACAAAAAATTAAGATTGTTGAAGTTCACAGTAAGGAAAAGTTAAGTGTAAGGGACTTATTCAAGCGTTTTAATTTCGGAAAAATACAAGCTGCTGATATAATTAAATATAAAGAAATCCTTCTAAACAAATAGATGTCGAACAGCAATTTGAATGAAAAAAGAAGTTTTGACTGGTACCAAAATTAATAAGTTGTATTGTAACTGGTTTATAGCAGCTCACCATAAGGAGTTTCCTTTGACAGGTATGCACATGAATTATTTTTTCTTTTGTCATTTTCCAATCAAGATCTTGCAACCCTTCTGTCATAATTTCTCCAGTCATCCAAGCTTTCTTAGTATCTTTCTACAGGCAGGTTGTTTATATTAATATTTTTAAATGCTCTGGGTTTAGCTACCTTACCAATGACTATGAGTTTTTCTTTTTCTTCCGCCATATTTGTACAATGCAAAATTGTAAACCTCTCTTTGGGATATATACCACCAACACGTTTTTCTTTTTTAATGATAACGTTTTATTGGGTAGAGTCCTAAAATACAGGCCTGTCTCATGAGCATTTAGATGTCTCTCGAATATCCCTTAATTAAAGAAAGGCATTTTTCCCAGAATGATGAAACATCTTCAGCAATAACCGAATCTCCTTCCCCTGAAATGGCTTTAAAACCTATGTTGTGGCGGATTCTAAATTTATTAAGAAGCACTGAATATAGAATGTCCCAGAGACTCGGCTGTTTCTTTTGCTTTTCATCGTATTAGCTGACCTGAAAAAAACATTAACTATAAGTTTTTTGCATTTTTATCACGACAAGCCTACTGATATTCTCACCCTTTTATCCATTCTTTGAATTGATATGAAAAGAAAATTAACACACACTAACTCCAGAAAAGCTTATCTAATAAAAATAATTCATGTGCATACCTGTCAAAGGAAACCCCTTATGGTGAGCTGCTATAAACCAGTTATAACAAAACTTCTTTGTTCATTCAAACTGCTGTTCGACATCTATTTGTTTAGAAGAATTTCTTTATGTTTAATTATATCAGCAGCTTGTGTTTTTCCGAAATTAAAACGCTTGAATAAGTCCCTTACACTTAATTTTTCCTTATTGTGAACTTCAACAATCTTAATTTTTTGTTCAGGCGGGAGAATTTTTCTATTTGGAGCCATTTCTACAATGAATGTGTCGCCCACTGTGTGTGTGTTTTTTTTTCGCATAGGCTTCAGACTCATATTAAATCCCGGCGTGTACCGAAAAATTGAGATCAGTAATCTAGCAAACAGACCAAAATGATCTCTTTTAGTCCTGAAAATTTTCCTAAACCTTTCTAACCACCTCGATCTCCACCAAATCTTCTTGGTCTAACTATGGAAATAGTTATCATTCCACACAATAGGAATTAGGGCACATCAACTTGATCCATATATGTATATATGTATATATATATATATATATATATATATATATATATATATATATATATAATTTATTAGTATATATATATATATATATATATATATATATATATATATATATATATATATATATATATATATATATATATACTAAGGGTTACAGGGAAAGTCGTCCTAGATAATTAAGGACGTTATAGTTTAGGTCGTTTCTGACCGATTTGATTCTATGACATGATGTCCTAAACTTAACCGTTTTCGAGATATTGAAGTTTAAAGATTTTCTAAAAAAAAACATATTTTTTTTGCTTTTATATCGATTTTTCTATTAGAGGTTCTCGAATGCGATTTTTTTGGTTATTTTTAGTTAGTCTGTATGTCAAGTATCAAAAATCATCAAAAAAATTTGAACTAGTTACTAACAGTTTCAAATGGCGGCTTGTTAATGTTTCTAAATTACGAAATTTAAATCAATAAAGAGAAAAAAAAATGTATGGAAGTTATTCTGCAAATTATTTTATAAACTTTTACATCTTTTTAGCTATCTAAAACGGTATAATATCTACTGGATCTATTGAAAATTCTAAGAAAATGAGATTTCAATAGGCCCAAATGTAGAGTAACATAATAATAGAATTTAGATACTACCAATTACCGGTTTACTACCTGCACCTTCAAACAATAAAAAGGGTTGGGTAAGCATTTTTTCCGGTCGGGATACTCTCTGTGCGAGTGACATTTTCTGTTCACTAAACATTATTGAATGATTTTTAGTCTGCTCATGCGATTCGTCCGTGGTAGATGTGCTATACCGTGCTTTTCAAAAATATCTGTGTTTCATCTTCTGACTGTGTGAATTGGCTCGTAACTGGATTTTGATCTCTGCTTGTGAATATGGCAACGTATACCAACGAGGAATATGCTGACATCCTAATGTGTTACGGATTTTGCGAAGGAGTGTCGTCGCGTGCACGTGATGAATACATACTGCGATATCCTACTCGTCGTGTACCTGATGTTAGCGTATTTGATGGAACTTATCGAAGACTACGAGAAACTGGTTCCTTACAAAGACGGCGGACTGACATGGGACGACCACGTATCTTTGACGAAGACGAAGAAAACGAAATACGACGTCTCTTTGAGGTGGACCCAACCACATCTACAAATGTTGTCGCACAAACAGCTTGGTATTTCGCAGTGGAAGGTATGGTTTGTAATGCATACTGTTAGGCAACACCCTTACCACTATACGCCCGTGCAAGTCATTGAAGAAGGGGATCCGTTGCGACGATTAGAATTCTGCAGATTTATACTCAATACCGATGTCGAAGATGCATCTTTTTTTAAGAAAATACTATGGACTGACAAGTCGAAATTCGACAAAGACGGTCTTACAAACTACCACAATGCCCACTATTGGGCTTCTAAAGAGGAAGGCAACCCAAACAAAAAAAGAACGAAAGGATCACAAACAAGATTCAGCTTAAATGTGTGGATGGGTATAATTTCAAATTATTTGGTTGGGCCATTCTTCCTGCCAGATAATTTGAATGGCGAGGAATACGACAATTTTTTGCGGAACGATTTACCTAATTTGATGGAAGACCTACCTATTGGTTTGACACAAAACATGTACTTTCAACACGATGGCTGCCCAGCTCACTACAGAGGAAGTGTTCGTGCATGGCTCAATGACAATTATCCCAACAAATGGATTGGAAGAGGCGGACCCATACCTTGGCCGGCGAGAAGCCCAGACCTAATACCGATGGATTTTTATGTGTGGGGTCACATGAAAAGTCTCGTATACGACCAGATGACTCCTATCGACGTGGATGTCCTAAGACAAAAAATAATTGATGCGGCTGACGAAATGAGGTGGCACCTCACAACCAGCGTTGTGAAAAGTAATTTTAAGAAAAAGAATGAGAATTTGTGTTAGAAATAGGGGCGACCATATAGAATATGTATTATAATTAATAAAAAATATTAAATTGCAAGGTTTTTTGTTTTATTTGTGTATTTTTCGTATTTTCACCTAGAACTAAAAATTTACCTTTTGCTACCCGAGCCCGCTTTAGGTGTCATTCTGTGTACAATTTTCCTATTAAACTCCTAGTATTATAGCTTTTTTGATAGCTAAAAAGACGTAAAAGTTTTTTAAAATAATTTGCAGAATAACTTCCATACATTTTTTTTCTCTTTATTGATTTAAAGTAGGAAACACTTGGTAAAAATTCGTAATTTAGAAACATTAACAAGCCGCCATTTGAAACTGTTAGTAATTCAAATTTTTTTGATGATTTTTATTACTTGACATACAGACTAACTAAAAAATAACTAAAAAATCGCACTCGAGAACCCCTAATAAAAAAAATCGATATAAAAGCAAAAAAAAACATGTTTTTTTTTTAGAAAATCTTTAAACTTCAATATCTCGAAAACGGTTAAGTTTAGGACATCATGTCATAGACTCAAATCGGTCAGAAACGACCTAAACTATAACGTCCTTAATTATCTAGGACGACTTTCCCTGTAACTCTGTATATATATAAAAACATATTAGTTTTGTCGGTGTCATACTTTTCGGAAAAATAATAGTACTTGCTCCTTTCGAGACATTTTGTATGCTTAAGTAAACATGCAGTTTATCTGCTAAATGTCTGTCTAAGTTCGTTATTTATTTTACCGGTATCATCAAAAATTATCTTAATTAAATATACTTAGCAGTGTATATTTAACGAATATCCTTGTTTATGTGAAACTGTTTATTCGTTGACAGATTGGTAAATATTTTAAAAGGTTTACAGGAACCTTGTTTATCGGTACTCCTTATCAAAAGACGTGTGGGTGGGCTTAGAAACTAACACTATAATAAATGCTGCGTATTATTGGTTAAAATTTATTGTATAAAACATCTACGAAGAAAATAAACTTTCTTTACTAACAATTAATGAGTTAATTATGCTAATAAAGATTCATTTATTTACTAGTGAAAAAATATGATTGACTTCACATTAGATAGCCTTAATATTTTACAATTAAATTGCTAATTCATTCTGCATAATTACTTAGTATTTGCACTTGACAGATGTAATTGCAATGTACTTAACGTTATTAAACGTAAGTTGTTTTGGCATCTTCATATTTCTTGTTTTTAATTTTTTATGCTTCTAGTTTAATATTGTATTTGCTTTATTATTTTTTAAGGGCATAGTTTTCTAGGAATCAAGGATGCAGGCGAGCGGCTCTATTCTGAATATGTTTAGGAGCAGAGCCCCAAATATGAGAATAGTATTTCGTTGTTAGTCGAATTTGAACTTTGTACAAAATTAACAGCTGTTGAGGAGTGTAATAAAGTTTTCGAGTTCGAAATATTTACTCCTAGCTTTTGAGAAGCGCTGTTGGCTATGCATGCAACATGTTTATGCCAAGCCACATTTTCTTCTAAATTATCGCCCAACTAATTGAGTGATGATATCAGAGAAATGGAGTGTATCGACACGACTATGTCGGGTTTAGTAACGTTAACTTTTTTAGAAAAAAAACTGCCGCCACAGTAGTAGTCCGAAAACCCGAAAAGCTGGCCATAATGTAAGAAACAAAAGGTTCTATTTATGAATTTTTACCTATTTGAATACTTCTGCAATTAGCCTGCTATTATATACGACCATTTCAGGTGCATCTTCCACTTGTACCTGTCCTCATAACTGTCATTTCATTTCGAAGCGTCGAGTGCCAGAAACCTCGGGAATCACGTCAAACGTAATCAAGTTTAAACTATTGTAGAAAGTACAAAAATTGAAAGAATTTTAATTGTATGAAATGAAATTCTGTCCTTGAAGGTGAGTACAATTCATTGTGTTTCTGGAATTTCATATTTAATTAATGTTAAGAGAGTAACTAACTATTCAATTATCGAGTTTTTTAAGAAGATATTCCCAAAAATCTTTAAAGAATAAGCAATAAGTTAAAAATTCCATTGAGTTCTAACGTGAAGTTAGTTGAAGGTTATTTATTAAACTTTTTTTGCTAAAATATCGAAAATTGAGTGCTAGATGTCGTAAGTTTGTTCGTTTTTTTTTGCGAATGTGGGCGTGGACGCAATTGACGTGTATTTGTTAAAATTCGGGGGAAGTGTTAAAAATTTCAAAAAATTGTGGAAAATTTCAACTAATTGTTTAAAAATTCTAGAATTGTTGTAAAATGTGAAAAATAGTCAACAAATTCCAGTAAATTTTGCAAAATTGGAAAAAATACTTTAAAAATTCTGTAAATTGTTGCAAAATTATAAATTTAGTTAAACAATTTGGGTAAATGTGGCAACATGTAACAAATTGTTTATAACTTCGGGAAATTGTTGCTAATATTGAAAAATATTTGAAAATTTCAATAAAATATTACTAAATTGGAAAATATATATATACATAATCGATAAACCTCTTACACTCGTAGGTGTGACTACTTTTTTCTGCAAATTTACTCCACTTATCTATATTTTAAAGCTAGTTGTTTCGCCTCAGCCCAGGATTTCCTCTTCTCTTCAGTATTTACAGTATTGTTCCATGTTTCCCTCGATCTCCTCCTTCTAATTTTTCCAGTCACACTTGCATTCCACACCATTTTGACTTTATCATAATCATTCTCACTATGTTTCCAGTCCATTTTAACTTCTTTTCCTCTATTTTTTTCTTTTAGCGATATTACATTCAGTTGGAAAAATATTTTTAAAAACATTCTGAAAATTGTTTCCCAATGTAGCAGATTGTTTAAAAAAATTCATAAAAAGGTTTCATAAAAATAACTCACACGTTTTTTCCGAAAATAGTCCGCCATTTTGTTTTTTGAAATTTGAACGTTATATTTCGTAATCAGCTACCCCAAAACCTGAATGTATAACAGAGTTTCATAAAAATATCTCACGGTTTTCCAAAAATGGTCCTCAATTTTGGAGCCGCCATTTTGTTTTTGGAAATTTTGAACTTCATATTTGTAATAAGCTGCCCCAAAAAAACACCAATTTATGTAGAGTACTCATAAAAATAACTCACGTTTTTTTTCCAAAAATAGTCCGCCATTTTATAGCTATGCCATTTTGTTTTATGAAAATTTTGAGCTCATATTCGTGATCAGCGGTCCCAATAACCCAGGTATATCAGGTTTTGTCGAAAATCGAATAATACTTTTAGTGCATATTTTAGCCACCGTTTCGGGATATTTTTCCTTCTGTGTTCCGCCTTGAATTTTTCGGGCGTTTTAAATCTACTTTTCGTTACTGTCATCCCAAGATAGAATTTATTTCCCCCCCAGTTAATGAAGAATACTGTCATCTGCAAGAGCTATATATTAGATTTTCTGGTCTTTCTAGCACAATCGTTAGTGTAAATGAGGAAGAGATGAGGAGACAGTATTGAGCAGCCTTGGGACACAAGACAGCCGGCATGATAGTGAAGGTACTGGAAAGAAATCCGTTGGCTGTGACACTCGTAAATCCGACGCTCTCTGAGGAAATATGAGAGTCATAAACAAAAACTTTTCAGACATACCATAAAAGCGTATCTTAGCCAATCTGTCCATGTCAAACACGGTCGAATGCCTTGGATATAAAGTATAACCGCTCGAGATTCTCTAAAGTGTTCAACTACATTGTTCCAGACATGTGTTACGTAAGTTAGCAGATCTCCTGTTGATCTTTGCTAACGAAAGCCATATGGATGGTTCGCTTAAAATATCGAATTCTTCTAGATATTTTAGACGCTGCTGATGGAGTAGCTTTGTCCATAACTCTCGATATTATTGAAAGCAGTGCGACTGATCGGTGGCTGTTTCAGCAGCTAGATCTTCTTGCCTTTTTTTTTATTCTTTTTTTTAGGGTATCGGCTGAAGTGTAGCGAGGGCGCATTTTCAGGAGGAAGCAAATATTCCCTCCCCCAGGTACGAACAAAGATGTTACGACTTATGACGTTAGGATTTTCACGCCGTTGTCGGTAGGCCAAAAAGATTTTTAAAAAAATTAAAAAAGCAACAGCTTATTTGCATTTTCGGTCGAACCCTTTATTCCAATGAAATGAAGGATTGGCAATAAAAATCGGTTTAAAAAAAGTCTTAATTACAATTTTACCAAAATTATCATTTTTTATATGGCTAATAGTCTTAATGCAGATCCCACGAGGCATCGTCCGGTGTAATAACATCGCATGGACTTAAGATGTCTGAAGTTGTTCTTACGAGTCTCACGTGACTGTGCTGATGTCTTCCAAGTTTCACTGTGGGAAATGAATAGCATGCTGAAACTCGGAAGACCAAAATATTGGGAGGTAAAATGGCGCCCTGTTTGGATCTCCAGATGAGGGTTGCTTCGGGGGCATAAATACGTGGAGATCGAAATTTTAAACATAAAGACAATTTTCACTATTATGGAGGCAACGGGATAATTAATTAAAGAGAACAGTGAAGGCACTTTATCAAATCTCAGACATTGTTTACACTCTGCAGAAAACAATGCATTTGAGAAAACGATCCACATTTTGTGAAAACTCACTTAAAAGGTGTAAAGACAATCACTCTTAAATGTGACCTAATCTTGGTTGATTAATTACTAATGAGTACCGTCAAGGAGAGGATCTTGAAATGGGTAAAATAATAATAACTACTATGTTCAATTATTGCAGTTGTAGAGAATGACTACTGGAATTTTGCCCTTTTCACCACAAAGAGTATATAAGTCAACAAGTCTAATATAGTACTTCTGGATCAAATAACAAATAAGAATGTTCGTAAATTGACTTTTCAGCATCTGCTGAAATCAATATAATTTTCAAAGAGGAGGTAAAACATTCCAACGTTTACACTATGAAATTGCTCAGGGAAATGAGTGTATTCGATAGAGAGAAAGAGTAATCATCATTACCTGATCATGTTTGAATGAGAGAGCTTATGTCAATTAAAGCCCCAGAGTTTGTCGCGCCCGACTTTTTTTCAAATAATAATAAATTTAATTTGACAAATACGAATCACACACACACACACACACACACACACACACCAAACATTGGACACACACACACACACACACACACACACACACACACACACACACAAAACACACACACACACACACACACACTCACACACACACACACACACACACACACACACACACACACA
>CM032452.1:38713927-38741427 GCA_019049505.1 Pachyrhynchus sulphureomaculatus
ACTTGCAGTTTACACCCAAAAATTTTGTCTTGAATATACATGTAACATATGATGTCATCATCTTCATATAACACAATTAAATACCATCATCATCAATTCGGTTTTTTATAACGTTCTTCGCCTTCCGGTTCCCAGTTTCCATCCTCTTCGATCTTCCCAACCTCCGGGTCTTAGATTTCTCTCTAACATTGCCCTCTGCAAACCTCTAAACCAAATCACTCTTGGTCTCCCTCTTCTACTCCTTTCGCTTGTAAAAATTGGCTACTATGCTGGGCAAGCGCACAAGAGTTTTTCTTTAATCTGCAGTCAGCAAATAATTTTGCTGAAACCAAAATCCTATGTAAAGAGAGAAATCTCGGCAGGAGAATCTTTAGGGAGATGGTGGAAATCCACCTTGAACCGAATTCGATCAATAAAAAAACTGACATTGAAGATCTGAGTTTAATTTTCTCCAATCTATTACAAATAGGCAGTCAAAATGAAAACTCTTACAACATATCTGAGATATCTCTCTGATAATAATCCCACTGAATTTTACTAACTTTTCAACTTTAAAACGATCAAACAAAATGTCAACGTCATTCTACTTTCAAATATAAATTAACTACAACTTAACTAACAGATAGAAATACACTGCCCTTAGCAAAATGACAAGAGAACATAAGAAAAAAATCCTTTATAAATTAATATCACTTTACAACCACACAATTCTTCGTACCATACTAACAAAATGAAGTAAAAATTTATTATATTTCCCAGAGATGAGTACCTCGAGTTTTTCTCATGTTTTTACTGATGAACAAGTGTAATATAGTGCCCCCACAAAGAACAATTTTTGAACACACCACTTAACAGTAAGTACTTTAATGTTATATATAAAATAGGGTTGTTCTTTACTTTTAATCTCAAAAATACTGATAATCTACTATAATTGTAGCCCTGATGAAGAAAATGAAATATTTTCGAAAGCTTGGCGTAGCTAAAAAGGTGTCAAAAACTTTTTAGTTCTTTCCCACAGACCGCTTACCCCAAGAACATAATACTGCTGTTTAATTACCCGGTCAAGACTACCCTTCTCCTATATATATATATATATATATATATATATATATATATATATATATATATATATATATATATATAAATATACTACACTGATATATGAATATTTAACAGTTATTTAAACGTTATTTATTAACATTAAAAATTGATATTATTCCTTTGTATTTGTTTTCATCACATTGAGTAACATTGTATCAAGAAATGGAATAAATACTATTGATAACTGAAAGGCAAAGAAAATAAACAAAAAATTTTGAAGAAATAAAGTTTAAAGTAATACTACATGTGTTATCTTTTCTAAAACGAACGAATTTCTTTTTATGATTTTCAAGAGTTCTAACTGATTTAACGGATTGTTTTTCTTCACTGCATACTAAAGCGGATTTAAAAAATTCTTTATCTGACTAAATACACATTCTCTAAGCGAACCAAAATTTATTTTTTACTTTAAATTTGTACCTTAATATACTTGGTGCATGTCCTCCAGTACCTTAGAATAATAGTTTTTATCTAACTTATAAAGGACCCCGCACGTTTCTTGTGGATAGTGCCCCCCGGTAAAATTGTCTGAAATCGATATATGTTATTCTTCTCGAGCTCCTGATGAAAACTTAGCATGGGCACAAAGTCGAAAAATGGACAGTTTTTCAGATATCGGGGGTAGAAAGACGATTTTCGGAGGTCTTGTCGACAACAGCATAGAGCCGTGAGGTTGTTTTATGCACCATTCTCCGGGATATATGAGGATTTTTCGGTCGCCGATTTCAAATCTGGCGTCAAAAATGACATCTGACAGTTGGCAGCTGTCAAAAAACTCGCCTCATTTCTAATAAAATGCCTATCAGAATACATACGTCGGGATATTTTTACGGTCGCTGATTCCAATTCCGCTGTTAAAAATGACATTTGAAACTTGACAGCTACCAACAAAATATCAACTCACCTCACTTGCACCAAATTGTTATCAGAATTTATATCAGATGGTTTTTTTTTAAATACTTTGGGGTGCTTACTTACTGTGCGTTCCCCGTGCCTCTCACGATTGGAGTGCTTCATTAGGGTGAATTCCCGTGCCTATCAGGATTAGGTTGAGTCCCATTTTATTAAAAATAAGGTGAGTTGTCAACTGTCATATGTCACTATTGACACCAGATTTAGAATCAGCGACCGAAAAAAAACCCCCGTATACCTCAAGATCTTCGAAAATAGTCTTTCATCCCGCGATATCTGAAAAAACTGTCCATTTTCCAACTTTGTACCCATGGGAACTTTTGATCAGGAGCTCAAGAGGAATAACATATATCGATTTCAGACAATTTTACCGAGGGCCACTTCCCATAAGAAATGTGTGAGGTCCTTACTCATTAACAGTACATTTTAGCATCCAATAAAAATTCCTTTCCAAAGAGCAATTTTTTCAAATTTGAGAAAAGGAAAAGGTTGTACAGAGCCAAATCTGGAAGTGAACATAGAATTAATTTCGCCATCGAAGGGGCGGACTTATGTATATGCTAAAAGAGGATTCTCTTTTCAGGCCAATGCAGATGTTTTTAGTGTTCCTTACGAAACACTTATAAGATAACTGCGGTGTCTGTCCATCTGTCACACACGATTTTCTCCAAAACTATTTGACATAGAAAGTTGAAATTTGGCACTAATATAGGAATTAATGGCTCCATCAGAACCGTATAATTTTAAAAGTTAAATTTTGAATTGAAGGGTTAGTTTTGGGGGGTGAAATCAGAAGCGAAAAAAAAATTTCCTAGGTGATCGAGTGGGGAGTCAAATGAAAGCTTGTGAAAACGCGAGTTTAAAAATATATATAACGTAATAATTGCGCACACTTTTTATTGTGTTGTTTCAAAAAATCTGTCTTCTCCCCTTGTCTGGAAAAGTACTAATCAAAAAATTATGAAACAATTCTGGAATATTGTCCACAGTGTACAGGACAAATTTTGTTGAAAATTCATTTGGAGTATGCGTCGAGCGAAATCATTGAACATTTTATTTCTCCGTGACAAAAATTTTTATTTTAAAAGAAACCAACGTACGGAACACTAATTGCGCAAGTCCGACTTGCACCTGGTCGGTAATTTTTTATCTAAAGTAAGTTGACTTGACATAATCCAAAACAATCTTCTTGTGCTTTTTTTCAAATAGTCGATAAGAATTACCTTATAAGAATACCAAACAAACTCTGGCTATTACCTTGCCAGTCGACAGAGGTGCTCCCCTCTTCTTCAGAGTTGATTCATCTTTAGCAAGATTGGGACTCTTGGGCACAATGATACTACACAGCAGTTATCACCACTACACCACTTTATCCTTGCACTCGATGTGCCTTGATTGAATTAAAACATTCAATCAATGCTCTTGATGATGCGAATATGGTTAATGAAATGAGCGTCAAGTACAAAAATAAACTGTTTTATGTAGTGCTGATAATTGCTCTGTAGTGATATCTTTAGCAGTCCACTGCTTTATTAGTTATTTGATCTCTGCATTATAGTGGTAAATTCAGGTTTCATCGACAGTTATAGAATGTTGCAAAATATCATTTTCATTCCCCTTAGAAAATTCCAGACGTGATCATAAAGTATTCAACCTCTCTCGTGTTTGAGTAGACCCGGCACTCCACGCGCGTTCGCCTTTCTTCCTTCCAGTGTCTCATGTAAAGTGTGTGAATTTATTCGTATGAGATGCCAACAATCTCCGCTATCTTTTTCAAACTTAATCGTCGATAATCCATCATCATTTGGTGAACGTATATGACTACATTCTCCACTTTTGGTCATCTAAAGCATTCCTAGTCAAAATGCTGATTCTCCCATTTCAAACCGCCTTCGTTTTCACAGTTGCGAAAGAAGACACACTAAATTTATTTCGCACTTAATTTCCGTTGGCATTTTCCCCTTAAACGAAGGTATACTTCAATTTATCCATTATCGACAAACCTCTACTTTTGATGGCAACCAGAAACATCAAACTTGAAGGGCTAAATTATCTCTAGATTAGGCTCTTTATCTTAACTCTATTAAATTATTCTGATGATTAGACAACTGATCTTAAGTTTATTTAAGAAATAGGTACTATATTAATGTTTGTTTTCTTAAGAAGCTTCCAGCGCCGGAAAGTTTAAAAATAAATATGTAAAGATTGCATCCCCGGTAGTCATAAGTGATTATGTTTCATTGTATACGAGCACGTATATGCTGTATTATTTTTACTAATTGAATGAATTAGTTGTTGTTACAAAGTAAAAATTATTTTGTCGTATTAATTGTCTTAATATGTATATTCTGTATCTGGCCGATTTTTTCTGCTTGGAGAAATCAGCTATTGTTAATCGCTGTGAAGTAAGACTGTACGGCCAGCGAACTTCAAGGGGTCACGAATTGTGTGAGTGACCTGGAACTATGAGGTACAACCCATTTCGATCAGATAAAGCGGATATGTAAGCTGGACAAACCGCAGGCCATTTGTGCTTATATCTCGCTACTGGTAAAAGAAACTGACACTTTGAGTGAACTGATTGACTCAAGGATGGTTATTAGTACTGCTATAAAGAGCCTGAATTACGGCGAAGAGAATATATGGCCCTTATGCAGGCACTCTGGTGTAAAGAACATATTAAGCCAAATATTACGAGAATACGTGGCTTATCTCGACAAATCCTACTATGTTCCATCGCCTCGAGAAGAACCGAATACCCTTTGTTAAACTTTATGAAAGAAAGAGAAGAATATAATGAAATATATATATATATATATATATATATATAATGAAATATATATATATATATATATATATATATATATATATATATATATATATATATATATATATATATATATATAGCCACAGATCTTGACAAATACCGATGAAAGCCATAGAGATGGACTTTCAGAAAATATATTAATCGAGATAATAAACAATTCCGTCTACCGGCTTGCCTCAGAATTACTGGAACTCAAACAATATATTGATGCAGGAAAATGAACAGCGTATTGAACAGATCTCAAGAAAAAGTTAGGAGGCTACACAATAAGTTTATCGGTCCTGATTAGGTAGATAACAACTGACGAGCGATTTAAAATCAAAGTAGAGTAAATAGTTAAGAAGCCTCGTCATATTCATGACACAATTTCTAAAGACTCCTAGAATATCATACAAGCGCTCACGGTCTAGATCAAATATGAACTCTGGTGAAGGTAAAAAAAATTACACTAGAACCAATTACATTCTGAAAGGATAGTTAGTCCAAAACAATCTCAAATGAGAACACTTCTGCCCTAATGAATACAGTTCTAATGGCAGAACAAAGATAATCATTTAATCACATAAGCAGCGGTTACAAATAACATTAAAGGCTCAAGAAATTTTGCCTCCCCAGGGCTAGATATCATCAGAAAATTTTGGCGGAACAAGTTATTTAGCATCCACGAATATCTAGCTAGAATATTTAGCACCTGGTTGCATAAGTGGCGAACAATTACTGAGTAATTTATCGACGGAAGAATAGTACTTATTCTCAAGAAGGGCTACTTGACTAATACCAAAAACTGTAGGCCAAGTGTTTAAACTTCTGTTACAATACACACTTATATTACCTATATCAGTTTACTCAACATGATTAAATGGGTTCTTCAAGACACCAGGGAGCTGCATAATGGGAAAAACGAGGGTCTCATTCAGAACTCCTCACGATATAATAGAAGTATGTCCATGACATGGATTGACCATTGGAAAGCATTCGACAGAACATCTCCTCCTGACCATTTACCTGCGAAGAAGATTAAAGCGGTGTCTGCTTTAATTAACTGCATAAAACGTTCCAGATTTCTCTAGAAAACAAATTTACCTTTACATCAAGTATTGAAGAAGATAGAAGCTGAGCGGATAACTTTTAATAGTCCAACTTTTGTCTGTATTACCCTGCTTCCTCTTTCAGTTGCTCTGCAAAGTCGTAGATATGCTAATGGTCCATCAATCACAGACATAAGATCCCTTATCTGTTTCATACGGATGACCTTAGGTTTTATGTTGGTTTAAACAGAAACCAATTACAAAGTATTAGCGGGATATTGGTATGTAATCTGAATTAAATCAACAATATTGTCAAAAACGGTATCGTGAATATCTAGAGAATCCCCATTCTTTAGAATTAAATACCGAAGAAATATACAAAACTCTCTAGGCAGTTTACAACACTATTTGCAGGACACCCCAACTACGAGGATGGTTAAAAAGTTCGCTGCCTCACCAAAAAATAATTATAATATTTTTATTATAGTACCCTCATTCATACTTCTTTGGTTGTCACAGTGTAAAATTTTGTTGCTGTAGAATTTGTGGTTTATAGGTTAGAACGAGTTTAGTGAGACCAAGTGCAGCGTTTTTGGAAAAATGGAGAAAATTGAACAACGTGCGGTCATCAAGTACCTGTTTAAAAAAAGATTAACACCGAAGGTGATCCACGATGATATGAAAACAACACTAGGGGAATCTGCTCCGTCATATACCACTGTGAAAAAATGGGTTGCAGAATTTAAACGTGGACGAGAGAGCATTGCAGATGACCCTCGCTGCGGCCAGCAAACGACATCTACGACTGAAGAAAACATCGGCAAAATGTGCGATCTGATATTGAAAGACCATAGATTAACTATCAGGGAGATTGCAGACTCTATAGACATCTCGTATGAATGAACACAAAACATCATTGTCAACAAACTCGGATTTTCTAAGATTTCCGCTAGGTGGGTCCCCAGATTGCTTTCAGTTGAACAAAAATGAATTCGACTCAGGATTTCTCGCGACTGTTTGGAGGTCCGCAAGATTTTCTTAACAGATTTGTGACAATCGACGAAACCTGGGTTCACCACTATACTCCAGAGTCAAAACAACAATCCAAATAGTGGAGAAAATCTGGTTAATCGACCCCAAAGAAAGCGAAGGCAATTCTGTCAGCTAGAAAAGTGATGGCATCAGTTTTTGGGATGCTTTCGAAAGGCGAAACAATAAACTTGACTTACTATTGCACCCTTTTGCGTCATTTACGTCAAGAAATTAAAGAGGATTACTGAGAAAGAAAGTTTTGTTCCATCAGGACAAGGCTCGCGTTCACACGTCTGTTGAGTCCATGGCTCAAATTCGTGATTGTGGTTTCGAATTGCTGCCTCACCCAGCTTGTTTTCCTGATTTGGCACCTTCGGATTTTCATCTGTTTCCAAACTTAAAAAATACATCGGTGACCAGAAATTTTCATCAAACGAAGAAATCGAAGCTGCAGTTGACCAGTATTTTGAAGACCTTGAGGAATCTTTTTTTCAAACAGGTGTGGAAGCTTTGAAAAGCGGATGGAATAAGTGCATAGAACCAGATGGAGATTACGTCGAAAAATAAAAATATTTTTGTACGTATTTTATTTTGTTTTCTTGAATAGGCCGTGAACTTTTCAATCCATCCTCGTATCGAAACCGTCCTCTGTAGTAAATTTAGAAAGCGACATAAAAAGATCTGGCCATTAGAACTTTCATGATGTGCTGCCATTAATATGAGTATACTGGCTGTACCGATACTGTTGCATTCCCTTATTCTGTTGAAGAGGATGAAAGAACTGTGAGATCTGGATGTTAGCATGCTTATAAGATAAGGTCTTCATCTTTTATCTTCCATTTCTTGAATATACCTTTCACGTCATCAACATAGAATGCATAGTCTTTCCCTGAAGATGATCCGTAACAATCAATGTAGGGATGTGCGTACCTTTCTGTTTAGGGCGATAGAACGAGCAGCCAAAGCATTTGGTCTGGCGGTAAACTTTGGTGATCTTACCGAATAGCTAAGTGATAAAGTTAGTCTAGTGGTCCTAACTATTAGAGTTGTGAAGAAGATTTACTGTATCTCAAGCTAACCTGAACCCCTACAATGAGGAGAGCCGTTGACCTTAGTTCTTTCAGATTGTTCAGGAAGATAAGTTGAATCGATGATCATTATTTAACCCGACGTAAGACGTGATCTTTACTATGCGGTTATATCGAGTGACGGCCTATGTGGACTGGACCCACAAGATTTGTCGCGTCGGATTTTTCTCTTCAATGAATAATAAAGAGTATCATGGAACCAAGATGTTCTTAGGAAGCAAACTAATTATTAACGCCCTTATTTGTATTCAGGTTCATATCAATAAGAGAAAAGTGTACACTGTCTATTTAAATTAAAGCCACAAGAGTAGGTTCTAAGTGTACTTAAAGTCAATAAAATTGATGCTCTAGAGAGATCTCTAACTGTTAAGGAACTTAATAGGGGCGGCAGTAACTTGAATTTTATCACACAAAAGTTGCCTATTAGAAAACAAATATGATACAGGACCTCTCCCAACAAAAACTACAACAGTGTGAAAAGTGTATATGCATAATAAACTAAATGCTCTGAAGATAGAAATATCACAGTCACAATCAGAGTACATTATCAATGAAAGAATTAGAAGAACAACGATCATGAAAATTACCATAATGAAAATATTGAGCAACAACTACACCGGTGAGCAAAAAAATCGACTCAAACGATTTTGCTTGATTTAATACTGATCCCTAAATTTAATTTTCAAACGTTGGTATTATTTTTGGTATCATTAGAATGTTGATATTCCAATAATACCAAAAACATTTGGATTTCCAAAAAGTTTTACTGATTAAAGCGGTTTTACCCAATAGAACCGTTTTTGCTTGCTCAGCCACGTACTTGTTGCGCGCTATTCATCCCTATACAAATACATGCTACTGCATTTTCCTATCATTTCTTTATCGGAACTTGAACCGTCAACATCTCTGTTATACTCGTAGCTGCTCATTGCTATTGCAAGAAGGGCAGAGCTAACGTGTAATCGCTACGCAACTGCACCTGAACTAGTCAGCTGTCTCCAGAGTCTACGGACATTACCAAGAGACAAGTATGCCAGGATTAGGAAAAAGAAAGTCGCGAGACCGGCTTGACCGGCGTTGAGGTTCAGCAGGAGCTCCGACAAGTTCTTGGTCGAGCTGTCAGTCATTAGATAGTCAGAAGAAGGCTTAAAGAAGTTAACCTAACTCCGAAAAGACCAGCTAACGGACCCAAATTGGTAGCAACCCATCGGCAAAGGCGACTCAGATTTGGCCGAGAACTTATCGACTGGACCGTAGAGCAATGGCGCTCCGTTTTATTCTACCACGAGTCCCGAATGTGCCTACATGGCAATGATGGAAGGAGGTGCATCTATAGGATGTCTGGGGAGCGCTATGCACAGTGCTGCGTTACTGAAACGGTCACCTACGGAGAAAGTTCTATCATAGTGTGGGGAGGTATCTCACTGGATGCCAAAACTGATCTGATTTTCGTGACTCATGAGACTAGTAGCGGTAGATTAACTGCTCACCGATACATAGAGAAGATCCTTCAGGAACACGTCGTTCCTTACGATGGGTTTGTTGGCGACAGTTTCATGCTAATGCACGACAATGCGAGTCCACATGCTGCTGCATCGGTGCGGCAATAGCAAAGGGAAGTGGGAAGATCCACATTAGATTGGCCAGCGCGGAGTCGTGACCTCAATCCAATCGAGTACATATGGGATGAGCTCAAAGGAAGGGTACGAGTCAGAAATTCGACCCCTGCATCGGTGAGGGACTTAAAAGTTGCGATGGCGGAAGAGTGAGAAAAAATCCCACTGACAGTGGTGAAAAAGCTTACCCATGCCATGAAAAACAAGCTGGAAGCCATAATAAGGGTTAAGGGGATAATACAAAATATTGATTTTGGTTTTTATCAATAAATTTAATTGTTAAACTTTTCCTTTCTCTGATCTCTATCAATCCTTGTTCTCCTTGTTTCCCCTTTAAATCATTTTAATTATTAAAAAACATGAAGTATGCTAAGGAATTTGGTTTCATTCGAAAGAGGATAGAATGGGCTTTTAAATGATACTAAAATCCGTAAAAATAAATTCTAGGATTAAATGGAGCCAAATAGTTTCAGTCGATTGCTCACTAGTGTATATTGATATGGAGTATGGGTACAGAATGGGCGGCGAACAGGTACTCAAGCAAAAAATAATCTGAGAAAATTCCAAAATCAACTTAAAAATATTAGTTATTAGCTTCAAATAAATAAATGGGATACGTGCAGAATGTAAAACGAAGCTGCATGTCTCCACGCTCTATGTTGGGAGTTTAATAAAAAAAAAAACTACGCGCATAGTAGAAAATAAACGCTACAATTTAATTAAATATATATTTTATATATACATATATATATATATATATATATATATATATATATATATATATATATATATATATATATATATATATATATATATACATAAATACATACATATATATATATATATATATATATATATATATATATATATATATATATATATATATATATATATATATATATATATATATATATATATATATATATATATATATATATATATATATATGTATATGTATATATATTATCAGTCTTATCGTACTTTATTAATGTTGTTGGCGCAAATAAAGTTTACTTCCGTTAATATTATATATAATACGTATTATCGTTAATTCAAAGGTAATGTTATCAGAAGTTAAAGTTAAAATAACGGACATTTACAAAACGTTCATTAAAGATTAAAATGTAACGATAGTTAAAAGTGGTTCATTAAATCGCAGTAATTCGATACATTATTGGAACCGAGTTAGAACTGTTTCCTGGTCTAATTAAAAACAATGAACGGTATTTATCTGCACAATTGCTTCGCTTCGTTTGCTATCGCTTGAATTACGTATGCAGGGGTCCGCTAGTGCCAGTTTGTTTTACCCGTTTTTTTTTTTGGCGGCTCCATTGTTTGAAGCATAGATTTATAAATTCAAGTTTAAAAATACAGCAATTTCAAAAATGCTCGATACTATCTTCAGTTTAATCCACCGGCTTTGTTATTTTTTATGATTTTACTTCTTATGTGTGTATTTGTGTCGGGCAGAGAATTAATTAGGTTTTTATGATTTAGTACTAGAATGAGAATCAACATATTTTTGAAGAGTTTAATCTTCTACTGAAAAGGCCGAAACAGTTGATATGGCATAAAAGTATACGTAGCTGGTTTTGTTTCTCTGGTGCTTTGTTTTTTTATGAGCATAGCACACGTGCTGCAAGGAAATCTTTAAAGCGCTACAGGACCGACGTGTGTGTAGAAAAAGTGATCCATGTTGTTGCTGTAAAATGTACTCGGGGTAAACACAGTCCTGGGTAAATCATTCCAAAGGGCGAGGTTCTTCATATAAAAGATATTTTGAAAAGGGTTGTACGAGAAGTGACAAGGTGAACATGATATGGATGTGATGTGTTAGCGCGGGAATATTTCTAGCATGCACCGTTTTTTTTTTTTTTAGGTGAAGGAAAAATAAAATATTCCCAACACATCTGGCCTATTGTTATGTCAGCCAGGTAATGTCGGATTCGGTTTAGAGCCGCCTACCGATTAAAAGAAAATACCCCACCTCTTCGTCAAGGACATGCTCCTGGAATTGCCCGAAGCATTACTTCTGTGAGCGACTCCTGTTCACCTAACTTCTTTCCCTTCGTTTTTCTTCTTCTTTCTTAATCTTCATTATGTCTTTAAGCATTTTTGCCACCAAGATACATTTCTGCTCACTTTCCATCATCATGTCTCCAATGCTTTCCTTTGTTATTCTATTCCCACTTTTTATCTCCGCTTCTCTTCTTTGTGTCTCAAATCTAATACATTGAAAAATACTATGTTCTGGACTGTCTTGTTGGTCACAGAACCAGCAGTCCTCATTTTCTTTCCTTTCTATCTTGTATAAATACGTGCCGAATATTCCATGACTAGAAATGGCTGGGGTGAGATAGTGATCAATTTCAGCCCATTTGCATATGTTCCATATCCTCACATCTTTTATAAAGGTCTTAGTCCATCCCAGGTATTGCTGCCACCTGTCCTACCATCTATCCATAGTTCTTTCCTTCAAACTTTTCTTATTTTCAGCTGTTCTCTTGTATACCCCTACTCACTCTTCCATTTGTAGATCGATTGGTGGTATCCCTATGACCATTCTTCTATTAACTCTTTGCAGAAGATTGAGGTACTTCATATACTTAATGGCCCTGGTCCAAATTAGAGCTGCATAGAGAGCCATAGATGTGCGAGTACTTTCCTTTGTTTTTGTCTTAGTCCATCGACATTTGGCAGAATCCTAGATAGTTTATTTATTACTCTATTTATCTTTTCACATGTTCTAACAATATGCGTTGTCATTCTCATGTCCTTATACAAGTGGATACCTAGGTATTTAATTGCATTTTATGTCCATTGACGTCTATTTGAAGATTCTTAATTTTACGTCTGCCGGAAAGAAGTACCATCTGTCTTTTCCTAGTTGCCACTCTAATACCCATATTTTGTACCAACATCTCCATAACCTAATAATGTACGTTGTCTTTTCCTCGAGTCTTTCTAACGTTATGTCACAAGTTACCGCTGCTAGGTCATCTGCAAAGGCCACAAAGTAATCTCCTTCTTCTGTTTTCGTTTTCAAGATCTTGTTGTAGAAGATGTTCCATAAGGTGGGACACAGAACTGAACTCTGGGGTAGTCGAGCATTGACCCTATGTTTATACATGCACCGCTTTGGGAGGAATTAAGCGGGCTATACCTACCGAACACTTGTAAAATAGACTCAAGTCGTTCTTCGATACGTCAAGGAATCAAGGTTGCTGGTTAGTTTTGGGTCTCCAATCTGGTGAACAGCTCTCTTCGGACAAATGCAGTGTATGTTTGGGGGTCGAGCCCCAAACGTGGGAGTAGTATTTCGCTGTTAATCGAATTTGAGTTTTGTACAGAATTAACAGGTGTTGTGGAGTATAAAGCTTTCTAGTTCGAATTAATATTTCCAATTTTTTTAGAATCCCTCTGTAACATGTTCATGCCAAGACACATTTGCTACCAAATTATTGTCCAGCAAATGAAAATGTTAGAGGAATGGAGTGCCCCAACATAACTATGTCGGGTTAGGAACGTTAACAGTTTTAGAATATTTGTTTGTATATGTACACTTATGTAACAATTTTTGTTACAGTCTGTCAAGTAAGGACGTGTCCGCGATAATTCATTTTTGGTAGATGTGATTCTAGCTATTCAACAAAATATCGGCAGAGAGAACGTTTGTCTACGACGCATTTTAGTACAAGTATCAGTCGATTCCGAACTTTTGTCAGAATCACATAAAATCCAAAATGAGTCACTTGTTTGCGCGTCGGTTCGAGGCAGTCTTTCTTTGTTCTCATCCAAAGGGGCCTAAAATGACATATTCCGCGGCCGCCAAATATGTTAGAAAATCGGTATCGTTTGTGATGAAGTGGATAAATCGTTTTAATAGGACGAGAACTGTCAACTTGGCTCGGTAGGCAAAATCACTCTGAAAATCGAAAAACCAATCGTGTCTTGGGTTTCGCGGGACCCGAAACTGACGCTGCTTCAAGGAGCGGCAAAAATAAATAAATCGGGTTTGAATGTGTCCCATGAGACCAGTCGACAACATCTTCCTGCTCATGATGTCAAATTCTGAAGCACGTTAAAGGAACCTTTGCTGGGCGAAAATCACGTCGTGAAGCGGCTCGCTTGGGCCCAGGATCAGATACTACAGTGGCCCCCACAATCGTCGGATGCCAACCCTATTAACAATGTTTGGTTCCTTGTAAGGAGAAAGCTCAGAGGAAAAACTCTGCGGAATTTGACTCAGTTGTCTCGCGAGAATCGAAAAATTTGCAACGTATGCAGAAAATCTCGTTGACAGCATGTCTCGAAGACACAAGGCGATTATTGATGCAGGAGGATTGGACAACTTACTAAGATAATTGCACCGTTGTCTGCATACCAAAGAATACACCGATGGCAAAAAATGTTCTCGAAACACATTTTTTTCTAGAATACAAGCGGTCACGTTCTTACGTGACAGACTGTACATAAAAACATATTAGGCCTCTTTCGCCAATTTTATATATAATAAAAAAGCCCACTAACTTCATTAACGCCTTTTTCACATCTACACGCGCTCACATCAACCCTCTTCTAATGCCGTTTTAACCACCTTTTATCAAAAAAGCACTAACCCTCTCTAATGCCTTTTTGACAAACAAAAAAAAAACTACTAATTTCATTAACGCCTGTTTCACATCTAACCGACCCCCATTACACACTAAAAATAATCAATACATTTCTAACAATAAACCTAATCGAGCAATTTTGATACATTTATCATGCAGTCCAGACTTGGTAACATCATCATTTGCTTCAGTCTCTGCAGAACTCTCCTAATGGTATAAACGTGACGTAAATGGAGGCATGTGAAAACCACTTTGTTCAGTTCTGCGTTCAGAAATCCCAGAACTTCAATAGTGACGGGATAATGGTTCAACCAGAAAAGGGGAAAAGGACATTGATCAATTTAATAAACTTCATTTCATATGAGCAAAACTGTTTGATCTTTGACTTAAAAAGGCTCGATTCCTTTTTGACAAGGTAGTATTACCAATATTAAATCCACTTGCCAAAACTAAACTATATGCGCTAAATCCACTTAATCCGTTTTATATATAAGGTAATTTTGGCACCAAAACTTGACCATTTATTTATTAGAAACATTTATCATCTCAAAAACAAGAAATCAAAATAACAACAGACCGCAAATCATTATTTAAACATATTTGTTCAATATTGGCGCAATATTTACTTAATAAAAATACTTTTAAAGATAAATTTATAAATAAATATAGAATAAAGTTACAGGTATCTAGGCAGAGTCGGATTAAAAGGTGTTTAATTTCTTAATCAAACTCCCATCCGTTTGTTCCGACTGTTGTGTTACTGTCATTCTTATCTTCATTAAATATGTTTTATTAATTGTTATTATTTGGTACTTTTGTTCTTGTTTTTCACATTTGGTAAAAATGGTTCCATGTTTGATTGACGAGCCTAAGCCAAGTCAACACAAACGCTATTACCATTGTGCATTAAGAAATGACCTAACAATGTTATATGTTTTCAAAATCACTGATTTCTGAATATTTTTGTGTATGTTTGTGTTGGGTCCTAATTGTTCTAAGTGTGTGTGAATGTTTTTGGTGTAAAGTCTCTGGCTGATATGACGAGAGGGACGATGATGACTTTTTCGTGTTTCCATAGCCTTTTTTACGTAGCTTGGTTTGACTCTAGTGGTTGTGTGTGTCCCGCTTCTGTATCGGTTGTGTTTGGGATTGATTTCGGTGGGTCCAGGCAGCGAGTAATTTTTTTCTTAGTGATTTCTTTGTCAGGTTTTGTGATTTTGTAATAGCAACGTCCAACGTGTTTGTTGATTTCTGTGTTGCAACTCATGCGTTGTTTTGATTTTCCAGCCTTGGCGGGTGTCGACTTACTCGCCGGCACAACACTTTTAGCAGGTCCACTTCCTTTTGCCCGGTCTTCATAGTTCTGGTCGAGCTGCCATTTCCCGCGACGTTCTCGATCGTTACGTTGCTCGCTCGATGCTTCTTTTATTGGTTTACTATTGTTTGGGGTGTTTTTAGTGTTCTATGGTCTCAGAAGCTCAAAGTGTCTCGATATTGGATTGCCTGTTAGTAGAAGGTAAATAGTTTGTGTGTTTTTTTGTGCTTTTGGTCTGTCTTTAAAAGTCATTATTGTTCTTCCTTGTTTTGAGAAGATATCAGCACACACAGCCCAACATGACTCAGGTAGCTCGTACTAGGGGAATTCTGGAATTCCCCTAGCCCCTGCGGGATTATTCATTATTATTACTATTTCGTTCATATCATTACTATCTCATATATTTACTTATTAATAGAGAAATTCTGCAACGCTTATTTTTCACATGCCTTTGTCGTTATCGTTATCTCATGCATGCGCAGTATTAATGCGAAAGAACTGTACTTTCATAATACTGCAGAATTGCAATAAAAAAAACTAAAAGTAATGTTATGTTAATATTCATCTTCTATAAACTTGAGGGATTATTATTTGATGGGTCGACACAAGTTTCAAAATTAAAGTTGTATCCAGCAGGTTTTTCCCACTTCCTTCAGTACTCCCAAGTTAATACGAATGTGTAATAACTAAAATTTCATTTAAAATTAGCACTAGTAAGAGTTATCACTAAACACTTTATTTTTTCACCCAACATGTTGTACACTGACCATGTTAGTATCATCAGGAGCGATTAGTAACTCAATAATCAATCATCATTCGTGATGATGCTCCCGTGATTTTAAAATAAAGTGTTTGTTATAGTAGTGATAACTATTCGGTAATGCCATTGTGCCAAAGATTGCAAAATCCCAACATAATCTGAACAAACTGTTGTCAGTGTTATTTACCATAAAGATTATAATGTCAATTTTACTGTATTTTTTTAATAGTTTGTACACCTAGGTAGGAACAAATAACCGGTCAAGTGCAAGTCGGACTGGCGCAATTAGTGTTCCGTCCGTTGATTGCTTTTAAAATAAAATTTTTTGTTACGCAGGGACAAAATGATCAATGACTTTACAATACACATTCCAAATGAATTTTCAACAAAATCTTTTTCCGATCTTTACTGAAAAATGACCTTAAAGTTTTGATTTTTTTTATATACCAGATACATTATTAAAGGTGATGCACTTCCATCAATTTCTATATTATTGCCAAATTTCAAACTTCTATGTCAAATAGTTTCGGAGAAAATCGGATGTGGCAGACGGACAGACATATACCGAAATTATCTTATACGTGTTCCATACGGAACATTAAAAACAAGCCCTGCCGTAATAGCTGTAAGAATAACGAACTTCAAAAAACCTCTCTTATAAGTTCCTAATTGTTATCCTTAATAAAGTTTTCTCTTATATGGTTTCAATGCTGGGCACCCTCTAAATGGTGGGCGCATGCTTCAAAAACCAATAACAGCTAAGTCTTTATATTTAATTTGTTCCCTTTATTATTGCGGTTGCTTCAAATAAAAATAAAGATAGTGGCCTGCCAAAATAAGAGTTGCAAAATTTCGCTATTGTTAATGGCACAAATAAATTTTAAATATATTTCTTTATTATTGTTAAAGGCACAAATGAAGTTTTTTATT
The DNA here is from genome assembly GCA_019049505.1 of Pachyrhynchus sulphureomaculatus. Classification (NCBI taxonomy): domain Eukaryota; kingdom Metazoa; phylum Arthropoda; class Insecta; order Coleoptera; family Curculionidae; genus Pachyrhynchus; species Pachyrhynchus sulphureomaculatus. The sequence continues at coordinate 38,731,150 of CM032452.1, forward strand.
TCCCTTAGTATTATTAAGTAAGATAAGGTATTCAGCTTATACAAAAACAAAATGGTTTTTTAAATAATACATAATACGTTTTGCTTTTGTAGTTCACAAATGCATTTTATTGGTGACTTTCAAGAACAGTAATAATTTGTATCTCATCTGTAATTGCTTTGTTCATTGTTTCGTTAGTTTTTTCGTTATTTAATCAATATGACTTGCAACTCTCGAATAGTGCCGAATTTGAAATGTTTTTCTAAAGCATAAATTTGTTTCTGTCTCTGTCTACATTACAAAGTGTAATATCAACTTGTTCAAAGATTCCTCCTATGTTCACATGTCTAGTGTTAGCACTCTAATAAAGTCAAGGGTCTGTGATACAATTTAATTATATTTATAGAATCATTGAATCATCACGTGAATATTTGTGTTTTAATATGATGATTCAATGTGTGTAACAATAAGTGTGTGGGGGAAGATGATTTCAAAAGATATAATTTTAAATAAATACATATACCCTGTTTAGAGCTCCCGTAATAAACGAATCTGTAAATTACAGTGCTTTTTATTATTTCTACCAGGTGTACAAGTATGAAATGCAAATTTCAGGCAACAGATGGTGCACCAATGCAGTTTGTGCTATAAAGATTTGACACTGCGCCATTTTGTTTTGTCACCAACAAGTATCAGAGGCGCACGAGTGATAAATTGGAAAAGTGTGTGCATAGTGTTGTTTTGTTGTGTTCAATATGTCGAAATTTATACCGAACAAAGAGCATTCGCGGATAGCATTAATTTTTTGTTTTTATTTAAAGAAAACTGCTGCTGAATTATACCGATTACTTCGAAAAGCTTATGGTGAACATGCTCCATCGCAAGATACGTGTGAACGATGGTTTCGGCGTTTCAAAAGTGATGATTTCGATGTTGTAGACAAGGAACGTGGAAACGCCGAAAAAATACGAAGATGTGGAATTGCAAGCATTGTTGAACAAAGATGATTCGCAAACACAAAAACAACTCGCCGAACAATTGGGCGTTAGTCAACAAGCTGTTTCCAATCGGCTACAAGAGATGGGAAAGATTCAGAAGGCCGGTAGATGGGTACCACATGAGTTGAACCACAGGCAAATGAAAAAGCGCAAAAACACGTGTGACATTTTGCTGGCTCGGTACAAAAGGAAGTCGTTTTTTGCATAGTATAGTTACAGAGGATGAAAAATGGATTTAATTTGAGAATCCCAAGTGCGCAAAAAATCATGGGTAGACCCAGGCGCACCATCCACATCGACCACAAGACCGAATCGCTTTGGCAGAAAGACGATGCTCTGTGTCTGGTGGGACCAGAGGCGCGTGGTCTATTATGAGCTGTTAAAAACCTGGGGAAACGGTTAATACTAAACGTTACCAACAACAATTGACCAATTTGAACCGTTCGCTGCTTGAAAAAAGGCTAGAATACCGAAAGAGGCAACACAAAGTCATTTTTTTTCATAATGCTCCATCACATACGGCAAAATCAGTTCGCGACACGTTGGAAACACTCACTGGGAAGTTTTACCCCATGCGGCTTACTCACCAGACTTGGCTCCTTCCGATTACCACTTGTTTGCATCGATGGGTCACGCACTTGCTGGGTAGCGCTTTGGTTCGTACGAAGATGTGAAGAAATGGCTCGTTAAATGGTTCGCAGTAAAAGGGGAAGATTTTTACTGGCGTGATATTCACAAATTGCTCGAAAGATACGAAAAATGTATAACAAGCGATGGACAATACTTTGAATAAAGCACTTTTTATCATTCTTCCGAATTTAACATGTTTTTTTTAAAAAAAAATCCGCATTTTATACTTGTACACCTGGTAATTTTAAGTGGATTGCTTACAAAATACCTGTAAAGGCTTTTTAAGTAGTTTTTATGTGCACGAAAAAGTTCCCTTCTAACTATGATGTGGAAATAGTAAAAAGTCGAAAGGTGCTATACGAGGGGATTTTTTTATGGACACAGCAACGAGCTCCAGGGGAATCACTTAACACGTTATAGGAGCGACACAGGTACGAAAAGTAGCGAGTCATATTGGTCTTGAATTGTTGTAAATTGTACTCGGTGGGAAACACAGACCTGGGCAAATTATTCTAAAGGAATCAAGTTCTCGATATAAGACACTGCTTGAAAATGATTGCACAAGAAATGACAAGCTTCAATCTCATATAAGTGTGATTTATTAGCGTGACGTGTATTCCTGGAATGCATTGCTCTGGGAAGAATGAAGCGGGTTACTTCCATCGAACACTTTTCATGAAAGTACATGTAGAATAAACTCAAGTCGCCAACCGTTCTTTGGTATTCCAAATTTCCGCTGTTAATCAGGTGAACAACCCTCTTTTGAATAGAATTCAACAAATGCAGAGTATGTGTGGAAGCAAAGCCTCAAACATGGCAAAGCCCCAAGTATGGGCGCAGTAGAATACAGTGAAGGCTTTAACAAGACTTGATTCGAGCCAAAAGTTAACTAACAACTAGTGAGGTGTAACTTGGTGTGCTAGGGTGCAACAAGCACCAGTCACTTTAATTGCGACAAACAAATTCTACTCATGGGACATTTTAGTGCTTCCAAATAACACTCACCATTGACAGTGTGTTTATCTTAGTAAATAATCAAAATTGTTTTCCTTTTGGAGAGAACTTGTTTTGTATTTTTTTGGAAGTGGTAGTTTTTCCAAGTCTGCACTTTGAAACCTTTGGGTAGTTTGAATTATTTTTAAAGGAATGTATGAGCTTTTCTGGAATGGTGAACTCTCAAAAACGTTTCATCTTCAACATTTTTTTTTTGTTTTTTTCCTTGATTTCTTTGTTATTCGAATTGGTTTTTCTCTTGCTGTATCACAATATCTTCACGAAAATACTGAGATTATCTGCTACAAATACACGAACTCTTAGAGTGTGTTTCTGGTATTCGAAGTAATACTACTTCCAGTTATTGTAAAACAACTGAAAATGGACGAAGTCCATATTCCAGTAGTTTACCCACTGATCTTTTATTCGTCAAATCCATCCTGAGATGCGTTTCGTCGTCGTATCACGGCTCGTCAGTCAAGCTAGGATTGGCAAACAAGAGAACAGAATTTACTGGTACTTATCTCAAGTTACGGAATACGATGGTAGGAAACAACGAATTTCATTACGTACGCATACGTATTACTCCATCGAAAATTGACACAGTAGCTTTCCAGCCGACAGAGTCATTGACACAGTCAATGCTTAAAAGCAGGTAGCGCTTTTCAAGCGATCCTCCTCAGGCACATGAAGTTAATGTAAAACAACTAAAAACGGGCGAAGTCCATATTTCAGTGTTCGCTAGGTATGCGTATTTATACAAAATCGTTGTATCCTGCCATCTTACTTCGTAACTTCTGGGATAAGTACCAGTAAATTCTGTTCTCTTGTTTGTCTATTCTAATCTGACTGACGAGCCGTGATATGGCGAAACGGGTCTCAGGCTGGATTTGATGAATAAAAGAACAGTGGGTAAACTGCTGGAATATGGACTTCGTCCGTTTTCCATTATTTTACATTAACTTCATGTGCCTGAGGAGGATCCCTTGAAAAGCGCTGCTTTTAAGCGTTGACTGTGTCAACCTTTCTGTCGGCTCGCAAGCTGCTGTGTCAGTTTTCGATGGAGTAATAGGTATGCGTACTTAATACAATTCGTTGTATCCTACCATCGTAATAGTACTTCCCTTGTGTTTGACTGTTAAATATACTCTCGTAACTCAGTCATGTGCCAATATTTTACTCTAAAATTAAAACTAAAAATCAGGAAAAGATGAACCTTTAAAATGATATAATAAACTTGAAGATGACGCCACTAGTTTATAATATAAAGCATTAATACTGAAAATTAATTATCCAGTGTGTCTACAAGGGAAAGTTTGTACTGAGTCAAATTCAGTGTTTACCGTTAAATTACATTTGCGAGAAAAGTACTTGATAAACAACTCTCTAATTTTTTTGTGCGAAGTAAGCTATTCTTGAATTCTTTGAAGTAAATATTTTTAGCTGGGAAGCCCTGTATATTACAAAAAAAAACATTCATATTAATATAACCTAAAAAAAATAAAGCAATAGAAATTCAAGCAATTTAATGTTAACGATTTCGATCTACGACATTTTTGTGTCAAGTGAAACAATTTAGTCACTTTACAACTTTCCCACTAGAATTATACGACCCGTAAAGTTAATCGTCTTCAGAGTAGCGTTAAATAAAGACACTTCAACAAATTATATGATGTTATGTTAGACAAGCAGGCTGAAAGTGTGCGTTAAGTCCTTGAAACTGGTTGTAGCAATATGATAATTAAATTATAAGAACTTAGAGTGGAATAAATAAAGACGCATCAGAAAAAAAAAAACGGATAGATGGTTTTTGATAAAATAAACACTTACAAAAGTATGTTTTTGTTTACGCTCTATCACTTGCCAAATCAATTTCTTTAGCATCTTTAGGAGAATATTAAACTTTTCGTAAAGAATGACTAAATAAAAATTAACTAGAAACATTCACCATTTGGCAAAATAAGTTCTATCCCTTAAAAATGCGACAAAAATCATCACGACCCACTTTTAGTAGTTTTTTAGTTACAAAATATATCGAAATTTTAAATGTCAAAAGTTGTCTTTCAGTACTAAACCAGAATCAGTTAACAAATAAGAAGTCGCTGAGGTTCCGACTTTAGGTTAAAACTGGAATAAACTGTTTTGAATCCATTTTTTGAGTTTGCTGAAAGACTCAAATTAGGTCAAAGATCCGATTTATGTTATGTGATTTTCAAATCAAGCGCTTCTTCCTTTTCAACCAGAAATGGAATGGAGGATGATTAAAAGGATTAAGGAAAAGAGAAATTTTAGCCTCCCCCTCACCTATTTTGTTTCCCAGTCAGACAAATAGGTGGTCAATGAAAAACCACTAGCTGAAATGGTATTAGAAGTCAGATTAGTGGTACAAAAACCATTGTATGTTTAATGTCCAATTCTCTCTACCTCTGGTAGAATACAACGAATTGAATAAAGTGCGCATACCTATTACTCCATCGAAAGCTGACACAGCAGCTTTCGAACCGACAGAGTGGTTGACACAGTCAACGCTTTAAAAGCAGGTAGCGCTTTTTTCGAGGAATCCTTCCTCAAGTATATATAATTATTGTAAAGCAACTAAAAATAGACAAAGTCCATATTCCAGCGCTTACTAGCTGTTCTCTTGTCTGTCATATCGTCAGTCAGGCTAGGATTGACAAATTGTTTGTCAATCCTAGCCTGACTGACGAGCCGTGATACGGCGAAACGCGTGTCAGGATGGATTTGACAGACAAGAGAACAGCTAGTAAGCTGCTGGAATATGGACTTTGTCTATTTTCAGTTGCTTTACAATAATTACTCTCTACCTCTGTTTGCTGTTAAATTATAATCAGTTATGATCAGTGTCTGGAAATCGAAAACACAACAGTTAGTCGGTTGTAAATAGTTCAAATGACGTTTATCATCATCATTTTTGATTTATAAAAAGCAAATAACAAAACACTGGGATAGTGTGCTCAAGCGACTCCTCCGTGTTATATTAGACGTAAAAAATCATATGATTGCATGATATGCAGCTTCTTAAACCTTATTATTCATGTGATGGTATGAGGTACGTCACTCCAGCATTTTATATGTTAGTTGAATAAGTATTTGAGATAATACTCTTTTGCAGGTATCTGCTCATTCTGTTAGTACTGATTTTTTTTCATATTTATTTTATAAAATTCCCTTTATTTTTGACACACACACACTTTTTAGAGATATCTCTCAACATCTAATTCATGCAGTATATATATATATATATATATATATATATATATATATATATATATATATATATATATATATATATATATCTAGAAGTTCGCGGATTTCTGAGTACAGAACTGAACCAAGTGGCCTCTATTGAGATCAGCTATACACTATTAGTACAGTTCCACAAAAACTGAAGTAAATGGTCTGATAATGCCAGGTTTGGATTGTATGGTGAATGTATCAAAATTTCCCAGCAGAGTGCCCTTAATTTTTGGCGTGTCGTCAAAGATACGTGTGATCTGATGTTATAATGGGATGCAACGCCTTTTTTGTTAGTCAATTCTGGCCGCTCTCTCTGAACTACTCACTGAAATTAGATTAACTCTTAATTCTACAGATCAGAATCCATCGTCCCAGCGATATTATGACTGCGGTGTGTGCCATCTTGGACATTGAAATTTCCAGAACGAATGCATGCGTAAACAACATCCGATTAGTTTTACGAGAGAAAGGCAACTTTAAAGCCATCTGGTGAAAATAATGCCTGATAATATTTGGATAACCTATAATATTATTATGTTTTTTTGACTTGTTGATTCGTTCATTTTACGTTTAATATTTTAGGAGATATTAAAAATAAATTAGTTTTTCCTTCATTTAATTCTAAGCCAAGGTTATTTTGTAGGTTTTTTTTTTAATCATTGTAGTCAACAAAGGCTAAAATACCTCTATATGATTTTTATTGAGAAAATGACATTTCACTAACAAGTCTTGAAATTTAGGTATTAATAATTTTAATTAGCTAATAATAATAAATAAAAAGCCTTTTAGGCTTTAGCTTGATCTAGGAAAAACTATTTTAGTGTCAAACCTAAATCATCCTTATTAATTACAAAGTTTTTAAGTTAACAAAGTAAAGTTGCTGTACTAAAATTTGCTGTACAACCTGACTGATTATTAGGTAAAAAAAATAAAAAAATACTTGTTACTATATTTTACTAATTAATCGAATTCTGGACGTTCTAAAATTTTCGACATTATAGGAATCAAAAAAGACTCAAAACCTCCAAATGCGATTCAACATGAACAGTAGATTCAAGGAAAGGGGACTAGAAACGATTAGTTACGATCAGATTGAATGTAAAGTTTTCCAGATGTGTGCATAGTTTTAACTAGTAGAGAAGAAAACAAATAATATTATATTTATAAGTAACTGAATATTTTCTCAATTTATAATTTAATAAGTTATATATAAATACATGTAATCTGCTATTAAAATTAACAAATATAAGTAACACCGACAAGCATCCAATAAGTTTTACTACTAGACCACCAGCGATCATTAACATTTTTAGGGGCGGTGCATGGACGTTGGATACGGTAATTTTTTTGTATAAGATAGTATTGAAATTCTCTCTAGAGTTTTCTACTTGTGCTGCACTCATTGCACTTTTTAATGGAGCATTGGTTTGAGGGAAACCTATACTATGAATGATCGAATCAAAATTCTCGAAATAATATTTCGAGTATTTGAAATTTGGGAATTGATATAATATTGATTTTCCCATTACTTCAGAAAAAGTTATTGAAAATTGAACAATTTATTATTATGTTTCATTGGATTTAGCCAATCATTGTTAATACTTATCTTTAACATTCGTGTGGTTATATCATCAGTGTCACTAGAATCTATAATGTTTTCAGATAGAACATTTACAATAACATAAATAGATTTTAAATTTAGACACGCGTCTGGATCGGCATTAGGATATTCATTACTGGAGCAAGCTAAAACTAAACTTAGATGTGGTGCCACTTTTTGCAGAGTTTATAAAGAAATGATTTAAATAACCTCTACTACAATATTCAGGTATAAATTGAATTAAATTAATACTAAATTTTAGAAACTGTTCCGGAGTAATTTAGAATCGTTTTAATTTAAACTATTCTAATAAAATTTTGTTTTCCTTATTCACTACGTTTTGATAAATGACTGCTTATGTTCAAATAAAAATTCCAAGGCGATTAAGACGTATTTCTGTGTGGTTTCTAAGAAGCTGTTCTTTTTAATTTTGTTAATTCATTTATAGCGGTGGTAATCCAAAGAGTGCCTTTTTTTATTTATAATTATTAAAAGTGGATTTTTTTGAATATTATAGCTTTCTTTTCCAAATTTTAGGCGGTTTTTGGCCAGAAGGACACAAAACTAACTTCATAAATGCTTTTACAAGATTTTAGTCAACTAGGAATTTTAGTTTCAATTATCATTTAAGAAAATATCATAGAATAAAATAAAATTTATTGAGTTTGCGTTCGGTTCTAGGTATATCTTAATAAATCTTAATATTTACACCTTAGAAATAAAAGACAGTATAATTGTTTTACTGAGTTTATTCAGATCACACTGACACGTGTTTCTGTCTCGCGACCATTTTCAAAGAGGTTTATAATAAGACTAAACTTAAGTTCTAAAAGATATTACATTTGGATGGTTAATTGGTACTAAATTTAAATTAAGAGGTAATTAAATTTGGTTAATTACAGGTAGTCTGCCTTAATACGGCGTTTAATATGAGGGTTTTTCCAAATTCTATTTGGGTGTTCGTTATTTTTATATATTTTTTAATTACTTTTTTTATGCTAAGAATTTCTAAATAATCCATATGTTTTCCTTTTTAAGCACAGTATAGCAACTTCATCCTCTCGTGATTAAATGATGATTATTGTCTGTGCAGTGTTCAGCAAAATCTGTTAATTTTGGTTTATTTAAAACAGAATGTCTGTGTTCTTTTAATTTTTGCTCTATGCTCCGTCCCGTTTGTCCCACATAGACAGCATCACAGTCATCATAATTAAGTTCATATATCGGATATTACCATATTCATTAGATCTTTCTTTGTTATTAATTAGATATCGGGCTCTATTGTTTTTATTAACACTTATACAATTTATTTCTAACTTATGAAGGTTATTGTTGATTTTCTTACTAATACCACCGACATAGTTGATAGCAAACCATTTTCTGCTTTCGTGTTTTACGTCTGGTGCGTAAAATTGTTTAAGTATATTTTATGTTTTTTTTGTTTTTTTTTCCAGTTTATCTATAATAATTGCATTATATCCGTTGTTTTTGGGATACTCTTTTGTTTAAGTTTAGTTCTTTTAAATAATTGTCCGTACTTAGTGAAATGTTAGTTAATCTGTGTATGAGACTGTAAAAGGTTGACATTTTGATCTGCGCGGATTGATTTGATTTAGCATGTATAATGGTGTCTGTTATAGTGGGTTTACGGAAAATACCAAACTCTATTTTATTCTCTACATTTGAGATTGAAAAAAAAACAAAATAGAATTTGGAAATACCCCCATACCAGACGCTATGTTAAAGTAGACTACCTGTAATTAACCCAATTTTATTACCTCTTAATATAAATTCAGTATAATTAACCATCCAAATTAATATCTTTTAGAACTTAAGTTTACTCTTATTGTAAACCGAAATACGTGTCAGAGTGATTTGAACAAATTCAGTGAAACAATTGTACCGCATTTTTATTTCAAAAGTGTAATTAGAACAAAATTTTTAAAACAATTAAGCATCATTAGTAAATAAAAAGAATTTTTTAACTGAACTGGTCAATAAAAACTGTTCGACACTGTTATTTCAAATTATTTTGAGTTATCAAGAAATATTAAAGTTTGTAACATTTTTGGTACATTAAAATTTAATTTGTGATTAAACCAAGTTACTTTTGACTGTAAATTATACTTTCCTTCGTTCCTGGTTTTCTTTTAAATTACAATGCGTTTGTTATTTCTAATATAAAAATAACGTTCCCCATTCAAAATATATAATGAGATACAAGATAACGGGAAAAATACCTCTTGAACTTGTCATTCCAGTCAAATAATTTCTCCGTCTTTTCAGTCTCTGGCTTGTATCAGGTCTAATTCTGTCGACCATGGTTACACTGTTAATAAGAAAGACGATAAATTCCCCGGATCTCATTTCAAGGCGTTCTTTTTATATTTTTCTTACGATATATTAGACGTTGTAATCCTGTAATGGATGTTTTGAAAGAACCGACACAATATATTTCGTAAGCTACGCTACAAAAGCTTTGAAATGAACAGGTGCTTGTGCAGAGTCGCATAGAGCTTGCTTAAAGCGAAAAAATGAAATATATTTTCAGATTAAATTCTTTCCTTCTTGTTGCGACGAAATAGGAAAAATACACGCAGATATATATATATATATATATATATATATATATATATATATATATATATATATATATATATATATATATATATATGCATATACAAGGTGTGATGAAAATCATTTAGCCTAGTGGAATTGGTGACTCCTTATAGAAAAATAGATTGTATAAAAATACCAATAATATCGGTTTGGTTTTATAAGGAAAAAATTCGACCATGAGAAAATAATGAAACAAACGAA
>CM032452.1:38746427-38856427 GCA_019049505.1 Pachyrhynchus sulphureomaculatus
AAAAATTTTTTTGGCGAAGTTTAGCGAGTAATGGAGAATAATATTTTCCAGTAACTGTTTTACCATATTTTAAGTAATCTATAAGAAATATTCCATCCTTGTTCCCAAAAACAGAAACAAGAACTTTTCCTGTTGATTTCTGACAGCACAACTTTTTGGGGCGATATAAATCAGCTTGTCTTTACTCCTTCGACTATTTTTTTGTTTTTAGATCATAATGTTTCATCTATAGTTACCATTCTATCCAAAATGGCTACAGATCCATTTGGATGTTGTGATTCTCAGTCATTTTTGGTTGATGTTCAGACATTTAAAAATCCATTCAGCTGATAATTTTCTCGTACCCATATCAAATGATCTGAATCTGAAAAATGTTTAGCCTCTGCTATACGTTTCAGCCTAATTCGTCGATTCTCCCGGGTAGACACAGAAACGAATCTGTTCATAACTGGTGTCGGTTCTTCCTCTCTTGAAATTCACGACCCAATTGTTTTATAGTAGTATAGGATGAACATTGCTCCTTTAATGTGGTAAGTATATCGTCACATATTTTGTCACCTGGCTGTCCGTTGTGAAAATAGATCGATATATTTTATTAAATTCACATATTTTGCCAGTCTTATCTTCTTAAAAAAGTCATTATAAATAACAAAATAAAATCTGGTCCACGAAATTTTGTGTACACATGTAAATATTTACTAAATTTCAAACTACTGTCCATGCTAACTGCATTTGTTTTTGACAACGGGAAAGTGTGGCCAGTTAGCGATTAATAGTCATCGTATTTTTAGTAATCTGGATAGGTTAAATTACTAAAATTTAAAAATATCGGGATACAGAAACAGTTTTTCATATTTATGTAGGTTTAAAAAATTTAAAAATATTTTTTTACCAACTTTAGAAGAAGTAAGTAGTAAAGTCCTTGAGAGCTCTGTTTAAGATCAAAATATCTTATTTGGTACACTTTCGAAAATCATTATACTGCAAGCATCCAGAATTGTCGTAATATTTTTATATATATATATATATATATATATATATATATATATATATATATATATATATGTATATATATATATATATATATATATATATATATATATATATATATATATGTATATATATATATGTATATATATATATATATATATATATATATATATATATATATATATATATATATATATATATATATATATAATATATATATATATATGTATATATATATATATATATATATATATATATATATATATATATATATATATATATATATATATATATATACAGTGAAATCTCCCTTGGGCGGACACCAACGAGACCGACCTAAAGTGTTCGTTCAAGAGGGGTGTCCGCCTAAAAGGAATACAAAAAAGAAATCGTTTTTTTAATGAAAACTGTAATTAAAGAATTTGGGACATTTAAAACGTATAATTATGTATGTACTTAATTTTAAAATAAACTAAAAACTTAAAACTTAAGGAAAAAACAAAGATTTGTTACCTTTAGATACATATAAAATATAATAGGATAAAGTTATAGATATGAAATGAAAGGTCACTTTAATGACCCAAAAATTCATATATTGTTGTTTGTCTCCTCTTTTTCGTTAAATGGTGTCCACGAATCGTATTTCTAATTTGGAAAGAAGCTCTAAAGACTCTGCATCTCCGTGATCTTCGGCAAAACGTTTTTTTTAAGCGGTTTGGTTAGGGTATGATTCGCTGGAACATCGAAGAACGGTTGGCGACTTGAGCCTATTCTACAAGTATTTTCATGGAAAGGACGTGGCCCGCTTAATTCCTCCCAGAGCGGTGCATGTTAGATGTACACGTCGAGCTAATACTTCACATCCATATGAGGTTCAGCTTTTTACTCCCCGTTCAACGCTTTTCAAGCAGTCTTTTATATGGAGAACATCATCCCTTTGGAATAATTTGCCCAGGACTGTGTTTCCTACCGAGTACAATTTGCAGCGATTCAAGAACAACGTGAATCGCTTTCTCCGCACACGTGTCGCTCATATAGCGTTTTAGGAACTTCCCTGTAGCACGTGTGCTAGACCCATAAAAAAAAAAATAGCTTCACCAGAATTTGGGATAGCATCTGTTGGTACTGGAACCTCATCGACATCAGAATCTTCAGAAAGTTCTTCAACTGGATTTTCAATTTCTTGTTCTGAATCTGGATTTTCAAAATATAAATTTTCATTTATGTTCAAAAAATTATTAAGGTTTTCATTATTAGTCAACTCCAACAAATTCTTATTTTTGAGGATATTTGCAAGTACGTTAAGTGGTAAGTCATCTTCTGAATCAGATGTCACAGCTTCAGTTAACTGGTCTTCACTTTGCATATTTACGGAAGCAATTTTTAACTGTTTTCTTGGTTACTTTTTGCAACGTAAACTGCATCCATTGGCATAATTTTCTTAATTAACTCAAAAGCTGTACCAGCAGTTTTAGTGTTTACTATCAGATGTTTTAGTATTAGACTTCGGTAATAAATTTTAAAAAATTTTATAATTCCCTGGTCAAATGCTTGAAAAGCTGATGTACAGTTAGGGGGCAGAAACAGGATTTTTATATTTTTTAAGCGGACGTCTTTTGGATGAGATCCTGCATTGTCTAAAATTTACAAAAAATTTTAGAAAAATTCTCCCGCCTGAACAAAAAATTAAGATTGTTGAAGTTCACAATAAGGAAAAGTTAAGTGTAAGGGACTTATTCAAGCGTTTTAATTTCGGAAAAACACAAGCTGCTGATATAATTAAATATAAAGAAATCCTTCTAAACAAATAGATGTCGAACAGCAATTTGAATGAAAAAAGAAGTTTTTGACTGGTGCCAAAATTAACAAGTTGTGTTATAACTGGTTTATAGCAGCTTACCATAAGGGATTTTCTTTGACAGGTATGCACATGAATTATTTTTTCTTTTGTCATTTTCCAATCAAGATCTTGCAACCCTTCTGTCATAATTTCTCCAGTCATCCAAGCTTTCTTAGTATCTTTCCAAGCTACAGGCAGGTTCTTTATGTTCATATTTTTAAATGCTCTGGGTTAGGTACCTTACCAATGACTGTGAGTTTTTCTTTTTCTTCTGCCATATTTGTATAATGCAAAATTGTAAACCTCTCTTTGGGATATATACCACCAACACATTTTTCTTTTTTAATGGTAACGTTTTATTGGGTAGAGTCCTAAAATACAGGCCTGTCTCATGGGCATTTTGATGTCTCTCGAATATCCCTTAATTAAAGAAAGGCATTTTTCCCAGAATGATGAAACATCTTCAGCAATAACCCAATCTCCTTCCCCTGAAATGGCTTTTAAAACCTATGTTGTGGCGGATTCTAAATTTATTAAGAAGCACTGAATATAGAATGTCCCAGAAATTAGGCTATTTCTTTTGCTTTCCATCGTATTAGCTGACCTGAAAAAAACATTAACAATAAGTTTTTTGCATTTTTATCACGACAAGCCTACTGATATTCTCACCCCTTTTATCCATTTTTTGAATTGATATGAAAAGAAAATTAACACACTCCAGACTCCAGAAAAGCTTATCTAATAAAAATAATTCATGTGCATACCTGTCAAAGGAAACCCCTTATGGTGAGCTGCTATAAACTAGTTATAACAAAACTTCTTTTTTCATTCAAATTGCTGTTCGACATCTATTTGTTTAGAAGGATTTCTTTATGTTTAATTATATCAGCAGCTTGTGTTTTTCCGAAATTAAAACGCTTGAATAAGTCCCTTACACCTAACTTTTCCTTATTGTGAACTTCAACAAACTTAATTTTTTGTTCAGGCGGGAGAATTTTTCTATTTGGAGCCACTTCTACAATGAATGTGTCGCCCACTGTGTGTGTGTTTTTTTTCGTATAGGCTTCAGACTAATATTATATCCCCGCGTGTACCGAAAAATTGAGATCAGTAATCTAGCAAACAGACGAAAATGATCCTCTCTTTTAGTCCTGAAAATTTTCCTAAACCTTCCTAACCACCTCGATCTCCACCAAATCTTCTTGGTCTAACTATGAAAATAGTTATCATTCCACACAACAGGAATTAGGGCACATCAACTTGATCCATATATGTATATATATATATATATATATATATATATATATATATATATATATATATATATATATATATATATATATGTAACCCGACGACTTTCCCTGTAACCCTGTATATATATATACATATATATATATATATATATATATATATATATATATATATATATATATATATATATATATACATATATATATATATATATATATATATATATATATATATATATATATATATATATATATATATATATATATATATATATATATATATATATGTATATATATATACAGGGTTACAGGGAAAGTCGTCCTAGATAATTAAGGACGTTATAGTTTAGGTCGCTTCTGACCGATTTGATTCTATGACATGATGTCCTAAACTTAACCGTTTTCGAGATATTGAAGTTTAAAGATTTTCTAAAAAAAAAAATGTTTTTTTTGCTTTTATGTCGATTTTTTTTTATTAGAGGTTCTCGAGTGCGATTTTTTGGTTATTTTTAGTTAGTCTGTATGTCAAGTATCAAAAATCATCAAAAACATTTGAACTAGTTACTAACAGTTTCAAATGGCGGCTTGTTAATGTTTCTAAATTACGAATTTTTACCAAGTGTTTCCTACTTTAAATCAATAAAGAGAAAAAAAAATGTATGGAAGTTATTCTGCAAATTATTTTAAAAACTTTTCGTCTTTTTAGCTATCTAAAACGGTATAATATCTACTGGTTCTATTGAAAATTCTAAGAAAATGAGATTTCAATAGGCCCAAATGTAGAGTAACATAATAATAGAATTTAGATACTACCAATTACCGGTTTACTACCTGCACCTTCAAACAATAAAACGGGTTGGGTAAGCATTTCTTCCGGTCGGGGTACTCTCTGTGCGAGTGACATTTTCTGTTCACTAAACATTATTGAATGATTTTTAGTCTGCTCATGCGATTCGTCCGTGGTAGATGTGCTATACCGTGCTTTTCAAAAATATCTGTGTTTCATCTTCTGACTGTGTGAATTGGCTCGTAACTGGATTTTGATCTCTGCTTGTGAATATGGCAACGTATACCAACGAGGAATATGCTGACATCCTAATGTGTTACGGATTTTGCGAAGGAGTGTCGTCGCGTGCACGTGATGAATACATACTGCGATATCCTACTCGTCGTGTACCTGATGTTAGCGTATTTGATGGAACTTATCGAAGACTACGAGAAACTGGTTCCGTACAAAGACGGCGGACTGACATGGGACGACCACGTATCTTTGACGAAGACGAAGAAAACGAAATACGACGTCTCTTTGAGTTGGACCCAACCACATCTACAAATGTTGTCGCACAACAGCTTGGTATTTCGCAGTGGAAGGTATGGTTTGTAATGCATACTGTTAGGCAACACCCTTACCACTATACGCCCGTGCAAGTCATTGAAGAAGGGGATCCGTTGCCACGATTAGAATTCTGCAGATTTATACTCAATACCGATGTCGAAGATGCATCTTTTTTTAAGAAAATACTATGGACTGACAAGTCGAAATTCGACAAAGACGGTCTTACAAACTACCACAATGCCCACTATTGGGCTTCTAAAGAGGAAGGTAACCCAAACAAAAAAAGAACGAAAGGATCACAAACAAGATTCAGCTTAAATGTGTGGATGGGTATAATTTCAAATTATTTGGTTGGGCCATTCTTCCTGCCAGATAATTTGAATGGCGAGGAATACGACAATTTTTTGCGGAACGATTTACCTAATTTGATGGAAGACCTACCTATTGGTTTGACACAAAACATGTACTTTCAACACGATGGCTGCCCAGCTCACTACAGAGGAAGTGTTCGTGCATGGCTCAATGACAATTATCCCAACAAATGGATTGGAAGAGGCGGACCCATACCTTGGCCGGCGAGAAACCCAGACCTAATACCGATGGATTTTTATGTGTGGGGTCACATGAAAAGTCTCGTATACGACCAGATGACTCCTATCGACGTGGATGTCCTAAGACAAAAAATAATTGATGCGGCTGACGAAATGAGGCGGCACCTCACAACCAGCGTTGTGAAAAGTAATTTAAGAAAAAGAATGAGAATTTGTGTTAGAAATACTACCATATAGAATATGAATTATAATTAATAAAAAATATTAAATTGCAAGGTTTTTTGTTTTATTTGTGTATTTTTCGTATTTTCACCTAGAACTAAAAATTTACCTTTTGCTACCCGAGCCCGCTTTAGGTGTCATTCTGTGTACAATTTTCCTATTAAACTCCTAGTATTATATCTTTTTTGATAGCTAAAAAGACGTAAATGTTTTTAAAATAATTTGCAGAATAACTTCCATACATTTTTTTTCTCTTTATTGATTTAAAGTAGGAAACACTTGGTAAAAATTCGTAATTTAGAAACATTAACAAGCCGCCATTTGAAACTGTTAGTAAACTAGTTTAATTTTTTTTGATGATTTTTGATACTTGACATACAGACTAACTAAAAATAACTAGAAAATCGCACTCGAGAACCCCTAATAAAAAAAAATCGATATAAAAGCAAAAAAAAACATGTTTTTTTTTAGAAAATCTTTAAACTTCAATATCTCGAAAACGGTTAAGTTTAGGGCATCATGTCATAGACTCAAATCGGTCAGAAACGACCTAAACTATAACGTCCTTAATTATCTAGGACGACTTTCCCTGTAACCCTGTATATATATAAAACATATTAGTTTTGTCGGTGTCATACTTTTCGGAAAAATAATAGTACTTGCTCCTTTCGAGACATTTTGTATGCTTAAGTAAACATGCAGTTTATCTGCTAAATGTCTGTCTAAGTTCGTTATTTATTTTACCGGTATCATCAAAAAATTATCTTAATTAAATATACTTAACTGTGTATATTTAACGAATATCCTTGTTTATGTGAACTGTTATTCGTTGACAGATTGGTAAATATTTTAAAAGGTTTACAGGAACCTTGTTTATCGGTACTCCTTATCAAAAGACGTGTGGGTGGGCTTAGAAACTAACACTATAATAAATGCTGCGTATTATTGGTTAAAATTTATTGTATAAACATCTACGAAGAAAATAAACTTTCTTTACTAACAATTAAATGAGTTAATTATGCTAATAAAGATTCATTTATTTACTGAAAAAATATGATTGACTTCACATTAGATAGCCTTAATATTTTACAATTAAATTGCTAATTCATTCTACATAATTACTTAGTATTTGTACTTGACAGATGTAATTGCAATGTACTTAACGTTATTAAACGTAAGTTGTTTTGGCATCTTCATATTTCTTGTTTAATTTTTTATGCTTTTAGTTTAATATTGTATTTGCTTTATTATTTTTTAAGGGCATAGTTTCTAGGAATCAAGGATGCAGGCGAGCGGCTCTATTCTGAATATGTTTAGGAGCAGAGCCCCAAATATGAGAATAGTATTTCGTTGTTAGTCGAATTTGAACTTTGTACAAAATTAACAGCTGTTGAGGAGTGTAAAGTTTTCGAGTTCGAAATATTACTCCTAGCTTTTGAGAAGCGCTGTTGGCTATGCATGCAACATGTTTATGCCAAGCCACATTTTCTTCTAAATTATCGCCCAACTAATTGAGTGATGATATTAGAGAAATGGAGTGTATCGACACGACTATGTCGGGTTCAGTAACGTTAACTTTTTTAGAAAAAACTGCCGCACAGTAGTCCGAAAACCCGGCCATAATGTAAGAAACAAAAGGTTCTATTTATGAATTTTTACCTATTTGAATACTTCTGCCAATTAGCCTGCTATGATATACGACCATTCAGGTGCATCTTCCACTTGTACCTGTCTCATAACTGTCATTTCATTTCGAAGCGTCGAGTGCCAGAAACCTCGGGAATCACGTCAAACGTAATCAAGTTTAAACTATTGTAGAAAGTACAAAATTGAAAGAATTTTAATTGTCTGAAATGAATTCTGTCCTTGAAGGTGAGTACAATTCATTGTGTTTCTGGAATTTCATATTTAATTAATGTTAAGAGAGTAACTAACTATTCAATTATCGAGTTTTTTAAGAAGATATTCCCAAAAATCTTTAAAGAATAAGCAATAAGTTAAAAATTCCATTGAGTTCTAACGTGAAGTTAGTTGAAGGTTATTTATTAAACATTTTTTGCTAAAATATCGAAAAATTGAGTGCTAGATGTCGCAAGTTTGTTAGTTTTTTTTTTTTTGCGAATGTGAGCGTGGACGCAATTGACGTGTATTTGTTAAAATTCGGGGGGAAGTGTTAAAAACTTCAAAAAATTGTGGAAAAATTCAACTAGTTGTTTAAAAATTCTAGGAATTGTTGTAAAATGTGAAAAATAGTTAACAAATTCCAGTAAATTTTGCAAAATTGGAAAAATACTTTAAAAATTCTGTAAATTGTTGCAAAATTATAAATTTAGTTAAACAATTTGGGTAAATGTGGCAACATGTAACAAATTGTTTATAACTTCGGGAAATTGTTGCTAATATTGAAAAATATTTGAAAATTTCAATAAAATATTACCAAATTGGAAAATATATATATACATAATCGATAAACCTCTTACACTCGTAGGTGTGACTACTTTTTTTCTGCAAATTTACGCCACTTATCTATATTTAAAGCTAGTTGTTTCGCCTCAGCCCAGGATTTTCCTCTTCTCTTCAGTATTTACACTATTGTTCCATGTTTCCCTCGATCTCCTCCTTCTAATTTTTTCCAGTCACTCTTGCATTCCACACCATTTTGACTTTATCATTCATTCTCACTATGTTTCCAGTCCATTTTAACTTCTTTTCCTCTATTTTTTTCTTTTAGCGATATTACATTCAGTTGGAAAAATATTTTTAACATTCTGAAAATTGTTTCCCAATGTAGCAGATTGTTTAAAAATTCATAAAAGATTTCATAAAAATAACTCACGTTTTTTCCGAAAATAGTCCGCCATTTTGTTTTTTGAAATTTGAACGTTATATTCGTAATCAGCTACCCCAAAACCTGATGTATACAGAGTTTCATAAAAATATCTCACGGTTTTCCAAAAATGGTCCTCAATTTTGGAGCCGCCATTTTGTTTTTGGAAATTTGAACTTCATATTTGTAATAAGCTGCCCCAAAAACCCATGTATGTAGAGTCTCATAAAAATAACTCACGTTTTTTTTTCCAAAAATAGTCCGCCATTTTATAGCTGCCATTTTGTTTTATGAAAATTTGAGCTCATATTCGTGATCAGCGGTCCCAAAAACCCAGGTATATCAGGTTTTGTCGAAATCGAATAATACTTTCATATTTTAGCCACCGTTTCGGGATATTTTTCTTCTGTGTGCTGCCTGAATTTTTCGGGCGTTAAATTCTACTTCGTTACTGTCATCCCAAGATAGAATTTATTTCAGTTAATGAAGAATACTGTCATCTGCAAAGCTATATATTAGATTTCTGGTCTTTCTAGCACATCGTTAGTGTAAATGAGGAAGAGATTAGGAGACAATATTGAGCCTTGGGACACACCGGCATTGATAGTGAAGGTACTGGAAAGAAATCCGTTGGCTGACACTCGTAAAGGACGCTCTCTGAGGAAATATGAGAGTCATAAACAAAACTTTTCAGACATACCATAAAAGCGTATCTTAGCCAATCTGTCATGTCAAACACGGTCGAATGCCTTGGATATAAGTATAACCGCTCGAGATTCTCTAAAGTGTTCAACTACATTGTTCCAGACATGTGTTACGTAAGTTAGCAGATCTCCTGTTGATCTTTGCTAACGAAAGCCATATGGATGGTCGCTTAAAATATCGAATTCTTCTAGATATTTTAGACGCTGCTGATGAGTAGCTTTGTCCATAACTCTCGATATTATTGAAAGCAGTGCGACTGATCGGTGGCTGTTTAGCAAGATCTTCTTGCCTTTTTTGGGTATCGGCTGAAGTGTAGCGCATTTTCAGGAGGAAGCAAATATTCCCTCCCCCAGGTACGAACAAAGATGTTACGACTTATGACGTTAGGATTTTCACGCCGTTGTCGGTAGGCAAGATTTTTAAAAGCAACAGCTTATTTGCATTTTCGGTCGAACCTTTATTCCAATGAAAATGAAGGATTGGCAATAAAAATCGGTTTAAAAAAAGTCTTAATTACAATTTACCAAATTATCATTTTTATATGGCTAATAGTCTTATGCAGATCCCACGAGGCATCGTCCGGTGTAATAACATCGTTCTTACGAGCTCACGTGACTATGCTGATGTCTTCCAAGTTCACTGTGGGAAATGAATAGCATGCTGAAACTCGGAAGACCAAAATATTGGGGAGGTAAAATGGCGCCCTGTTTGGATCTCCAGATGAGGGTTGCTTCGGGGGCATAAATACGTGGAGATCGAAATTTTAAACCATAAAGACAATTTTCACTATTATGGAGGCAACGGGATAATTAATTAAAAGAACAGTGAAGGCACTTTATCAAATCTCAGAATTGTTTACACTCTGCAGAAAACAATGCATTTGAGAAACGATCCACATTTTGTGAAAACTCACTTAAAAGGTGTAAAGACAATCACTCTTAAATGTAACCTAATCTTGGTGATTAATACTAATGAGTACCGTCAAGGAGAGGATCTTGAAATGGGTAAAATAATAATAACTACTATGTTCAATTATTGCAGTTGTAGAGAATGACTACTGGAATTTTGCCCTTTTGACCACAAAGAGTATATAAGTCAACAAGTCTAATATAGTACTTCTGGATCAAATAACAAATAAGAATTTCGTAATTGACTTTTCAGCATCTGCTGAAATCAATATAATTTTCAAAGAGGAGGTAAAACATTCCAACGTTTACACTATGAAATTGCTCAGGGAAATGAGTGTATTCGATAGAGAGAAAGAGTAATCATCATTACCTGATCATGTTGAATGAGAGCTTATGTCAATTAAAGCCCCAGAGTTTGTCGCGCCCGACTTTTTTTCAAATAATAACAAATTTAATTTGACAAATACGAATCACACATACCCATACACACACACACACACACACACACACACACACACACACACACACACACACACACACACACACACACACACACATATATATATATATATATATATATATATATATATATATATATATATATATATATATATATGTATATATATATATATATATATATATATATATATATATATATATATATATAGTATAAGTATATACACTACATACTTTACTTTTGTGCAACAAGTTGCTCGAAGCAATTAATAACTGTCGAAAGCTCAGTACTTTTAACAAAATATCAAAAATAAGATTTAAAATGACACTTGATATTGTTTCACGCATATATAATTTTGCATCTGTGAATAATCGTCTTCATCGTCAAATAAAATACGTGAGTGCGATCATTATCTGTCATATCTTTATTATCTTCAACGGAACCACCTGAGAGACTATTTTTTTTAACACACACATCTTCTTCACATCACTTAAATCGTCTGGTGGAATTTCCTCAGGTACCTTCTCAAGCCTTTTTATTTTTGTAAAATGACTAGTTTCGTCATAGGGCTTAGATCTTTTAGTAGAAGTAACCGATGATGATGGAAGGACAAAAGCTTCATCACACCATTCTGAATTCTCGCTAAAAAAACTTTGGCTTTTTTAAAATGAACTTTTCCATTTTTTATGGCAATTCCGTAGAAAATATTTATCTACTTTATGTACGATTGCATGATGGTATGTCGTAAAGGTAAAAAAAAAAAAAAAAAAAAAAAATCGAGCTTTCAAAGCAGTAGGGACAACTTCATTGGACTTCACATTGAATTTCATGCGAATATCTGCCATTTCTTGCTTTTTAATTAAAATATTCATGTTGGTTTTATCTTATTTATTTAGTTTATTTAAATATTTACATGGGTCATTTTCATTTAAATAACCGATCAAGTGCAAGTTGAATTTGCCCAAGTAGTGTTCCGTACGTTGATTGCTTTTAAAATAAAAAAAAATTGTTATGGTGGTATAAAATGATCAGTGACTTCAAAAAACACACCCCAAATGAGTTTTCAACAAAGTTTGTATCCGATCTTTACTGAAAACTGATGACCTTGAAATTTTTGTTTTTTATGTACCAGATAAATTATTAAAGGTAATGCACTCGTGATAATTTTCCTGCAATCTACATCTCGTAGAGAATATTCCAGAATTTTTTCAAAATTTTTTGATCAGTACTTTTCGAGATAAGGTGGGGGGACAGCGATTTTTCGCGATTTTTTAAAAATAATACGAAGAAAAGTGTGCGAAAGTATTACATTATATATATATATATATATATATATATATATATATAATATATATATATATATATATATATATATATATATATATATATATATATATATATATATATATATATATATATATATATATATTATATATATATATATTTACACGTGTTTTCACAAGCTTTCATTTGACATCACACTCGATGACCTAGTAAAAAAAAATTTGTTTTCACTTCCGATTTCACCCGCCAAAACTAACCCGTTAAGCCAAAATTTAACTCTCAAAACTACACGGCTCTGATGAGGCCATCAATTTCTATATTAGTACCAAATTTCTACTTTCTATGTCAAATAGTTTCGGAGAAAATCGGGTATGATAGACAGACAGACAGACACGGAAGTGTTCCGTACGGAACACTAAAAAATTGTTTCAAGTAAGTAAGAGTTATATATATTTAGAAAATATGATTTGTGAAACAATACCAAATTCTTAGTTTACAATGTTCCATCCATAACCCGTCGCGAAATCAGATCCATTTGAAATATTAACATAAATAATATAACATTTCCCCTGTTGTCAGAAAAAGAGAATAAAGCAGAAATAATCAAAACCCAGCCATATTATATTAAAACCTAAAATTTATTTATGTTTATTGCAAGGCTAAGATTTGCCAGAAGTTGCATTAATAATATAATCGGTCAGGCTTAATAGAATTGTTTTACCCTGTCGACCTGGCCTTTTAAAATTATTTTAAATGTGGCTCTCTAAAATTTTTGTGATACGGTACTTAGTTTCATAGCTAATTGAATTTTGAAACATCAGTCACGTTAAATATACTTTTATGCAGATGTGGAGACTTCCAAAGATAGAAAAAAATATGCTATAAAAATACCGTTAGTCGTATAATTACGTCATGGTGTCGAGATGACAGCAAGCTGCGTTAATATGGACAGCATTAATTTATTTTTAATAACGTGAATGATTTTAGCGGTTGGTTTCTTGTGAAACATTGATTAAATATTTAAAAGGTAAAATTTCAACGATTTCTGCTTTTTATGTTTTCAGTCCAGAGTAACTATATATATATATATATATATATATATATATATATATATATATATATATATATATATATATATATATATATATATATATATATATATATATATATATATATATATATATATATATATATCAAGTTTTATTTTTATATTTGGATTATCTATAAAATTAGAAGACATGAATATAATGTAAAACACACTAACACATTTTATGAACACTCAACATTTAGTAATAAAGAATGTATTTTATTTAATAAATTTTGAATTTTAAAATACGCTACATACCCGTCAAACTTTTGGTGGAAAACGACGAGCGTTTCGAATGACTTTCGGCTATAACTACGCCATCATTTGAAGCGACCATTGTCGGGCAAATTTAAGCATCTCCGGCGAACTTTCTATCAGTTAGAAAACTGCCAAAGCTGTGAAGTGAAAAGAATTTCTTTCTGCATCACGACAATGTATAGCTCATTCTGTACGCAACAGTTTTTGATTAAAAATTTTCTGACTGTGATCGCTTCCCCCCCCCCCATTACTTCGGGCTGTTCCCTCATTTCAGGATAAAGTTCAGAGGGCATTGCTTCGACGCGATAAAGGAGATACAATGCGAATCTCTAGCATTGAATTTTCAAAAAATGTTCGATTAGTGAAAAGAACGTCGGGATCAGTGCAAAAGGGCCCAAAAGTAAGAACTTTAGATTTGATTGCATTAATCCGGGTACTTTCGTATCGTCTTCAAGTGATTTATCCTTTCAGAATATTGCCGATCAGTCGCATGATCTTCATTTATCCACAGTGGGCATAAAGAGGGCCGTGGTGCTTACTCCATACTACGGGTGAAGATTTTTAAGCCAGGCTGTTCGCCGGCGGCCAGAACCACTCCAACTCAATTCTTTTTTGCACATTGTATCAGTGAGGTTCCATGCTTTCATCCTATAGAATAGATTGTTGGAGCAACGTAATAACTATATTCTTAAGTGTACTTTTAGAGCTCTGTTAGTTAACACTTTTAGCATTTTGTTAAATGATGTTCTTGCTTGTTCTATTCTGCTTTTTAATTCTTGGGATGAGTCCCATTTTTCGTTCACTTAGCAGCCCAGATACTTATAAGCTTGTCCTCTCTGCACTATTTTCTCATTTATTCTGATATGTTAAGTTGTTAACTATAGTTTTGTTTTTTGCTGATGATTATCCATTTGGTTTTCTTTATATATTCAAATGTAGGCCCATTAGTTGGCTATGGTTTGTCACTGCTGATAAGAGCGTTTGTAGATCGTCTTTATATGTTGATGAAAGGACTGTGTCATCAATATATCGTAAGTTGTTAATGACCGCTCCATTAGCTGTTATACCCTCTATTCTTTCTTCTACGGCTTCTCTAAAAATCCTCTCTAGATCTTTTCGAAGACCTCTTATAATTGACACTTCTTCAGATTCAGACAGTTAACTCTAATATTAGCGGTCTAATTTCAATATAGAATTGCTAATATTCAAATTCCGTCCAAGTATAGCTATTAACTCATCATGCTGAACCGTGGCGAATACCTTCTCGTAATCGACAAAGCAGGCATACTCATCAACGAGATCGCTGTATTAAAACTTGGGTGCTAAATACTGCCTCCCTTGTACCGAAGCCACTTATAAAGCCAAACTGAGACTTGCCGATGTTTTCTTCACATTTGCTATATATTCTAGAATAAACTATTTTCAGGAACAGCTTTAGTACTTGGCCCATCAAACTAACTATTCTATAATCTTTGCCAAAATAGTGGAGCAGGTCTAGCAGAAATGTGAGGAATTCGTTCTTTTGCAAGGTTTTTAATAGCTCTACTTGTATTCCATCTGGGCCCTGCGTATTTCCATTTTTTGCATTTGATATAGGGTGTACGAGTTCTGCCTTAGTGATATCCATTCAATCGTGTTCAGCAATATTATGTTAATGGCTCCCACTATCTCCAAAGATATTTTCAATATATTTTTTCAACTCTCTCTTCTCTTGCTTTTCTGTACTACCAAGAATCTGCAGTTGCTATTGACCAGTTATCTGTCAAATTTTCTTGTACATATTAAACGAGTCGTACCTGGCTTATAAATGCTCTGTTTCCCTAATTTCGCTTTGCGTCTCTGTAAATCTGATAAGGTTTTTATTTTTATCTGCGGAGGTCCATTAATTTCAGGATGTCATTAGTGATCAACGCTTTGTGTTTTGTTCTGCTGCTTTTCAGCTTATCTCTACTAACTTCTGCTACAGATGTTTTAAACTGGTTCCATGTGTCTTCGATGTTATTTTCATTTACTCTTTGGTGAATGTTACTAAACCTAGAGTTTAATTCATCTTGTACTTCCTATCCTATTGCTGGATCTGAGAGCTTTCTTGTATCTATATACTGCAACTTCTCATGTTTTATGTATTTTTTTTATTTTTATTTTCAAAGTACCGATGGTAGGATACAACGAATTGTACTAAGTACACATACTTATTGTTCCATCGAAACAGCAGCTTTCGAGCCGACAGAGTGGTTGACACAGTTAATGCTTAAAATCAGGTAGTGCTTTTCGAGGGATCCTCCGCAGGCATATGAAGTTAATATAAAACAACTGAAAACGGACGAAGTCCATATTTCAGCAATTTACCCACTGCTCTCTTATTCGTCAAATCCATCCTGAGACGCCTTTCGCCCTCTCACGGCTCGTCAGTCAGGCTTGGCTTGACAAACAAAAGAACAGAATTTACTTGTACTTAGCCCAAAAGTTACGGAATATGATGGTAGGATACAACGTACTAAGTACGCATACCTATTACTCCATCGAACGCTAACACAGAAGCTTTCTGTTCTCTTGTTTGTCAATCCTAGCTTGACTGACGAGCCGTGATACGGCGGAACGCGTCTCAGGATGGATTTGACTAGTAAGAAAGCAGTGGATAAACTGCTGAAATATGAACTTCGTCCGTTTTCATTTGTTTTACGTTAACTTTAATGTAGCGGCCAATAATGAGTGACATGTGAAAACATCTGCACCAGAAGGTCATAGCGTTCTGAGTGGTGTTCCTGAGTCTTTTGTTAATTATGGTAAAATCTATTTGGTTGTGCACATTTCTACCTGCATTAGAAATCTAAATGTGTATTGGCTATAATTCAATCTTCTTCCTGGCAAAATTGTATCAATCGGTTACCTCGTTCGTTTGGTGTATCAAAACCATAATTTCCCACTATATCCTCTCTTCGATCTTTACCTATCTTGGCATTTAGATCACTCATGATTATATTAACTTCTGAGGATTTGATTAATAATGTCGTTATAAAAAATTTCTACTTTATTTTCAGAACCATCACAAGTAGGAGCGTTTACCTGTATGAGATTGCTCCCAGATGGGCGTTGTATTTAACTATAATAAGCACACTCTGTCAGAGATGGGTATGAAATTCTTTACGGATCTACCTATGCTGTCTCTAAATATGAACCCCACTCCGTTCAAATGTCGCGATCATCATTGCCGGAATCGTAAACGTGATGTTCTTCCACTCTCGTTGTTCCAATCTCTGGCTAACGCATCTCGCTGATACCCAGAATATCTATTTTGAGTCTTTTCATCTCACTGATTGGGTTTTTGTACATAGCGTTAGAGAAGCCGGCAAATTTATTTATTTAATTAAGATAATAATAGGAATACAACTGAATTCTAGTATTGATTTTTTCCAACCCTTCAGCAAAAAGGTAGATTTTATTCGACACAAACGACCCAAACGGATAATAAAAGCAAAAGGGTGAAAAGGATAATGGACCAAAAAGTTTTGTTCGTTTCATTGTATTCTGTTTTAGTAGAAGTATCAAAGTTTCGGGATACTAAGCAAAATAAACGGTTATATTGAAGGAGGACTGGTGGCTAAAATCACCTTTGTTTTGTGGATTATGGACGTTGTCTTAAGAGCTCAGACCATATTTTAACCGATTATGACTTGAATGTGCCTTAAAATTAGCATTCTTTTCCCGGTATAGTCGTTTTCGTGAAGTACTGAAACCCTTATACGGTTCAGTTATGCAGTAATGTGTGGTAGGGTAGCGTTTTCACAAATATTTTGTATTAACGAAAAAACACTAGGACGAAGGTACAAACGATGAAATATATATATATACATATATATATATATATATATATATATATATATATATATATATATATATATATATATATATATATATATATATCTGTACCTTGGAAGGAAAAGGGCCAATGTCCATTTTGTTAGTTTTTTCAGAAATGATAAATTATTAAGATCTTATTTTTCGTTTAGTTTTCCTCCTGTACACGTATCGTTATTCAATTAATTATATTCATCACTATGTTCGTTTTTTAGTAGTAAATAACTACGTAGGCTTCACCGAATTTTACAAAAATTAACTTTTTGGACATTGGCCGTTCGTATTTTTTTTTTACAATGGACATTGGCCCATTTGTTGGAATTCGTTGGACATTGGCCCTTCAAAAATTTTTCCTCTGTGTCATTGGCCCTGTGAAGCATAAGTGACTTCGGAAAAACATTTTTATTAAGAATATCATAAACAATTTGTTGTTATGATTGTTATACAAAATTTTACATGTCAAAGTACCTACACTTATTTTAAAAAATATAAGAAATAATGCAGTTAAACACCAAACAAACAAGAAGTTGATTGTTTTCGAGAATACAAATGAGAATTTTCTTTTTCAGTAATTTTATTAAAATATTGATATTCCTTGCTCCTGCGGAGCTTCGTATCCAGAATCTTCATCATATGGGATCCAATCAGCGTGAACGAGGACAAGTTACTATAAAAATGGCTTATTGTGGTTACTTATAAATTTTTGTAACCGATAAATTGTTCAATTTGTCTTCGGCCAAAAGCTGGTATTAAGAGGTTCTAAAAATTATTAGGTCCAGTACCTGGGCGACGTTTTCTAGGGTTCTTCTTCTCAAGTCTACTTTCTTGTACTGCTCTTCAACGTTGGTTTTGTAAGAAAATATGAATTCTTCCTCTTGGTTATAGTTAAATTCTCTGAAATTTGTCCATGGCATTGGTTCTCCATCCTCATTTTCTTTTCTGTGAACTACTCGTAATAAGGTGGACAGCTAAAATTTAAAAAATCGCTTTGTGGCATTTCCACTACTAGCAGCTGAGGATTTCTTTCCATTGATTTAATAAAGTTAGACAAGTCATGAGGGACTTTAAGGTCTATGGAGGTCTTCTTTTTAACAATTTCAATTGAGGCATGGATTGTATCAGCCTCTATATGACTATGCTCGGCTTTCATGAAACGATGAACTATGTTCTTTAATGGCCTGTTTTGGCATTTAAATTCGTGCACGAAATGGTAAAACATAACGGCCATGTATATACAAGTTGTACAAGTATGAAATGCGGATTTCAGACAACAGATGGTGCACCAATGCAGTTTGTGCTATAAAGATTTGATACTGCGCCATTTTGTTGTGTCAGATGCGCACGAGTGATAAATTGGAAAAGTGTGTGCATAGTGTTGTGTTGTTGTGTTCAATATGTCGAAATTTATACCGAACAAAGAGCATTCGCGGACAGCATTAATTTTTTGTTTTCATTTGAAGAAAATTGCTGTTGAATCATACCGATTACTTCGAGAAGCTTATGGCGAACATGCCCCATCGCAAGATACGTGTGAACGATGGTTTCGGCGTTTCAGAAGTGGTGACTTCGATGTTGCAGACAAGGAACGTGGAAAACCGCCAAAAAAATACGAAGATGTGGAATTGCAAGGATTGTTGGACGAAGATGATTCGCAAACACAAAAACAAGTCGCCGAGCAATTGGGCGTTAGTCAACAAGCTGTTTCCAATCGGCTACTAGAGATGGAAAAGATTCAGAAGACCGGTAGATGGGTACCACATGAGTTGAACGATAGGCAAATGGAAAAGTGCAAAAACACGTGTGACATTTTGCTCGCTCGGTACAAAAGAAAGTGGTGTTTGCATCGTATAGTTACAGGGGATGAAAACTGGATTTATTTTGAGAATTCCAAGCGCAAAAAATCATGGGTAGACCCAGGCGCACCATCCACATCGACCGCAAGACGTGGGGCGTGGTCTATTATGAGCTGTTA
Source organism: Pachyrhynchus sulphureomaculatus (assembly GCA_019049505.1). Classification (NCBI taxonomy): domain Eukaryota; kingdom Metazoa; phylum Arthropoda; class Insecta; order Coleoptera; family Curculionidae; genus Pachyrhynchus; species Pachyrhynchus sulphureomaculatus. The sequence continues at coordinate 38,765,973 of CM032452.1, forward strand.
AAACCTGGGGAAACGGTTAATACCAAACGTTACCAACCACAATTCCGATTTGAACCATTCGCTGTTTGAAAAAAGGCCAGAATATCGAAAGAGGCAACACAAAGTCGTTTTTCTCCATGACAATGCTCCTTCACATACAGCAAAACCAGTTTGCGACACGTTGGAAGCACTTAGCTGGGAAGTTCTACCCATGCGGCTTACTCACCAGACTTGACTCCTTCCGATTACCACTTGTTTTCATCGATGGGTCACGCACTTGCTGAGCAGCAAAAGGGGAAGATTTTTACTGGCGTGGTATTCACAAATTGCCCGACAGATGGGAAAAATGTATAACAAGCGGTGGAGCATACTTTGAATAAAGCACTTTTTATCATTCTTTCGAATTTAACATATATTTTTAGAAAAAAAAAAATCCTCATTTCATACTTGTACGTCTTGTATTTTTATTTTGTCACTATAAGGGTGAATCTTCAGAACATCTGGACATAGACTTAAAATAATAAAATGAACTGTCGAACGCAGGAGACAATTTCTTGCTCACCTCTGACGCCAATAGTCTCGTCCTATATAAAATATAACCCATTATTTCCTTTGCTTTTTGTGCAATATATTGTTAGGTTATATGTTCTCAATTGTCTTTTATAGAAAGCCCATCCCTTTGTTAAGGATGTTGTTGGAAGACCCTTTTCGAGGTCGAAAGAAGCAATTATAAAGCTAACATCGACCTTGCTTATTTCGTTGTCTTCTCATTTTTTATGGTATACGTAGGTGGGCTTCTTTTTGATTTCTTAATCCCGCTTCCTTTTCAATACCATTCGAAGCACTAATAGCTTTATCCAACCTGTCACACTTATGTAGAGCAGGTGTCGTTTTTTGGGTGGTGGAAGACGAAATTGCATTCAGAGACAAAAATTTTTCTGTAGACATGTTCCTTTATCGGAGAAACTACATTGTTTTCTTTCAACACATTTAAGCCTGGGCTTAGGTAATTTCTGGCAGTTCTTTCGCTCGAATAATGGCTAAGCAGGAAAGCTACTGATGTGGGCTCTTATTAAATCTTTTGCTTGCTCAGCAATTTTCGGTTGTTTACCATGATTCCCTCTAGCATCTGCTGGGCAAACATTTGCTTTCCGCTTTTTTTCCAAAATCACCCTAACTTTTTTTGACCTTATAGCGAATGTATTTTGGTACATTTCGTAGTACACAGTACTTTCTCGTGAAGTTTCTTCTGCTTGTTCTATCCTCTTCATTAATTACAGAAACACGCAGTAGTCGCCTAGTCTTATCTACTCTTGTATTGTGTTTGATATCAACTGGTTTTGGCCATCAGATGAGAGTTTGTAAAAATCGTCGTGCAGCATTTTCCTCTGCTCCGTGGTGAGTTTTATAAAACATTTTATCCTGCAATTACTGGCATCTTTCATTAGTTTAGCTGGCCCCACTACTACATTTCTTGAAATGTATTCTTCCCCCTTTCTTTTCTTTTTTTTCCGAATATTATCCACTCAGTTATTTTCATTCCTTATTCTCTTTTTCGATTTCTTCTCGCAGGGATTTCTTCTTTTTCGCCCTCCCATTGTTTTGACAATGGCTCGGACCCAGCTTTAATGTAGACATTTATTCCAGATGTTGACGGATCAACTTCTATTTTGTCATTATTTTCGAATGATGGCAATATATCATTAATATTAAAAGTTGGATCAGCCTGGAAGTCATCTGAATCATTCATAAAACGTCTCAGCTCCTCAGAGATATCTTCTAATAAACTGCTGAATTCTTCAGCTGTCTCCTGTTCAATATTTTCTGCTTGAACAATGCTGCTATGAATTTGAATGTCTTGGGGACCAGTATATTCTATGTTTTCCTACATTTTTATCTGTAAACAAGCAAACTATTGTCACCTATAGACATTAAACTGATGCCTAAAACTTTCAGGGACCTACCATGTCGACTGACGTGGGATTAATATTATTTTAATAAATATAAATTTAATATGTGAAAGTGGATAATCAAAACAAAGGTCACGAAAATTTTAACATATTATCACTTCGTCTAAACTAGTCTTAATCTTATCAAATCTTTTCTGTCCAATCGTTACCGGTGTGTGTTATACACAATGGTGTGATCCAGGATCCTAGGTCCAACTTTAGTTCTTATATACATTAATGATCTTATTAATGCTGCTCCTCCTTCCAATGTGACCTTATTTGCAGACGATGGCATACTTTTCACATCATGCCTCAATATAAGATTTACCCTGGATAACTCACAGACTACTCCCCATCAAGCCAAACCTTTCTCTGAACGGCAGCAAAACTGTAAATATGTTCTTTTTTCCGTGAGCCGTGGAGGACATTAATAAAGTCGATTGTGAGGGTACGTGGAAGATACGAAGCTGAACTAATGACAGGCTTGGGATACCTCGACGACGTAAAACAGAAATTTATTGAACTCCTTGTGTTAACATTACCTTCAATGTATATCTATAAATGACTCCTTTTTGCATGTGAGAACTGTGTAACTTTTCTGAAGCCACCGCAGTTCATAACCATAATACACGACTAAAAAATTACTATAGAACTGAATCTTTTAGATTAAACCCAAGCAAATTCGGTAATGACATTACGAATATGCCTGAGTTTAATATAAGGAGTAATGTGTCACTATTAAATTCACGTTGTTATATTGGATTTTTCTTATAAATATGTTAAAAATGATATTTATGTTTATCATATTAGGTTAAGACTGTGAAATTTGTGTATTGCATTTTTTGTTAATTGATTATGTTTACTGAATTTTTATTTTCTTACTGTATTTGTACATCCATTAACTGTAAACAAGTTGTGTAATATCATGAATAAACATATTAAATTGAACTGAAATAAATTAATAAATTTATTTCCAAAAAAACGCGACGTAAGTTGACCTCCACGGTCCCTTACTTGACTCTTCTAGATTTTTGCCTGTGGGGATATCTGAAAAATAAAGTTTACAGAACTACCCTCTCTTATCTGGAAAATAAAATATCCGGTTCGGTACGGCAGTAATGAATAATTTCATCTCCTAGAATACTAGGACCAATTCACATTTAAAGAGCTTATAATTAAAGAAATAATTTTCCAAAAATGGTAGTCTGACATACGGTAAAGGTTTTTATTCACATATAAATTTTGTTTTTACTGGAAATATTCTAAAATTAAATTTTTATAGGAACGCTTTGATATTAAAATTGTAATTAATTCATCCCATATCTTTCGTTGGTGGGCCATATCCCTCCGAAAACTATCGACTAATTAGTCCCATCAATTACCCAGCCGTCAGCAGACCAATTGTATGGCGATTTATTCTGCACATATAATAGATCCGGCTAATGACGGGACACGTGAGATGGATATCCCAAACACGTGCGTTTTTACACATGGTGTGGAATAATTTGCTTTGTTTATATAGGACTGGATTAGGGTACGGCGGGCAAAAGACTATAGCACAATAGGAGGGTAAAATTTATTTCGAACAGAAAATTTACAATTTGCATATGCTCTAGGATTATGTGAAGCGAGGGTCTTAAATATAAATTAGGTAATAAAATTTGTCTTTATTTCAGCATAAAGAACACTCGCCATAATGATAATAAAAAAATCATTTTATATATCAATATACAAAATATAACAATATATATATATATATATATATATATATATATATATATATATATATATATATATATATATATATATCTATATATCTATATATATATATATATATATATATATATATATATATATATATATATATATATATATATATATATATATATATATATATATATATATATATATATATATATATATATATATATATATATATATATATATATATATATATATATATATATATATATATATATATATATATATATATATATATATATATATATATATATATATATATATATATAAACATATATCTATATATATAAATATATATATATATATATATATATATATATATTATATATATATATATATATATATATATATATATATATATATATATATATTATATATATATATATATATATATATATATATATATATATATATATATATATATATATATATATATATATATATATATATATATATATATATATATATATATATATATATATATACATAGGGAATATTTCTTTCTCGCTGGAAATGTGCCACAGTTCAGCCGATACCTAAAAAAGGCAAGAAGACCTTGTCAAATAACTACCGACCAGTCGCACTACTTTCAGTAAAATCGAAAGTGGAAAAGGTTATCAATCAGCATCTTCTAAAATATCTTTGAAGGATTGAACATTATTAGCGATCACCAACATGGCTTTCGTAAACATAGATTAACAGAAGATCTTCTGACTTATGTAACACATGTTTGGAACAACTCAATTGAACACTTTGGAGAATCTCGTGTGGTTGCTCTTGACATATCCAAGGCATTCGACCGTGTTTGGCACGATGGACTGATGGCTAAGCTACGCTCTTATCGTATATCTGAAATGTTCTGTTTATAGCTCTCATGTTTCCTCAGAGAGCGTTCTTTACGAGTGGAGGTCGATGGATTTCTTTCTAATACCTTCACTATCAACCCCGGTGTGGCTGGCTCCTACTCTTTTTCTCATTTACATTAACGTTCTGCTGGAAAAGACCGGGAATCCAATCTACAGCTTTGCGGATGACAGTACGCTTATCTCTTCATTCATTCTGAACGCTCGGACCTCGGCTACTCAGGCGAATATCCGCAGAAAACAGGATTTCGTTCAACTTAACAAAGACCTGGAAGAAATTCTATGTTGGGGTGACAGTAACCAAGTGGAATTTAACGCTACAAAAACCCAAGCGGCAGTTTTTTCTAAAAAAGTTAACGTTGTTGAACCCGACATAGTCATGTCGGGCATTCCATTCGCCTAGCATTGTCATTCAATTTGTTGGGCGTTAATTTGGGGGCAAATATGTCCTGGCATAAACATGTTGCAGGCATAGCAAGGAGAGCTTCTCAAAAGTTGGGACTATTATTTCGAACCTGAAAGATTTACACTCCACAACAACTGTTAATTCTTTACAAAGCTCAAATTTGACTAACTATGGAATACTGCTCCCTTGTTTAGGGCTCCGCTCCCAAACACACACTGCGCTTGGGATTAGCCGTTTCAGAAATGGCTCGATTTTTTTACGTTTCTGTAGAGATTTGCAGATGGAAATTTGATCGAGTAATTTTTTTAGCATATAGTCATTTGACACCCAGACATAAAGCTTCTTTTTGTAGATAACTTTCTCCAAAGGATTTACAATTGTTTAGTAATGGATATTTAGTTCCTCGGCGATATCGCGACTGCCGGCCTTGCTTAACTTTTGCTAAAATTGTTTCAACTTTTTCTGTCATTGGTGGACCAGTGAACATCTTTGATATCTAAATTTCCAGACCGAAAGTGATTGATCCATCTTTTGGCGATACTTTTGATAACGTAACTTGTCCATAAACAACACAAATTTCTTTATATGCCCGCATAGCATTTGTGCCTTTATCGTAATTAAATTGTAAAATGTAACCAAATGTTATAGAAATTTTACTCATCTTCAAGCCACTCTAAATTAAGTCTAAATAAACCAGTTTCAGTTTTTTCACGTCTACTACTATCCAATGTCAGCTTTCAACTAACGCTAAGTATGACTCGATACGAATTATATATATATATATATATATATATATATATATATATATATATATATATATATATATATATATATATATATTAATGTGTAATGTCGTTTATTGGCTATTAGATAGCTCTAGGCTAGGGTATAACTATTATACAATGATTGACTGAAAAACTTGTGGATACATATTGGGTCTTAAACTATATACTTGTTAGGGACCTAAGTAACTTTGCCTAGATAAGGAATTTGTCTAAATCTATTGGAAGAACTTAAGATATTTTATGAACATAAAATTTAAGATTAACTTAAACTTAATTAAGACTAACTTAAACTACTCCTGGCGTAGGGAATATCGTTTATTAAAATATGTAGTTCTTTGTGTTATGTGGTAAAGTTCAAAACTAAAATCATTCTAACTACTCACTAAAGATTTAATTAAATGAACAACACAGGAAATAATAGATAGAAGGAAGAAACCACTTCTCATTAACCATATCCGTTTAGACGTGGGTAATTAATTTAAAAAACATTTAACAATGTTTTATCTTTAAAAAAGTTATTGTTTGGATAATGTGAGAAAAATAATTATACTTTATAATATTACTTAAATAGTTATTAAACCATTTGCTTTTGGATATATGTTTTCACAGGACGATGATCAAAAAATTTATAAGATATTAGGTTTTTTATCATATTTTTCGAATAGGCTTATTATCTTTTATAATTCTATTTTAAGACATAAGGGGTAAAATTAAAACATCCGTATATCCTAAGTAGAAGGGAACTTTAAAGTGACTTCAGCAACCAAAGTTCTTCGCTTTGGCAAAACTTGCAGCATCTCATAAAAGATGGTAAGTAATTATATAAAAACATCAATTAATGCGCTAAAAGTTTGTAGCCTTTTATCATATATACAGTGCGTTAATTTATTTTATGGACTGGCGCTGTAAAAACTATATGAGAGATATTTTCAGCTTTCTCCTTGTTATTCAGTAAATTCTCTGCCTAATTCAGTCCACTTTAGTAAGATTCAAATGAATGTTGAACCTTGTTTTGTGGGATTATATCCAAAGCACGTGTAGAAGACTATTGAGTAGTCTCTGTATTATCCTTTTAGCTGATGCATTTTCCTACATACTTTGAGTTGAATATGAATAATTTATTTCAAGAAATGAATTCCTTCTTCAAAGCACTGTTTTTTATTAAAAACAAATTTATTACATGTATAAATTTTGAACCAAATTGCACATATACATACGTTACAATCTATAGGCTTGAAATAACTATTTTCATAACTTAGCATTAAGGAGTTACATAATAAAATTTACGGTGTTTCATATTTTAGTATGCAATTTTTGACCAAAAAATTTATGTTAAATTATTGATAAAAAAAATTCTATTAGAAAAATTAAAAACCGAAAAGGTAATTATTAGGATTTAAAAAAACAATTTTAAAAATATTAAAAATTGATTGAGTAATATTGCAGACAGTGTCTGAAAACAGGTATCGATCCTGTAATGGAATGGAATTTTCTTATTTTTTTTTTAATAACACAGGGGAACAGCTGTTTTGGTGTCGAGGTTTTTTGAGCTGATTCTATATCAATTTGATGTCCTGAATTCAAATAACGTATTCATTTGTACCCAGGAGCTCAAATTTTTAAGATATACAATTTTAGAGAAATATAAGTTACATTATTGTAACTCAAATCCGTAAGTGTAGTAAACAAAAGTGGATACGAAATTTTTATTTTAGTTATACAAAATACAATATTATATCGTACTTACAAACAAAAAAAAAACATTGAAGAAATGAAATAGTCACTCAACACTTGGAAAGCTTCTTTTCCGCGACATTCTTGAATGTTTTTTTAAACAGTCCCTTTTTAAACTCCAGCAGTAATCTGCCATCATGTGCATGTCCCATCTTCCTTGGTAGCGGTCCTCCATAACTTTAATATCTTGGTGAAATCTTTCACCTTGTTCCTCACTCATGTCTCCTAAATTTTTCTGGAAAACGGTCTAAGTGGCTGTGTAAATAGTGTATTTTAATACTCATATTGCACCCTAAGGATTTGAAACTATTAAGCATCTTGTTAACCATTTCAACATAGTTTTGAGCTTTATGTTTGCCTAGAAAATTTTCTACAACTGCAACAAATGATGTCCAAGCTTCTCGTTCAACTTGATTCATTGAATTTATGAAGGCAGGATCCTTAATTAATTGTCTTATTTGTGGGCCGTCAAATATCCCTGCTTTGAGTTTTTCTGTGCTCAACTGATGCATTTTTACCCCTATATATGCAAAACAAGACCCATTCTTATCAAGAGCCTTTACAAATTGCTTCATTAAGCCCAACTTTATATGTAACGGAGGAAGTATGATTTTGTCTCTTTCAACCAAAGCGTCGTTAATGACATTCTTTTCCCCAACGTCCATGTTTTCTCTCTGAGGCCAATCTTTTCTAACCCAGTGGTGTGTTTTGTCCCTACTATCCCAGAGGCACAAGAAACACGGATATTTCGTGTAACCACTTTGCTGCCCAAGAAGAAAGTTTACCATTTTTAAGTCTACACAAATCATCCATTGATGTTCGTAATACTTTATCTTCTGCAAGACCAAAGCTATGGTATTATATTCTTCTTTCAGTTTCGTTGAGTGAGCTAGTGGTATTGAACCATATTTATTCCCATTATGTAGAAGGACACATTTTAAACTTCGCTTTGAACTGTCAATAAATAGGCGCCAATCATCTGGAATATATTCAGAAAGTCCCATTTCTTTCATGAGTCCCCTAATTTCGTGACAAAATACAAGATTGTCTTCTTGAGAAAAGAATGGTAGCAGATCTTTTTCTCTTGTACGGTAAAAGGTAATTTTGGTTCCTTGTTCCAGTAAATTTTTGTCGTTCAACCTAGAAGCCAGTACTTCAGAAGCTTTTTTCGATAAATTGAGATCCCTGGTGAGATCATTTAATTCATTTTGATTGAAGCGTTGAGGAACTGATGACGTCCCCTCATAGTCACTGTTAGTTTCATTAGCATCAGAACTTTTATTAGCATCAGAAGAGCGATCAGAGGGAAAATATTCGTCATCAGAGATATGTGGTAGCTGATGAAATGTTGGAATCGGTATTTCATCTGAGTGCGGGATAGGGCGTATTGCCGAGTCTAAATTGGGATAAGTCCACTTACTGCGGTTATTTCGATTGATTCCATTAGTATTTACTAAACAGAAATAACAATCATTGAAGAATTTTAGACATTTTCTTTTCCCGGTAGTCCACTGCCGTAAATGCTCTGTACAAGTTTTACATACGAGATGCGGGGCCCACGTTTTGTCCTGATCACCAAGCTTAACTCCAAAGTATCCAAGATACGCTCGCTTTACAAAGTCAGTAATAGTTTGTCTGTTTTGTTGAAACATGTATTCTCCGCATATATAGCAAAACACATCAGGTTGATTTACACAACTTCTTCTTGAACTGGAACCTGAACTCATTTTAATTCTGTTCAATAACACAAAAACACTCTTTTCTTAACATAAAATAACACGCCGAATTCGATCTACTCTCATTAGTAAGAACGCACAAACTGACGAGACTTACCCGAGTTAGGTGATTAAAAGGGTCAGTTCAGGTACCTGATAGGCAATGGTTCCACTATTTATAGATTTACCTGGAATTTACTCAATTACAGACTGACAATAAAACCACTGTACCTACATTAATGAATATATAATAATTTTAGAACTCTCATAAATGAATATACTGAATAAAAACCACATTGGTAGATAAGTTGATGTATCTAAAAAAGTAGAGCTGATAGAGAAAAACGGATTGCATGTATAGATTTAGCGTCCCAAATATAGTTAAAATCAGCTCTAAAATCCCAGGCACCAAAACAAAAATATTTTTTTGTTGCCCTGTGTAATTCTTAGAAGTATAGAGCATAAAAATCCGTAAACAAAATTGAATTTTTGAAAATTCCGGATATATGTAACCTCTTAAAATAAAAAAAAATCAGCATACTATGTTTTAGCATTCCAACTATATAATGAAGGCTAACAAAGATATTCCTGATGATACTCGTATTAATAATAAATCCTAAATTATACAATTTTTAACCACTAATGTTGAAGCTTGTAGGTCTTGCAGGTTTGCCCTGATACTGCCACAACTGACTTATTCATTTTCACAAATATACGTTTGTTTTCAAATGTCTACAAGGCTGCTGTACCGATTTTAATGAAACTGTATGCTCAGTAAAGATGGATATACAAATAAGATTAATATTACTTCTGCAGACAAACAAGTTAGTCTCTAACTACAAATAAATAAAAATATTAGACCGCAACTTGCACCGACTTCAAAATTTCGTTTGATTTTGTGTGATAATATATAACATTTTGTCTATTAAGTATTAATTACAGACTAATTATATTTCTTTCGTTTCTTGTTTAGAATAACAGCAGCTTTTCTTGCGAATTATTTTTCCTTTTAAAAATACGTAGTTTTTCAAATTAAGAGAAGATATTATCTGCAATTTTTAATACATCATCGAAGTTGGGTTGCTTATATTATTTAACTTACATTTTCTTAAAAATTGTTAGTGAGTGTGACAGTCCATATCTTGCATTCATTTACAGTACACTCTCATTTGTGCCTGTTATTTAAAGGTCTCAGTATCTAGCGCTTATGAATAAATTTGAGGCCGTTCAGAAAGAAATTCTTTAATATGTGGATAAATCTATTATAGAACTAACTGCGCAGACTTATAACCTATAACCTTCATCTGACAGTAGACAATTCTACGACTTTTGTTTCTTATTTTAATGCCCCTTAATTGTTATCTTAAATAAATTGCAATATCCCAACAATAAATTTTGAAAATTTTACTTTATTGATTTTGCGGTATCAACTTATAAATTTAGGATTCAATGGGTCCCTAACAAAGTTTTAGCACATTAATAATAGAAATCGTGCTGATGTACATATTGTTCTATTAAATATTAAACAATTTACGCGTACAACAAAGATAAATTTTACAAATGTTTTTATTAATACCGAAACGTGGGTACTACTGACCTGTTCTGTTAATTTGGCTCCTACATTAGTAGGAGCAAACACGGAAAATAGGTTTTGGAATCGCCAAATTTCTGTTAGTATTCCATATGTATAATTAAATAAATAATTCAATTTTAGTTTAATTTAAACTAATTTGGCCAAACCTTTCTATTAGCGATTATTTTAAAAACAAAATTTGAAAATTATGTTTTCGAAATTTTTTTTGAAAATTATTTGGAGACCACTGGTGGTTTTTTTTTAAATTTTGTTTTTACTTGGGCGTTTTGCCATACAATCAGTTGCTAATTGAAATACTTTATAATAAATTTTTAATATATCAAAAATTGTTTACAGAGATTGAGCCGCCAAGAGTTATACATAACTTGCATGGGTCGGATTTTATGATATTATTTTTTTTTAAGATGAGCAGGGTAACATGTATGACCAAATTTAAGTCTTATAGTATTGGAAATAAATCTTTGTGATACGTTCAATTGACTTTGCCAATATTTGTTTGAAATTTCTTGATAGATCTGAGATAAATATGTAATTCTACTCCCTCTGAAGTTTTTCCATCTATTTTGCCATTCTATTATCATCTTTTTATTTGTAGTTATGTAGGTATCTGATAATCCTATTGGAAATGGTAAGAATTTACCGTCTACAATTGCCTTCCTCGCCAACTGGTCAATCTTTTCATTATGCGTAACCCACATGAAGACCACCTCTGTTTGTTCAGAGTAAGTTTCCTTAATATCTGTTTAACTTCATATAGGATATACAATTTTTTGTGGTTCCAGGAAGTAAGGTTTTTTTAAGGGTTTAATTACTGAGAATGAATCCGTTATTTTTAATTTCCTATTACAGTCCAATTTTGCAAAAACAGAGCGATTGTAGAATCTCAGTGGCTTCATAGGTGAAAATAGAAAAACAGGATTCAGGAAGCTCCTCTATAAGCTTACTCGGTTTGTGATGTATTTATGTAAATGTGTGTAAAATTGCAGTAATTAATCAAAAACTTTAAGTCTGGAGAGATTCATGTCGAAAAAACAGTAAAGGTTGGCCTCACATTCTGAGCTAAGCTGTAAAAATGTTTTGTTCTTTTTATGTACCAAAATTTTACGTAATATAGCCATATTTTTTGGTTTGACTGTACAAGTTAAACGACTGTATATAATTCGAAACATGGTCTTATGTCTAAGAGCGCTTAATTTCCTCGTCCCTTTAATTACGTTTCACCCTCATGTCGTAAAAGATCACACTAAAAGGGCACGAGGCATGGGAACGAATTGGCCATTAAAATAACCACTATGACGGATTGTTAGGTACAGGTAATAAGTTCACATACCAGAATAATTTATTACGTATTGCTTTGGTTATTGTGCTGTAATTTGTTTTTCTATGGTTATAATAGTTTTAGTGTTGGAGTATATGTATATGAAATTTTGTATTTTGGCATTTTTACTGTACTGGTAGGTGGGTGTCTTTTATTGATTTCTATATTATGGAAAAGTATGAGTACGAATTATGCTTGTTTTTACAGTAGATGAGTTTATTTTTTCAACAACTCGCGCAAACCTATTATACACTGATTAGCGAAAAGATCGGCTCAAACTATTTGGCTTCATCTAACACGGATCCTAGAATTTAGGGTTCATATATTTTTACGGATTTCAGTATCATTTGAAAGCCCATTCTATTCTCTTTCTAATGATGCTAAATTCCATAGCATACCTCATGCTTTTTACTGATTGAAATTATTGAAAGGGGAAAAAAGGAAAACAAGAATTAAAAATAGGGGTAAAAGAAAGGAAAAATTAAACAAATTTTAAATTTAACAATTAAATTTATTGATAAAAGCCAAAATCATTATTTTGGATTACCTCCCCACCTCCCACCTCTGCCAGGTATTGCCGCACCGATGCAGCAGCATGTGGCTTCGCATTGTCATGTATTAGCACGAAACTATCGCCAACAACCCTAGCGTAAGGAACGACGTGTTCCTGCAGGATTTGCTCGATATACCGGTAAGCAGTTAATCCACCGCTACGAGTCTCGTCAGTCACGAAAACCAAATCTGTTTTCGCATCCAGTGAGATGCCTCTCCGTAGGCGACCGTTTCAGTAATGTAGCACTGCGCATAGCACTCCCCAGGCCTCCTATAGACTCGTCTTCTTCTGTCATTGCCATGTAGGCACATTCGAAACTCGTCAGAGAATTAAACGGAACGTTGACTTTAAGGTCCAGTCGACATGTTCTCGGGCAAATCTGAGTTGCGCTTGTCGATGGACTGCTGTCAATTTGGGTCCATTAGCTGGTCTCTTCGGTATTAGGTTAGCTTCTTTAAGTCTCTTTTCTACTGTTCAGTGACTGACAGCCCGATCACGAACTTATTGGAGCTCCTGCTGGACCTTAACGCCGGTCAAGTGACGATTTCTTAGAGTTATGTTGACAGTGAAGAGGTCGTCTTGCTCCGAGGTACACCTTCTTCTTCCTGGTCCTGGTCTCCGTATAAAAGCGCCAGTCTTTTGGTAACGTCTGTAGACTCTGGAATCAGCTGACTAGCTCAGGTGCAGTTGCGCAGCGACTACACGTTTGCTATGCCCTTCTTGCAATAGTGCCGTTTCTTCCGGGGTGGTCTCCATTTTTCGATTACTTAATTAGTGAGCAGATATAGCAGAGGTGTTGACGGTTCAAGTTCTGATAAAGAAATGTAAGAAAAATGCAGCTGCATGTGTTTTTATAGCTTAGCGATCCAAAACGGTTCTATTCAGTAAAACTTTTTGGAAGTCTAAATGATCCCAAAAGTAATACCAAAGATCGGTTTTAAATGAAGCAAAATCGTTTGAGTCGATTTTTGTGCTAACCAGTGTATAAGTTTTTAGGAACTATAACTGGAATCTAGAACTAGCAGAGGTCTATAAATAGTCCGATTTCTGATCCAATATGACATTGCCAACTTTGCCATCAATTTTATTGTGGCCAAAGTAAGCACAAATGCTAGTTAGTTTATCTCCGAGTCTGAAGAAGTACTTGATCGCCCTTCTTGTATCATTATGTGAAGAAGAAGGGCACTCAATATAACTTTCATGTCGGTTGTTGTTATGTTTCTCATTGCTCACGCTTTGCTTAAAGTTGCTATTAAGTGCTTTCAGCAGTTTATCTTTTTGTTGAGTAATCAGTTAGGATGTTTTAAAAATAATCATATCTCTGTATTAGCGTTTTTTAAATTATGTTTTAATCAAGGCTTTTCTACTGATTAAAGATTATACGACAGACTACAACCTGTATTTTAGGGAGGTTCCTTCGTATTTTTGGCGATGTATACGTGAGTGGAATGATAAATCTGGTAAATTTTTACAACACTGCGAAAATTTGTTAAGAGCCATGGCCAAGTATAATTCTTGTAAAGGTTGTGTTCAAAGTTTCAAACAGAGTCAACGTGCATTTATTTGTTGGCAGATATCGTAAGTGATCGGTGTTACGTGTTTAGAAGGAATTGATAAAGCCGAGTATCGCACAGTGATAAAAACGGTTTTATTTAGAAAAGGGAACTGCAGCCCGGATAGACCCTGATCTGAAGGAAGTTCAAGGGAACTCTGTACTAGCACTCACTACCATTTATTACTCCATAAATAAATTTAAACGCGGCGGTACGAACACTGCAAATGCTACATGTTCAGAATGCCCGATTGAGGTTTCATCTGAAGAAATGGTCGATAAAATTCATGGCATCTTGATCGAATATCGTCGCATTATGTCTCGATATTGATATTACTGAGATAGTAGGTAACTAGCGTGTTTGTTATGCTGAAGAACTTATTGCGTTGTTTTGTGACTGTAAACGATATGTGGATCCATCATTACACCCAGAAGACAAACTGGCAGTCAAAACAGTGGGTTGGCAAAGCCGAAAGTGCACCAACAAAAGCGAAACCAGTCTTATCGGTGGGACAGATGTTGGCATTTTTTTTTTAATTCACGGGGAATCACCATGATTAGATATATGGAAAAGGATAAAACAGTGACTGGCTCTTATTACGAGATGATATTGGACTGTTTGTATTAAGAAGCAACCAAGATTTGCGCACAAAAAGTGTTCCTTCACCAGGTCAATATGCCTGCTCCCACATCGGCCGTTGCAATGGCTAAAGTGCAGGAGCTGGGATTCGAAGTAGTTCCCCACGCAGCCGATTCCCCAAATTTGGTACCAAGTGCCTTTTTTTTCCTTCCCTACTCCCAAAAAATAGCTTTGAGGATATCTGTGCTTTAAACTGGTATTATACACTGTTCAAAACAATTTTTTCTCTGGTGGAATAGAAATTTTGGAATCTGGATAGACTAATGTACTGAGCTCAATGGATATTATGTTGAGAATTTTTTTTTTCGAAAAAAGTTATTTATCTTGTATTTTACAAGATTTTTCAATCCATCCTCTTATAGTTGATAACAAAGTTGAAAATTATCAGATTATCGGAAATAAACCTTATGCTCGGTTTTGACTAGAGGAATATATATGAAAGTTGGGACTGTAAATGAATATTTATCCAGTTACATACTTCTTTTACTTTTTATAGACCTAAAGATCTGTTAATTCCGAGGTTTTACGACTTCTTGGGAGGTAGATTGCCAGCTATCTCTCCGTCTTTTTAGTGGTCTCCCCGGTTAACGTTTGCCTGCTGGTTTTCCAATGTCTTCTTCTTTGGCTTCTCCATCTTACTACGGCTTGCACGTCACATTGTTCCCTGATATTTCGTATCTATCTCTTTTTGTTTTACCAACTAGTGCTCTCAATGTTTTCATTTCGGTGGTACGAACCATACTCTTTATTTTATTAGTGTCTTTTCATGATTCTATACCGTAAATCATACGAGTCTGATGCAAATCTTGTATATTTTAACTTTACTGGATGTTCGCTTGTTTTGATTGGTCCATATAATATATCTTAAGCAGCCTTAGACACCTGCTGCCTTATTAATTAATCCTCTAAGGTCTGTGACTGAGTCGTGATAACTTGATAGGTCCTCACCAAGGTATTTGAACTGGTTTAACTATTCTATAGATTTATCTTCTACTATGGTTTTGTGCCTGATGAGATTTTTGGCAGTAGTTATGCTTTTGGTTGTCTCTGTAGGTCGTCTTCACTTTCAGCTATCAGAGCTGCATCGTCTGCGTAATAAACCAGTGTAATTCTGTTGTTACTCATTCTGTATCTCATTCCTAATGACTCTTTTTCTTCTAGTATTTTGTCCATTAAAAGATAAAAATAGACTAGGATCGTCTCCTTGGAGTTGGTATATTCCCTGTAATGTTTCTGCTTGTTTTAATTTTCGTCTTATTGTTCATACTCAAGTTCTTCATGATTTCATGATCTTTTTTTGCATCAATATCTGTAAAACGTCATTGAGTCGGACTTTGTCGAGGGCTTTAATTAAGTCTATGAAGCATACGTGCGCTAGCGTATTGTACTCCATTGCCTTTTCTTTAATTTGCTTCCTAATGAATATTGCGTCTGTGGTAGATCTATTTTTCCGAACCCCTGTTATTCTTCTCTATTTTTTTCTGTGATACCAGTTTCTTCTTCAACAGGCCTGGGATCAATTTCAATGTTGTACTTAGAACTATTATTTCTCTATAGTTTTCTGGACACGTTTTTTTCCCTTCTTGAAGATTGAAATTGTGGTGCTGGGATGCCAGTCATTCGGTACCTCTGTTGTGTCAGATATTTCATTGAACAAAGTTGTAAGGTTCTTAGAAAGTTCCTGGCCACCATATTTCAGCAGTTCGTTCGGAATTCCATCCGTCTCTGGTGCCCTTCTCTTCTTCAATTTCTTCATTCTTGTTGTTACTTTTGTTTCCTCAAAGCTCGCTTTAGATTCCGTTTTATATTTCTGCATGTCGCTAGTTTCTTCGGTGTCGTAGAGTTCTCTGAAGTATGTTTCCCATGTCTTCCTCTTGTTTGCACGTACTCATTAACAGGCTTTTTTTTATTTTTCATTGTTGTATGTTGTATTTTTCAATGTATGTAAGTGATCTTAGAACATTAAGGGGCTGCTCCATCAGTGTTTTGCATAAAACTAGATTCTGGTGTGTTCTGAGGTTGCCTGAGGTTTGGACCCTAACATCAATTATCTGCGGTAGCATAATTGCTCTCTTAGTGATTATGAACTTTATCATTGACTTTTGACCTCTACTATTATAGAATGTTATATTTATGTTGGTCTTTATGTGGAAAGTAACTGTTACTAATTCTCATTTCGTTTCTGGCACAAAAATCTATTAATAACTCCTCATTTTCATTAAGGACCTCTTCGTCGTATTTTTGTTTCACACTCGGTATGATGTCGTTACCTACCCGAGCATTAAGATCTCCGAATATTGCTATTTTGTGGATGTTATTTATTTTGTCAATAGTTTCTTGTAGTGCATGGTAAATGCTTTCTGTTTCTTCGAAAGGTTTGGGGCATAAATGCTTACAAGGAGTAGGTTGGTCTGTATGAGCTTCAAGGATACTTTTAAAATTCTGTCACCTATATAATCAATGTGTTTAATGCTGTTCGTATATTTTTGATGTAGTAGCATGCCAAGTCCTGAATATGCTCTGTCTTGTTTAGCTTTCTCGCTGTAAATTAAAATATATTTTGCGTTTTTGGCTGTTCCTTGTCCTTTCCTCTTCATCTCGGATAACCCGCAGATATCTATATTATACTTTTTCATTTCAATAATAATCTGTTGGTTTCTACCATTCCAAGATGTTATGTTCTAGCAGGCAAGTTTAGTTATGTTCTGTTTTAGTTTCCAGTATCACTTGTCCATTTTCGTTGCGTGGTTCAAGAACACAGTATGTCCTACTCCAGGCAGGTAGCTGACCGAAATGTCATCGATGTTTTCCAATGTGTTGGTTAGGAATTATCGAATTTGTAATAATCTAATTTAATAATTTCATTCGGGTTCTGTCACCTAAAAATCTTCGATTATTCGATACCCGCTTGAAAAATGAAATCTAGTTTTTATGATTTATGTACATCCTTTGTACAAAAATAAACCAAAATTTTAGAAATATAAAATAAAAGACCAAGACTAAGTAATTTATTTTAATCGATTTAGTTTCCCTTGTTTTCAATGCAGCATCTGGTAAAATCAATTAAGTCACTAAATAACTTATATAAATAAGTAACATACCGGCTTGGATTTTGCTTAAAATCTCTTTCGCAGTAGCCGAACTAACCACGTTTCATCACCAGTAAGGATCCTTTTAAGAAAATAAGAGCCCTTACGAGCGATCAGTGTATTGTGCAATATTACTGATGATTTAAAATTTTCTTTGATGAAATCACATTTTTTGAAACCTCCATTTAGTAAAGAAACTTGTTTTATGATTATTCAACAATACATACTGTCACTCTTACCACTATGACTAGGCTCTAATGGAATGTCATGAAATATCTTACATAACACTAATAAATATTACTTCAGGTAATGCAATTTGTACGAATTTGTTCATTTCGATAGGGTTCCGTTATCCACAAATCTTCGGTTACACAACATAATTTTGAGGGAATCAAAATTAGATTTTGCCATCTATATATAGGGTGTTATGAATATCGTTTAATATTTTGAAACTGGTAAATAAAAGAGTAATTGCAAGAAAATAATTATAGATGACGCTGCCCTGTAACTAATACGAAAATTGACTTTAAAGTTTTATGGCAACTGCGCTAATGATAGTATTAAGAAAACACATCAAATACAATTTCCTCGAATCTCGATAATAATGTTGTTATGCTTAAAATCAAAATTTTCTTCTTTTATGATAGAATAAATTAAAAGTTTAAAAAAACCCGTTATAAACAAACCACATGCATGTATAGTGCTTTAAAAATCTCCAAAGCTGATAATTTGTACAGATCAATATTCACTATATTTTCAAACTTTGTATGCTTATGTGCAAAATGGTTCTTTCAACGGAAAAACTATTCTCGTATCATTCTTGCGTACTTGCCTTACAATTCGCGAAGTCGTACTGTTCCCATTTGCATTGCAATGCGCGGTGTTATGCATGATATCTTATACTTTGCCAGTAACTTGTCATACGCATTCTTTTAATGGATTGGTGAACGTAATCCATATTTAAAAGCCTAGGGCAAAACTATAGAAGAAAAAAAGATATTTTTCAAAGAGAGTATGAGAAATATTTACAACCATACTCAGAAGAAAATATTACTTCAGGAAAATATTTTTTAATCAAAAATCATGTTACTAGAAAAAAAAATGAACATTTCACAACATTGATGTGAGATAGGCGACACAAGCGGACCAGTAAATGGAATGCAAAATTTTATAATTCTTAAATTGAGAAAAAAAAATAGTTAAAAGTTCATTATTTGACCCAAGAAATCACCCACTCCTGTATACTGTACGATTCTTATAACAAGTTGTTTAATTGAATTTGTTATGTTATAAGACGTTATGCAAAAGCCTGTTCTTAAGAAGGCTTTTTTGTATTTTCTTTCTCCTGCTTTAAAAGTAAATTTAACAAAATTCGTTGAAATGAAAATCCAATTTCATCGCCAGCAATCTAAAATAGGAGGAATTTGAAATCGCTCGAGATGGATCAGTTTAAAGAAACGTCGCAGTAAAACATTAATCTTTAAAACATTAGTCCGACTCTATAAATAAAAAGCGAATTTAAGGATTTTATTTTACCGCACATTCCTAAACCACAAATCCTCCTTTTGTTTTATTTCGTTTTCACGAGGACTTAAGACTAATCACAAGAAGAGTATTTTCCTGTCAGACGAAAGCAACATTGAGGCGTTTTTAAATTTTAAAATATATAAAGAAAAACATAACCCAGAATATACTCGTACTTCTTGATAAAAAGCGTTATCTTCTTCTATAAAATATATATAATGCAACGTCTCTCTATCTGCCAGTCTGTCTGTCTGTCCGTTAGTGCGCTTATTACTCGAGAACCACTTATCCGATTTACGTGCTTTTTTTTAAATATACATATGATCTCTGGTCAGGTTACAGGATATATTTTATTACGTTAGGTAACATAAGGAATAAACAGTGACGATAATAGTGAATCAAGTCGGAAAAAAGTTTGCCGCTAGCGCGTTCTCTTTCAATACACGGCCTAAACCACTAAATATAGAACAATATCGTGTACCAAAAAATATAATATATATAAAATGCAACGTCTCTCTGTCTGTCTCTCTGTCCGTTAATGCACTTGTGACTTGAGAACCACTTATCCGATTTACATTTTTTTTTTAATTCATACATTTGTTCTCTGGTTAGGTTATATATAATCTTTTATAATATATATAAAATACAACATCTCGCTGTCTGTCTGTCCGTTAATGCGCTTATTACCCGAGAACCACTAATCCGATTAAAGTGTTTTTTTTTAAATTCATTTATCCGTCTAGGTTATTTATAATCTTCTATAATATGTATAAAATATAACATCTCTCTGTCTGTCTGTCTATCCGTTAGTGCGTTTATTACTCGAGAACCAGATATCCGATTTACGTGTTTTTTTTCTTAATTCATACATTTGTTCTCTTGCCAGATTATCTGTAATCTTCTATAATATATATAAATTGCAACGTCTCTGTCTGTCTGTATGTTAGTGCGCTTATAACTAGAGAACCAGAAAGTACTTTTTTTTTAAAAAACATACACATGTTCCCTGGACAGATTATAAGATATATTTTATTATGTTAAATTGGATATGGAACAATATCATGAAGCAAAGAATGTAATTTATACAAAATGCAACGTCTCTCTATCTGTCTGACCGTTAGTGCGCTTATCACTCGAAAACCACTTATCCGATTTACGTGTTTTTTTTAGAATTATACATATGTTCTCTCACCAGGTTACAAGATATATTTTGTTACGTTAGGTAATATAAGAAATAAGCAGTGACGATAATAGTCAATCAAGTCGGAAAAATGTTTGCTGCTAGCGCACATTGTTGCAATACGCTGCCTAAACCATTAAATATGGAACACTATCATGTAATAAAGGATACGATATATATAAAATACAACTTCTCTCTATTTGTCTGTTTATCTGTTAGTGCGCTTATCACTCGAGAACCACTTATACGATTTACGTGTTTCTTTGTTTAATTCATACATATATTCTCTGGCCAGGTTATATAATAATAATAATAATCATCTATATGATATATATAAAATACAACGTCTTTCTCTCTGTCTGTCTGTCCGTTAGTGTGCTTATCATTCGAGAACCACTTATCCGATTTACGTGGTTTTTCTTAAGTCATATCAATATTCTCTGGTTCTTAACTTAATACTTATCAAAAAAATCTATAATATGTATAAAACGCAACATCTCTCTGTCTGTCAGTTGTCTGTCCATTAGTGCGCTTACCACTCAAGAACCACTTACGTATAACCAAATTCTTTGTTTGTTGATGAAAAATTTTCCAATTTCTGTAAGTCTATCTATCGCAAAAACTCTCGAACGAATTGAGTTATAATTTTAAATTTAGGATACAAATAGTACCTGAGAGAACGAAACCTTTAGTATTCAATCAAAATAGCTTGTGGGGAAGATATGAGGGTCAATAATTTTTTTATGGTTTTAGTAGTATTATACGATTTTTTTCTGCTTGTATTGAGAATATTAAAAAATTTTAAGCATAATTACTAAAAGTGAGTGGGAATGAAAGAAAGTAGTTACGAGGGTGGTTCAGTAAGTACCCGTGTTAGGATTGAAGACTCTATTTCAGTGTCAATTGTTTTTTAGTGTCATCTATCAGATGACAACACACGATGGCAATATCAACTTGCCTTAGTAAGGCCATCTATTTTCAAACACGGCTACTTATTGAACCACCTTCGTAGTTATTAATATATTCTGTTACATATGTATGTCCTTTGCACTGTTTTTGTGAGTCAAAAAGTTTAAACATCATATCGAAACAGGAAGTAGAGGGAACTGGGATGTGTTTAAAGAAGGCATTTTTCTTTTCTCTTCGAGATTGAAAAATGGAGGTTCTCAATTTAATATGTATGTATATAATACTAT
Source organism: Pachyrhynchus sulphureomaculatus (assembly GCA_019049505.1). NCBI lineage: Eukaryota > Metazoa > Arthropoda > Insecta > Coleoptera > Curculionidae > Pachyrhynchus > Pachyrhynchus sulphureomaculatus. The sequence goes on from CM032452.1 coordinate 38,787,811, forward strand.
TGAGATATCTTTCTATTTATGTATGTTAATCTATATATGCTTCCGAACCGACATACTAAATTTTACGAATGTAAGCATCTTTTTCCTCAAATATCTATAAAAACTTTAGACCGATTTTAATGAAAATATTTGTGTTCCAATAAGTACTTTTCAACTTAGAACACTGTGAAATAACCATTCAAATTGATTTTATAGTTATAGCAGTAATTAACCAACTTCTGAGAGTAGTTGGTTGTAGCTATTGGATACGCCCGCGGTACACGTTAACTTTTGAGCTGTATATCAAGTTTCTATTCTCTCGTTGCAATACTTTCATATTCGTGTATTTTTTTTTTATTTTGAGCATTACTCTTTTACTTAATAAAAACATATGGAAATATGTTACTTACTAACTAAACAAAACTGAAAACGAAGAAATGTAACAAAAAGTAAAAAAAAATAAATTAACTTCACAAAAGTGGTAAAAAGTTCATACGGGGTGGACTGATAAGTCGGGTGGGGATGACATTATTTTCAGCTATCTTTACATACTATTCATCATTCTTTTTGGATTACAAATAACGAAAAAAATGTCATTTTTTTCTCCTTTTAACTCCCTTTCTCACATTTATATGTTTAGTTACAAATACATAAAATTAAATCGGGATCATTCTATTCGCTAAAAATCCGGAAATTTAAATAACACGTGTGTACCAAATTTGAAATCAATGTGTTATTTTGTTCGAGCAAATGACAATCCCACAGTAAACATAAAACACAGTAGCGACAGTCCAACTCGGCACCGGCACCTTTGATCTCAAGGGGTTCCAGTTTGTATTGATCACATAACCTGTCTCCATATTGCTGGTACCATGCTCGCAAGTTTTTGAAATATTCAAATTCCTTCTTTCAAGAAAAATACATTCTACGCTTCAACGCTTTTTACACGTTATTCATTTAAATATCTCATTGTTGAATTTATATTTCTCAACTATTAAAAATATAGTCCGGGGGAGAAAATGTTCTTTTTGAGAATATATCTTTGCACACCTTCAGCTTTGCGCGTATAATGTCAACAATCATGCTCTTTATATTTCAGCAAATCCCAGTAATCAATACAGATTGAAAATAATTAAAATTATGATTTTAAGATGAGATCGTCTTTCTCCTGAACTTAAAAATAAAGTAAACACACTTTATGCTCCATTTTATCATTAGTTAAATCCAATATAATAATTTTCATAAAACTAATGCGTTTTCGTATCTACAGACTACTTATATAAAAAAATTAAAGCCATGCACTAATTTATTCAAATTCATTTGTGCTGGAATTACTACTTTTGCATGCCCAAATTAAATTTTGAAAGTTAGGTTAGCAAATTCTAGCAGATAATATAACTTAACTCTAGCAAACATTCTGCCCTGAATTTAGAAACAACAGTACAAATGGAATAACATAAACCAATACTTAACGATAATTAGACATTACCTGTTTTACAAATAAAATATATCTCTAATATGAAAACACAATTATCATAATCTTTATTAAATATATTGCATAATAGAAATAAAGAATAATGAATAAATTACCTTGTAGGATCTTTGGGAAATCTAAAAAACTAACTGCTTTGGAGATACCACATATATTTTTACAAGCACTAACCGCACAACAAAAACTTCCTCTTGACATCTTTTTTATAGTTATTTTCAATTATAACGTCAAACGAGTCATTTACTTATTGGAAAATAATTAATAATGAATGTCGGAGCACGTTCTAAAAAGATTCTCCTTGAAATCCAGATGTAAACACAACCCTGGCAGCGAACAGCGAAAGATGGATTCAGTAAAAATTACAGCAAAATTACCTGAAATGCATAATTAGATTTTCAAAATTATAGTAATAGTTAAATTAAAAATTTATCATTTTTATGCTGTTTGGTTTTTTTTATAGTTTAAACTGAATTTTAAAAAATATAATGGACTAGTTTTATTTTATTTAATACATACACATACGAGGCTGGTTTGAAAAGTCCGTGCAAAAATAAAAACTACTTATGTGTTTGGGGTAAACCTTTTTTATTTTTCGACATAGTCTCCTTTTAGGCTTATACACTTCGTCCAACGATGTTCTAGTTTGTTGATCCCTGCCGAATAATAGGATTTGTCCAAGTCTGCAAAATATCCATTAGTGTCTGCAATCACCTCCTCGTTTGAATAAAATCTTTGTCCCGCCAGCCATTTCTTCAAATTGGGGAACAAATAGTAGTCCGAGGGAGCCGAGTCTGGAGAATAGGGGGGATGTGAAACGAGTTGGAATCCTATTTCCATTAATTTTGCGACCACAACTGCTGAGGTGTGTGCTGGTGCGTTGTCGTGATGGAAAAGGACTTTCTTGTGGGCCAATCGCGGGCGTTTTTCTTGCAGCTCGGTTTTCAAACGGTCTGGCAGCCATGATGTTGGTATGATAGGGGACGCATTCGTGATTAAAAAACAGGACCTAAAAATTTTCTTGAGCGTCGCTACTGTGTTTTATGTTTACTGTGGCAATGCTTTTATATTGATATATTGAAAGAAAAAGTACTATATAAACATATCAAAGATTAAACGCTAATATTTTACTTTTGATAATTTACAGGAACACTATGGAATAATTATAATAATTGACCGATACCATATTTTAATACCAGACTTTTCGAAAGATATAATAGAGGCTTGACCTTTGATTACACTAGTCCAGACTGTTTTTGTCACATCAAAAAGACATTGACATGAAAATATAATTAGGGATGTTCATAACAAAACTGCTATAGTTTTTGTTTGGCTATTCTCGGTTTTTTTTACGACAGTAGCATATTCAGGTTGACAAGAACGCGTTTAAAGCGTTAAGTCGTTATGACTAAACGACTACTCACCTGAAAAAAATCAAAATATAATTTTAGCCTATGTCTTTATAACTACATCGAGAAAGTATTTGAATCATCTGGATAGTTTTCATTACGTATGTAGAGAATTTTTCAAAATCAACAGTGAAATTTTACACTTTTAATTGATAGGTGCTATTACTTATTTTGGGTATCGGGAAAAATCTTTGGGTCCATATATCTCTTGTACAACGTATGCTAGATATCGTACAGGATGGCCTAAGAAATCTTAATTTAATTAATTATCCAGACTTCTTGTCAGCAAAGACGCCAGTCTCTCATAGGACCCCTCTAAAGTAACCATGCCACCTCTCTCTTCTAAATTTATAGTAAAGGAAGAATGGTTAGTTATCCCTAATGACGTCAATGCAACTAAGAATGATACAACTTATTAACCAAGTACTTCTGAACCTTATTTATTGACATAAGCAGATCATAATGAGTTGGTACGTGATTTGAATTTATCCAAAAAACGTAGGCGGAGCTTCTAAGATATCAGCTGAAGGGCTGGAATTTAGATAAGCAAATCTTAATGAGTTGGTACGTGAATTAAATTTATACAAAAAAAAGCAGGCTAGGATTTCTGCTGAAAGGCTGGAATTTACTTTTATATGAAAAGAAAATTTGCTATTTTCGAAATCGGGGGGATAATTTAAAATCTTAGTTCTCTCAGGCAGATATTTACTTCATTGTAGTGGCATTTATGCAGTTGTAAGCTTGTTGAATTTTGAATATGATCCAAGTGCGTTTCTTCCATGACTTATTAAAAGCTAGTTTAAAAGCTGTGCTTCTGCACAATCAAAATAAATACTCTTCTGTACCAGTAGTTTATGCTGCCAAGATGAAAGGATCCCATAAAATCATAAAATTACTCGTAGAAAATGTCGAATATACTAAACATTATTATAGAAATTTTAAACTTTATTTGCGAGTGGAATAGCAGGAGAGAGATAAAAACCACTATATAAAAAAGGGGTGGCGCAGCATCTTTTACTTATCCCAGGACAAAAACAGTAATTTTAGGACACTTTTAGTAATTTCTGATGATGAATTTTTACCTCCTTTGCCTGTAAAATTTCGTCAGCAATGTACCGAAACGGCAATGAATTTTTATATCTAAAAGAAAAGTTTTCAAAAAATGGAGAGGCAAAAAATAACGAAGGAATATTTGTAAGTCCTCAAATACGGGATCTCTTGAGAAAGCTGTCTGGAACTGTTTCGGAAATGTCGTTAAGAACTTTTTAAACAAGCATCAGGCAGAAACCTATAAGGATTTAATTATGAAACTTTTGACATTATAGACCCATGTTTTTAGGGTACCATCTTTTTGTGACACCGTCTTTTTGCTGAACCCTACCCATGCGAGACTTTAAATACTGTAGTAGATATTGCTTAACACAAAAATAGGAAACGCCAGTAATAAAAGTAGTCAAATTAAACAAAGTTCGTGTTGTATTAAACCAGTTAATCTAGTTAAAATTGAGACAGCTGAAAAAAAAACAGTATGAAATGTCCCTAGCTTACATAGGTGGTAGATATGGGAAAAATGCAATAACATCCATGCCCTATAACACTAATATATTGTATAACAGGTGACGTGAAATACAAATATATGTTTCAGCACTCTGACGGATATTACATCCTCGTCGGTATCAACATGATATCAGAAAAGGGCTAAATTTTGATTAGGGCGGGGAGTTGCATGATAAATAAAAAAAAAGGTTGGTACTAAAAAGATATAAAAAGAAAGCTCTTCTCTTTTCTGTCTGAGGTAAGATAAATATAATAGGTTCAAATTAAAGCTTTCACCTTGGTAGATAGTTAGCTATTAACCACGGTGTAGCTCTATTCCTGAAGTTATTGCTTAAGCGAATGTTCTAGAGCCGCCTTAGAATTTTTATCGTTTTCACTGTCAAAATTATTATTTAAAAGCAAAAGTTATTATTTTTTTATGTACCTAGCACACGTGCTGCAGGGAAATCTCTAAAGCACTACAGGAGAGACGTGTGTGCGGAAACAATAATTCACGTTGGTCTTGAATCGCTGTACATTGTACTCGGTCGGAAACACAGTCCTGAGCAAATTATTCCAAAGGGGTGAGGTTCTCCATAAAAAAGACTGCTTGAAAAGGGTTGTACGAGGAGTAACAAGCTGAAACTCGGATCTGAAGTACTAGCGCGATGTGTATTTCTAGCGTGCACCTCTCTTGAATTAAGAGAGGTGCACGAGAATTAAGTGGGCTACATCCCCCGAACACTTTCCATGAAAATACTTGTAGAATAGACTCAAGTCGCCAACCGTTCTTCAATGTTCCAACGAATCAAGGTTGCTAGCTAGTTCCGGGTCTCCAGTCAAAGGAACAGCTCTCTTCTGAATAAAAATCCAACAAATGCAGGGTACGTTTGGGAGCAGAGCCCCAAATATAGCTACTTGGTTATTGTTACCCCAAGATAGAATTTCTTCCAGGTCTTTGTTAAGTTGAACGCCCTCTTGCTGTCTGCGGATACTTGCATGAGTAGCCGATGTTCGAGCGTTCAAAGTAAATGATGAGATAAGCTTACTGTCATCCATAAAGCTATAGATTGGATTCTTGGTCTTTTCCAGTAGATCGTTAATGTAAATGAGAAAGAGAGTAGAAGACACTATGGAGTCCTGGGGCACACCGACGTTGATAGTGATGGTGTTAGAAAAAAACTCGTCGATTGTAATTCGTTAGGTAGCTCTTATCAAGAGAAACTAAGATCTAAATATTAATGATTGAAAATATGATTATGATTAGTTTTATAAATGTAATGTTCATGTAAAAATATTACTGGCTTTATTAACTTTCTCTCATTAGTGGCAGTACAACTAGTCTCTGGAAATCAAAAGATACTCTTGCACCCAGCTGTTTTCCAAATACATTTATATATATATATATATATATATATATATATATATATATATATATATATATATATATATATATATATATATGTATATATATATACAGCGAAAATCCTACGGATAAATTCTGGCAGCGAAGAAACACGTTGCTTACAATGACGACGTAAAAGGAATTGTACCGAAACAGTTGGCATCGCAAAAATGGTAGTCTAAGATTCGTATAGTGAATCCATTAAAAACACTAGTAATAATCGTTCCGTGAAACTATGTCGACAAAAAAAAAGTAAATACAGGAAAAACTATATAAAGAAAAGAAAGAACAGAGTAACACCTTAAACAATTATCATATCGACTTTGCAATGTGATTTCAAGGAGATTCCATTCAATTGGGGATACTGTGTGTCTTTTATCTCCTGCAAAAAAAAAGAGAATGGTTTTCTTTGCTAAAAATCTCAGGCAAAACTCCATGGAAAACAAAACAGCGGAAAAAGGAAACAAGGGACTTACCCAAAGATGAATTTTGAGTGCAGAAGAGCAGAGCACGTGTTAGTTCTGTGGTTTAGCTCAACAAAAAATAGGCGAATGGCAATATAATCAGACATACAGATAAACTTCATATTCGAAAGAGAAGATAGTCTAACTTAATTCAAGCTAGGCAGTTACTCGCTCCTTGAAACCAAGGATGGCGACGAGGCATATTATTTACTTTTGAAAATCGATCATGGAATAAAATACTGAGATAAACACAGGTCCACTACCATGCTGTGTGCTAAAAAACTTAGCTTATTGTCTAAGGTAGAAAATCCAAAGGAAATTTTACACACTCAATGCAATAAAACAAGATTTTTTTGCAGAAAAACTACACTAGAAATCTGATCTAGTTAGAGTTAAACTTATGATTACGAATCTCTAATACTATTCTGACAAAAACCTTTCAGTTTGCTACAAAATAAACGTACTGTAAAAAATAAACGTTACAGATTACAAAACTTTAGGAGACAGTTCCTGAAATTTTTCCAAAAATCTGGGTGCTTGGCGGACCATTGTCGAATACTTAAAAGATATTTATCTGCAGCGGAGTACTCCTAAAAATCGAAAAATATTAAATATTTGTTAAATCCTAATTGTTCAGTTCACTTAATTTTTAGGCTTTTAATGGAACAAATTAAATATCACATCCCAATAAAATGTTGGGTGTTATATTTTTGTAGAGTTATTTTATTCTTAAGGATACATTACACTATCAAAATATGAAACACATTTCCATTGACAAAAAAGCTTAAATTTTGTACTCCAGTGTTATTTAAGTGGTTGAAGAGAATTTTTAATAGATTTTTCTACATTGACCCAGTAAAATATATCAAAAAAAATTCTTCGGATAAAAATTTCAACGAACAAATGGCGTTCATCTGCTCAGACATTATAAAAAAAGCTTTTTCCATCCACATTTTCTTTTGATCTATAAACTTTCATTTTCGGCTCTTCCTCATTCGACTAATTTATTTATCTTCGCCGGTTTACGAAGGGAACGTAGCGATTTAATTTCAGCCTCGTCGCATTTTCATAAACATTTACGACTTATTTTCAGAAACCCTGGATTAAAAATATTATTAAAAGCTTTACAGAATGGTAGCGTTCGTGTTATGGCGCCAGTTTTAATCAATAAATGTTTTTTTATGGTGTTATTGGGAGTAAAATTAAAAAGTTTTCGCCTTTCAAGGAAGAACATTTATTTAAAAACAAATATATATTTTTTTAGTGTAATTCGTCAGTAAAGTATAAGTGTATGTCCAATATACCTTGAAATGATCGGGTGTTTCACCCACTGTAACAAAAGCTAAAACTAAAAGAAAACAGGATCAGTAATAAAAGAATGATTAACTAGCCGTGCCCGCGCCTCCACTCGCGCGGACTTGATTCACTATTATCATACCTGATCATTCCTTATATTACCTCACGTAATAAAATATATCCTATAACCTGGCCAGAGAATATATGTATGAATTAAAAAAAAAAACATAAATCGGATAAGTGGTTCCCGAGTCATAAGGGCACTAACGGAAAGAGAGATAGAGAGACGTTACGTTTTATATATACTATATATGTACATGTTTTTCTTTCTCACATTTGGTCACTGCGGTCCATGTTTGGCTGACGGGCTTAAGCCAAGTCAACACAAACGCTATTACCATTGTTACATGTTTTCAAAATCACTGACTTCTGAATGTTTTTGTGTATGTTTGTGTTGAGCCCCACTTGTACTAAGTGAGATGTGAATGTTGTTGGTTTTTATTTTATTATTATCGTTTTTGTTCCTCTTTCTCATATTTGGTCAATGTGGTTCCATGTTTGGCTGACGAGCCTAAGCTATCGTTTTTGTTCCTCTTTCTCATATTTGGTCAATGTGGTTCCATGTTTGGCTGACGAGCCTAAGCTAAGTCAGCTTATTATTATTTTGGTTCTTCTTTCTTACATTTGGTCAATGTGGTTCCATGTTTCCACATTACATATATATTTATTATTATTATTATTATTATATTACCTGACCAGAGAACATACGTATGGATTAAAGAAAACACGTAAATCGGATAAGTGGTTCTCGAGTGATAAGCGCATTAACGGACAGACAGACAGAGAGACGTTGCATTTTACATATATTATATTCTTTACTACATGATATTGTTCCATATTTAATGGTTTAGGCAGCGTATTGGTTCACTATTATCGTCACTGCTTATTCCTTATATTACCTAACGTAATAAAATATGATATATCCCATAACCTGGCCAGAGAACATATGTATGTTTTAAAAAAAAGCACGTAAATTAGATAAGTGGTTTTCAATTGATAAGCACACTAAGGACAGACAGACAGAGAGGCGTTGTATTTTATATATATTATAGATAACCTGGCCAAAGAACATATGTATGAATTAAAAAAAAAACACGTAAATCGGATAAGTGGTTCTCGAGTGATAAGCGCATTAACGGACAGACAGACAGAGAGAGAGACGTTGCATTTTATATATATTATATTCTTTACTACGTAATATTGTTCCATATTTAATGGTTTGGGCAGCGTATTGATTCACTATTATCATCAATGCTTATTTCTTGTGTTACCTAACGGAATAAAATATAGCCTATAACCTGGCCAGAGAACATAGTATGTATGTTTAAAAAAAAGCACGTAAATCAAATATGTGCTTCTCGAGTGATAAGCACACTAACGAACAGACAGAGAGGCGTTGTATTATGTATATATATATATATATATACAGTAATACCCCGCTTTACGCGAGGGATACGTTCCGAAAAAAATCGCGTTAACTGAAATTCGCGTATATCGAGGTTTATGATTAAACATAGTCAAAATTTAATACAAAAAAATACAAATCATTTTAATCAATCACTTTAATTCTAAGAACACTTTATGCAATACATACTCTTATTTTTTACGGAAAAATACATCTATTGTCTTTTGGGTAACGTTTTGTTTACGTTCTTGTAAAATACGTTCATAACACCCAACACTGTTTTTAATTGTTTGACACACGGTCAAGACACGGTCATCATTATTGTCTATACTCTGCAATATGTCCAAACCTGAATAAATTTTTGAAAGTGCATTTTGTATTTCCCCTGAAGATAAAACTTTCTCTTCTACTTGTTCTTCCTCATCGTAGATAGGATTATTCTGTAACTCGATCAGATCTTCATTGCTAATAGGATCGTCGTGCGTTGCTACAAGTTCTACGAGATCTTCTACCGTGACATCTTCAAGTTCAGACCCCTCAATCATTGCAGCAATGTCTTCAAGCACTTGTCTCTGCATCTGGACAATTCTTCTAGGTGCTTCCACTACATCTGGCCAAAGATTACGCCACACCCCATTCATACAACTCATTTTAACTTCCTTCCAAGCCTCTTCTATGTTGTGAATAGACTTCATAATGTTGTATGACTTCCACCACTCTCGCATAGACTGTCTTCCTTCCCCGTCAGTTTCATGAATTAGTTGGCTAAAAGTGCGGCGATGGTAATAAGCTTTGAAGTTTGCTATTGCTCCCTGGTCCATAGGTTGTAATATTGACGTAGTGTTTGGTGGAAGGAACTTTACGTACACTTTTAAGTCTCTGGGCGTATCAAGTGAGGTTGGATGTCCTGGGGCATTGTCTAAGAGTAATATAACTTTAGGTTCAAGCCCATTTCTGTCACAGTATGATTTGACTGATGGGCAAAAACTATTAGAATACCATTCTTGAAAAATTTCCCGTGTAACCCACGCCTTTCTGTTTGATCGCCACACAACTGGTAGACTTGTCTTGTCTGTGCCTCGCATTGCACGGGGTGTTTTTCTGAATGGTACACTAGTAAAGGTTTCAGTTTGAAATCACCAGTGGCATTACCACCCAGCAGAAGTGTTAGTCGATCTTTCGCAGCTTTGAAACCACTGGCTTGACGTTCTTCCTTAGAAATGAATGTTCGAGATGGCATTTTTTTTCCAGTAAAGTGCGGTCTCATCAACATTGAAGATGAGACAAGCAGGAATTTTCTCTCGTCTAACGAAGTCTTGAAACTTGTCTGGAAACTCAGCTGCAGCTTGAATGTCCGCGCTGGCCGCCTCGCCTGTTATGTGGATATTGTGAAGATTAGAACGCTGCTTGAACCGATGGAACCAGCCTCTGCTGGCAGCAAAAGTCGGAGTGGCACTCCCTTCTCCTTCTTTTGTTTTCAGCATCTCATACAAAGATTTTGCTTTTGTGCATATGAGATCTTGACTTAGTGGTGTGTTTCTTCTTATTCAAATCTTCGATCCAGACTGACAGTAATTTCTCCATTCTTTCTAAGATAGATGATCTCGAACGAGAAAGTTTTGTTGCACTTATAGGTGTTGAACCTTCGCTGGAGATTTTAATTTTTTCCCGATTTTTATAAATCGTTCTCACAGTCGATTCTGAGAGTCCAAAATCTCTCCCAACAATTGTTGCTTTGCCTCCATTTTCCATTCTTCTTAACACTTTCATCTTCAATTCCAAAGTGACGCTTTTACGCTCTTTTTTCTTTACAGGCGGCATTTTTAACGTAGGGTTAAATTATGTATGTATGTATCTCCAATAAATATTAAAACAAAACTGCCAGCCGACCGAACTAACATTACGGAACAAATGAACACACGAAACGAACGAGGAAATCCCCATAGAACAAAGTCGAAGGACAGGGAATTCCCAATTCTTCAAAGAGAATATTCAGAGAAAGCGGGGATCCCCCCCGCGACCATAGAGAAGTTAATGACTACATGAGCGCGAAATTTGAAATTCGCGTTATAGTGAAACCGCGCGTAACGGGGTCGCGCTAAGCGGGGTATTACTGTATATATATATATATATATATATATATATATATATATATATATATATATATATATATATATATATGTATACATATTATAGATAACCTTGCCGGCGAACATATGTATGAATTAAAAAAAAAACACGTAAATTGGATAAGTAGTTTTTCACTTTAAAAACTGGTCTAATTTGTCACTTATGAGTTTCAATTGACAAGAGTACCAGTAAGTCATTTGTAGTTACTAAGCTGTATTGAGCAGTAAGAAAATTCGTTTTTAGTTTCGATTAAATCCATGAAACGTCAAATTTTTTATATTTGGTAAGGTAACTTTGGCAAGATAACAGTGCAAGATACAAAAATACAATTCTTAGTTAAATTCCATGGCAACTAGGTAGCTTTTAAATTTAGACGTTTACTGTGTTATCTATATATAATTCACTGCTCAAAACCGAGTGGTTAAATATCGTGGTACTTCACTGCAACTCGATATAGACAATTGAATTACCTAGTTTAAATCTACACACGAGAAAAATACCCATGGAGTGTTTAATTTTAATAAAGCTACGATTATTATCTTTAATCGTAGATTTAAATACATGTTAATTTGTCAACTGTTTAAATATTGTTGGTCTTTTTTCATGTGGAGCATCCATTAGGAAAAAATATGAACACTTTTAAAAGACCTAATTTACAGTTTTTTGTAAGAAAAAAATATTTGGGTTTAGAAACTTGCTTAGAGGGTAATTTTAACTACAATATGACTTGATATTTAGTTCCATAAGGTATGAAATCTGCTTAAACTGACTTCCCTAAGACTGATTGCAATTATGCATCTTGTTTGATCACGACCGTAAGACTACCTATTATCCAGAACGTTAAACCATTGTTGCCCAATGAGAGTATATAGAAGTGTTGATTTTAAGTACGAGTATTTCTTTGCTTTAATGTTTTGTTGATATCTATGGTTACAATTGCACGTGCTCTTCCACCACTATATCTAAATTGAGTTGAAGCTATTTAATACAAATTTAATCAAAACAAATTCCACTAAATATAGTTAGTGGATTAGGGGCTGTTCATCACTGCACATTTTCTTAAATCTTGAAATCAAACTGGACAAAACTACCCTTACTTTCTTCTCCACATGGATTTTCACCCAATTTTGATCACAGCAATCACCGAAAACCCAGCTTCCCATAAACAGAAAATCGTCAATAGAATTACTATTTTACAGAAGAAAAGAATATTTCTATGTGTTGTCGTAAGACAAATAAATAAGGTTTTCTTGTTCTGCAGAGGTAAATTCAGATGCAAAAGCGGGTTTAAATAGTCTTGAAATCTATGCTTATATGTAGATACCATTTTAAAAATATTTCTCAAATCAGGTGATAAGCTATGATAAGTTTTCTTCAAAAAAGAGTTTCATACCTGGAGAGAAATCAACTCCAGTTTAAATTAAAAGCTATTGCATCAATGAAAAACTTTGTTTGCCTTTGTTATGAAGCATTGTTACTTTCCATAGTGTTTTTTTTCCAAAAGATAGAATTTTCTCCATGAACTTTAAAGGTTTCAGGTTGCTTTCCTACATAGAAAGATTGGCAGCATTCATTTTTTCAAAAATATCACATAAATATCCTGGCTTGATTTAAAAAACTTTTATTCCTGAAACTTTCGGAAATGTATGATCTCCTTCTTTAAAAGAAATATAAGTTTTTCTCATAGTTTTTGAAAAAATTTGAATTAAAAAACCGAGTTTTTATAAAGTTAGCTGCATTAACTATGTTTTGTAACATTCAATGTTCCATGCAAGTATCTAGAATTAGAACGCGAGTGATTTCCTGTAAATAACGAAATAGATTTACAGTGCATTAGCAGCTTCGCTTCGGAAAATTGCCTACAATCCCAGCCTGTAACAAACAGACATAGAACGAGCACCATTAGTGCAAACACCAACCCATTTGGCCCACTCCCAGTTATTTCTGGATAAAATAGTATGCAGAATCTCGAACTAGTCTTGAACTGTAACACCAGTAGTGATACTTTTATAAGGCACAAGGTCTTCTGTAAAATTATTATCATGTATAAATCATGAATATCATTTATATTACTTGTAACATACCCCCAGCTACAATCGTATTTCTTCATTTTTAATGTATATACGTTAATTTCAATTAATTAATCATTGAAGTCCTTCGCTCTACGCTGAATTCTGCGACTGACAGTACCAGTGGACAGAGGAACTTTTAAAAGCAGTTTTTTAGTAGACCCATCCATCCTAATATCTACAGTAGTCGGTTGAGGGTATGAAGCTTCTTGCATTTAGTGATTCAATCAAAGTTAATCATTGAAGTCCCTCGCTATTTTGCATACTAGTAGGCAAAGGAACTTTTAAAAGCAGTTTTTCAGTAGACCTACCCATCCTAACTGCTACTGTAGCCGGTTGATGGTCGGACGCTTCTTGCATTTAGTGATTCTATCTGCATGTACACTACCGTCAGGAGGTAATTGCTCACCTAGTTATTTCAGTCCCAAGACAACAAAAACCCAGATAATAAATATTTTTTTCGAATTTTAATGAATTATTATTTATTTTCACATTATTCACAGCCTAGAAAATCAGAAAAATATTTATGATTTTCCAAGATTTCTCTAATCTATGTGACCTCCTTTGTTTTTAATTACCGCTTTACAGAGTTTCGGCATTCTGTCCAGTAGTTTCTTCAGAGTTTCTTCGGTTATTTTTTAACCCATAGTGCTTGTAAAAGTTCTCAAAAGTGATTTTCCGATGTTGGATTGAGTTTTAGAACACACCTGTCGAAATGGTCCCACAGCAATTCGATGGGGCTCAAGCCGTGTGATTGTGGAAGCCATCACTTCCAGGAGGTCATCGGATTTCCATTAGTCCAAAAGTTCTCTGATTTGTTTAGCAGAATGTTTATGGTCGTTGTCATACTGAAAAATAAATTTTCTCTGAAAAATATCTCTTCCAGAAGGAAGCATTTGAGTTAGCCAAATTTCTTGATACTGTTCTTTTCGCATGATTCCTTCTATCCTAAAGACTTTTCCAACTCTACCGTTGCCAAAACAACCCCAAACCATTACTGAACCCCCACCATGTGTTACTGTAGGTAACTGACAGGCTTCCAACATCCAACATCCTCTCTCCAGCTGACCGCTGCACGTAAACTTCGACTTAGATACGTCGCTTCAAAGGACGGAATTCCATTGTTCTGATGCCCAATTTTTATCTTCTCGGGCCCATTCTAATCGCTTACGTTTATTCACTTACTGCACTGACTTAGCCGTTACTTGATGGGGATCCATAATAACTAGGAATAAAAATTTAAACAAATGTTTAAGATCACCACTTATGTTTTTTATTGCTGACAATTGTTTCGACACACTGTGTCTTCTTCTGGAGCACGATGTAAAATTTTACATCGTGCTCCAGAAGTGTTTATTCACTTGCCTAAGAAGTGATTTCCTCACTGCAACTCTCCCGTGTAGTCCACTTTCTACTAACCTGTTCTTCACGGTTGTCACGCTGATGGGGATGGGCCGCTCCAGGTTTACTTGACCCGAGATTTCTGGTGCAGTTAGGCGGCGATTACGTCTGCTGGACATTGTTATAGCTCTGTCTTCAGCGGGAGTGGTTTTTGAGGCCTTGCTGAACGTTTTTGGTTGAGAATTACATGTCCCGCAAAAATTTTTTTATGATGTAGTCCACCGTTCTCCTTGCCATCCACATATCACTCGCGATTTGTCTACTGGAGTGATCATTTTGATGTCTCGCAATTATCAGAGCCTGATTTTCAACGGAAATTTTTTTCGTTTTTGACGTTTTTATAAAAACAATTGAATCTGTATCAGTGACAAAGTACTGTTTGCGAATGGTATTTATAGCATAGTCTTTATCATAAAATGTCACTAGGAATTTATATAATCCCTAGAAACTTAAAATAAGTTCTTACTTCAACTGGAATTCTCAGAAATCGCATCAAAACGATTATCATGCAAAACTTGGAAATTTGTTCTAATTTGTTTTTAATTTGTGATTTCACTAAAAAAATTTTATGATGGACACTTGTTAAGAACAATTAAATTTACCTAATATAATAAAAGGGTTTAATTAGGTATTAAATTTTGGCAGTTACATTGAAATTTCTAGGTGGGCAAATTCTTTCTGGCGGTAGTATATGTTATTATTATCTATAAGATATAAGATGCTAACAAAACATTGCTTGTATCTATGCCTTTTTATTGAAAATTTTTTTGTTGAACTAACTGTTTTAACTTTTTAGTAAAGCAGTCACTAGATTTACTAACCATGTTTTCAAGTTATTTGGCGGCATGCACTCCGTTGACAAAACTTTCCTTCACAATATACGCAGCGACCTCTCTTGACTTCTGCCGACGTAAAAGCATAGTCACGATAAGAACAATTCTACTTTGAATACTTACGCTTATTACTGTATATAAAAAACGGATCCATTTTCAAAAATTTTAGTGTGCAGAAGCAATATTCGGTTAACACAATCTCCGAAAACTAATTTAATATTATAATCGCTGGAAACAGACAGCTATTTATATGGAAACACAATATACCGAAAAAATTTGAGACACTACTAAAACGATAGGAAAATTTAATTATTGTAGAACCTTAGCTAGATGTTGCACCTACTTTGAAAAGAAAAGGAAAGTGAAATCATTAAAATTTCTTACCATTATGCGGCACCTTTGTAAGAAAATCGCGATTCCCCGGAGCGCCGCGTCGTACACTTTGGAAACTACTGGAATGAAGTAAATTTTGTTAGCAACAGTTCAATTTTATGAACGACGGGTAATTTTTTATATTTCCAATTCAAGAGATTTTCTAAAGCCCTGAGAGCCAAAAGTGAATCAGATAATATTGGCATTTTATTACAGTTTGATTTTATACAAATTATAGATTCTATGTACATAAAACATTTGCCATGCACAACGATAATTAATAGTGAAACAACTATTTTAACTAGTTGTTATACTAATCACTGCTTTGCTCTTGATTATTATTCTATGCCGCTCTGCTTACGTACCGTACTGAACACTATTAAAAATTAACAAACATGCAGTTAACAGCGAAAGATAGATTGTAAATAATAAATAAAACCTGGCGTCAAAATAGAACATTTGTCGGTGTAGCGGTATGGTTGCTCGCGTATTTTCTATTTACTTTTTACAAAATTGAAACTAAAAATAAATATTTTAATAGGTTATAAGAGCGAACATATACAGTTGTTGTCCAAACGGGGACCTTTTTTGAGAGTTTGTATATACCAGGTGTACAAGTATGAAATGCGGATTTCAGACAACAGATGGTGCACCAATGCAGTTTGTGCTATAAAGATTTGACAATGCGCCATTTTGTTGTGTCATCAACAAGTGTCAGACGCGCACGAGTGATAAATTGGAAAAGTGTGTGCATGGGATTGTGTTGTTGTGTTCAATATGTCGAAATTTATACCGAACAAAGAGCATTCGAGGACAGCATTAATTTTTTATTTTCATTTGAAAAAAACTGCTGTTGAATCCTACCGATTACTTCGAGAAGCTTATGGTGAACATGCTCCATCGCAAGATACGTATGAACGATGGTTTCGGCGTTTCAAAAGTGGTGACTTCGATGTTGCAGACAAGAAAAGGGGAAAACTGCCAAGAAAATACGAAGATGTGGAATTGCAAGCATTGTTCGACGAAGATGATTCGCAAACACAAAAACAACTCGCCGAGCAATCGGGCGTTAGTCAACAAACTGTTTCCAATCGGCTGCGACAGATGAGAAAGATTCAGAAGATCGGTAGATGGGTACCACATGAGTTGAACGACAGGCGAATGGAAAAACGCAAAAACACATGTGACATTTTGCTCGCTCGGTACAAAAGGAAGTCGTTTTTGCATCGTATACAGGGGATGAAAAGTGGATTTATTTTGAGAGTTTCAAGCGCACCAACAATAATTGACCGATTAAAAAAAAAGCCAGAATACCGAAAGAGGCAACACGAAGTCATTTTTCTTCATGACAATGCTCCATCACATACGGCAAAACCAATTCGCGACACGTTGGAAGCACTCAGCTGGGAAGTTCTGCCACCAGACTTTGACTCCTTCCGATTACCACTTGTTTGCATCGATGGGTCACGCACTTGCTGAGCAGCGCTTTGGTTCGTACGAAGATGTGAAAAAAATGGCTCGATGAATGGTTCGCAGCAAAAGGGGAAGATTTTTACTGGCGTGGTATTCACAAATTGCCCGAAAGATGGGAAAAATGTATAACAAGCGATGAAACATACTTTGAATAAAGCACTTTTTATCATTCTTCCAAATTTAACATGTTTTTTAGAAAAAAAAACCCGCATTTCATACTTGTACGCCGGGTATATCTTACTCAAATTAATAATAAAGATGCAAATCATAAAACTACCCTGGTTGAGCCACTCGCATATGCGATTAATAGTTCAAATTCAGTTTTTTTATTTCTTCAGTTAAGAGGTCCACATAAAGGGGAAAATTTTTTTTTAATGGCTTAGCACATGTGGTGCAGGGAAATCCCTAAAGCGCTACAGGAGCGACACGTGTGCAGAAAAAGCGATTCATGTTGGTTTTGAATCGTTCTAAATTGTACTCGTTCGGAAACAAAGTCCTGGGCAAATTATTCCAATGGGATGAGGTTCTCCATATGCTTGAAACGGGTTGTACGAGGAGTAACAAGCTGAACCTCATACGAATGTGAAGTATTAGCGCGACCTGTAGTTCTAGCATGCACCGCTCTTGGAAGTATTAAGCGGGCTATATCCATCGTTCTTCTTCAAGGTTTCTGATCAGTTCCGGGTCTCCAATCTGGCGAACAGCTCTGAATAGAATCCAACAAATGCAGTGTATGTTTGGGAGTAGACCCCTAAACATGGGAGTAGTATTCCATCGTTGGTCCAGTTCGAAAAACTGTTCCCAGCTTTTGAGAAGCTGCCTTTGCTATGCTTGCAACATGTTCATACTAAGACATGTTTATTCCCAAATTAACGCCCAGCAAACTGAGTGACAATGCTAGAGGAATGGAGTGCCCAACCTAATTATATCGGGTTTAGCAACGTTAACTTTTTTAGAAAAAACTGCCGCCTGGCTTTTAGTAGCGTTAAATTCTACTTGGTTATTGTCACCCCAAGATAGAATTTCTTCCAGGTCTTTGTTAAATTGATCGATCTCCTGTTGTCTGTGGATATTTGCGTAAGTAGCCGATATTGGAGCGTTCAAAATGAATGACGAGATAAGCGTACTGTCATCTGCAAGGCTGTAGATTGGATTCCTGGTCTTTTCCAACAGATAGTTAATATAAATGAGAAAGATAGTAGAAGACAGTATGGAGCTCTGGAGCACACCGGCGTTTATAGTGAATGTGTTTTAAAGAAACTCGTCGATTGCCACTCGTAAAGAAAGCTCTTTGAGAAAACTTGAGAGCCATAAACAGAACTTTTCAGACATACCAGAAAAGCGTAGCTTAGCCAACAATCCATCTTGCCAAACACGGTCTATTGCCTAGGATTCACCTCGAGATTCTCCACAGTATTCAATTGCGTTGTTCCAAACATATGTTACATAAGAAGATCTCCTGTTGATCTATGTTTACGATAGCCATGTTGATGGTCACTAATAATATTGAATCCTTCAAGATATTTTTGAAGATGCTGACTGCCCATGACTTTCGATATTATTGAAAGCAGTGCAGCTAGTCGGTAGTTGTTTAGCAAGGTCTTCTACCTTTTTGGGGTATCGAAGGAACTGTGGCGCATTTCCAGCAGGAAGGAAATATAATATCCCTTTATGTAGAATGGGTCAAAAAGTCTACAGAAAACTGGTGTTAGTTTTCGAGCGGTTTTTGAGTACTATGGTAAGTATTCCGTCAGCGCCAGACACTTTTTTGATGTCTAGCTTTATTAAACTACGTTTTATGATCTGAAGACAACATCCGGCATCCTTGACTGCATTATGGGAAGAGTAGGCGGTGTTTTTCCTTGGAAATCAACAGTAGAATGTGAAGCAAAGAGTTCAGCCAACAAGTTCGCTTTCTCAATAAGTGTTGTTGCAATAGAATTATCCACCCGTGTGAGTGATGGTATAGTGGATTTGATGAAATTTTGACTGCCTTAACGACTGACCAAAAGGATCTAGAATTGTTGGGGCAAGGAAGAAGTCGTCTATAATTTCTTTACATCTGTTCCGGGCACGAACAAAGATGTTACGATTTATGACTTTAAGATCTTCGTATCATTGTCGGTAGGCAATATGTTTAGAAGCAACAGCTTCTTTGCATTTTCAGTCAAACCAAAGCTTGCCGTTTTAAGGGCGTTTCTTCGAAAAAGTGATGTAAGTGTCCATCTCAGCCAAAATAACATCGGAAACCTCCTTAGCGCAGTCAGATTGGTGGTCAAATCGAAAGCAAACCTCTAACCAAGGGAAAGTTCGAAAATATTCCATAAGTTCCTCCCATTTAGCAGATTTGTAGTGCCAAATCTTGCGCGGTTTTGCGCCTCTCTGTCACTGATTAACTGAACTAACTGAAGAAAACGGTTGTATTGTAAACAAATACACTAAATCTTTTATTAGATCAAATAATAGGACAAATTATAAAATATTAATCGCTCTTGAATACTGTAACAGCATTTCGGAATTAGTAAGCGCTTTATCCCCTAATTTTAAAAATATTTATATTTTGCAAATTTTTAATGTTTCTGATGAAAGGTAGAATGGTAATTATTAGGCAACAACAAATTATCTTATACTAGTTGTGCCCGCGGCTCCGCTCGCGTTCACTACATAATTATTGTTTAGGTTTTTGTTGCAAGAGAGCACGCTGGCGGCAAACTTTTTTCCTACTTGATTCACTATTATTGTCATTGCTTATTCCTTATGTTACCTAACGTAAGAAAATATATACTAAAATCTGGCCAGAGAACATATATATGAATTAAAAAAAAAAACACGTAAATCGGATAAACGGTTCTCCAGTGATAAGCGCACTAACGGACAGACTATAGACAGAGCAACGTTGCGTTTTATAATATGTAGGGATTATGTTTATAAGCTGGAAAATGCTTGCTTAAAAAATGGGCATGGGTATGTTGTAAACACACATTTATTATAAAAATATAAATTCCTGCTATATGTAATATTATAATTTTAAGTACTTAAAAATAATGTAGCGGCAATTTTTTATAATAAGCGCAGTTTTTACAACCCTACATGGATATTTTATAAACACCATTAGAATATAATATATAAAATACCCCTATTTTTACCTGAGTTTTTTGTAGGACTTCCGGCACAAATTTCAGTGGTGTGCAGTCTCGCTGTTGCGTATATTTCTTGCTTATTTAAAGCGAAAAGTTTATATGCATGAGCTGGTTTTAGAATTTTTCCTCTTGTTTTTGCTTATTTCTTTCTTTTTTTTGAGTTTCGTATTTTATTTCTTGGACTTTTTCTACTAAGCTGGACTGAAGCTATCTACATTTATCCCAACTGTAATTAAATAGCATAGCGTTTGCATGTAAACAATGAAGCCAATTGCTAATTTTCTTTTGTAATTTACGGCTGTATAACAGTATGGTTTGTAGATCTGCCGTCGTCGTAGTTATCTAGCTTTTTCAATTCCTTTATTTTTCTTTGACTTCATCCATGATCATTTAACTGCTTCCTCACCATCTTGACTTGTCTTCAATTTAACCACCAACTAACCAATAACAACACTATTCAAGTGAGTATTCATGACCATTTTTTATATCCGGTAGATTTTGTCACGTTTTGATTATTTTCTCTGGAACGGCCATTGTTTTCTTCGCCACACAGATCACCAGGATTAAGTTTTGTTTTACAGTTCTAGGTGAGAAAATTTTTAGATTAAAACTAGATAATGTTGAATATTCACTATTTTTTGTTTATCTCACAATTTGTAAAAAATATATTTTTGTTTCTACAGAGTGAAAAATAAAAATAAAGTAATGTCTACCATGAATCTTTGAAACCAGAACGAGGTACGGATGTTAGGAAAGACTGAATACTCAGTTAAATATAAAATCATTCTTTTTTAGTTTTTTTTTTACCAATTTCCCCTAAGTTTATCTTCGTTTTTCCTTAATTTTTTTCCAGCTTTTTCACCATGATTTTCGTTACGTTTTTTTTCCTTATATATATATATATATATATATATATATATATATATATATATATATATATATATATATATATATATATATATATATATATATATATATATATATATATATATATATATATATATATATATGTATGTATATATATATATATATATATATATATATATATATATATATATATATATATATATATATATATATATATATATAGCCTGTTCATTTTCGCCCGCACATTGAGGCGCTATTTTTGTAGCCCCTCCTTTCTATGCTTTTTTCATAATTTCTGAGAATGGATTGAGTGGGTACTAATATTAAAAGAATTAAAGAAATTAAACATACACTAGCTCAGTTTTTCTTGGTAGAGTAATATGGGCAAGAGATAATTTTTATACGTCTTTTGGAAATAGTCTCTATCGTTGTTTAAAATTTTAGGTTGTACAAATTTTGGGCACAATTCATTTTAAAATAAAATGGATCTAACTTCAGCTAAAAAAATGAAAAAATACTGAAGGGTTATGTAGTTGTTGAGGAAAATTTTGATATGGTACAACCCTTTTGTCCTGAAAAGTAAAATAGGTGGTACAGTGAAACACTAGCCTTAAACAAGAAAAAAAGGTTTATTAATGACTAAATTAAAAGTTCAAACTTTTGCGGTTCTGTTATTACCATGTATTACAAAAAAGCTTAGCCTAATAGGTGGTGTTGCTAAATAAAGTCCTTAAATCAGGATTAAAACTTTGCTACACACGATGCTGAAGGTTCGTGAAATTCACTTCACGAGTTATCAGTTCAATACGATCTGAAACGCACTTATATGCAGGAAAATAGGTCTACGAATGGATATTCTGGTGACTTACGGTTTTCCTACTAGCTTCTAGGCCTGTCCCGGTGGGATGTTCAAAACACAGATGTCTCCCCCTTGGTTACTTCAGTTCCCTTTGGGATACTAAAGTTTTTTTTTGGCTCCTAAAGGTCTGGGAATAAACCGGATTCAAAGAAAAAGGCCTTAAATTGAGCACTAAAACCGTTTTCACACTACTCCATCACTGATATTAGTACGACTATTTAATAGTGAAAGCCTACTGGCGGCTTTCTAAAAAAAGAAGCCCTTACTTTGGCTGAGAAAAAAGAACCTAGATCCATGCCATCCAGACCCTTAAATATCATTCTCCCTTCCGTATAAATCACGTCTTCAAGATGGCTACTTTCCGGATACAAACATCCAGCCAATCGACGCGTTAAAAACAAATTTAATATACCCAGCAGACAACGCGCACTGCACACTCTAATATAAACGATTCAAAAATTCGAGTGAACTACATTGCTTAAAAGTTAGTAAACACTGCTTGATATAAAAATGGAAAAAAAAAAAAATTATAAGGAGAAAAACAGTAACATACTTAAAATCTAGGAAAAAAAAATGAATGTTACAATATATATATATATATATATATATATATATATATATATATATATATATATATATATATATATATATATATATATATATATATATATATATATATATATATATATATATATATATATATATATATATATATATATATATATATATATATATATATATATATATATATATATATATATATATATATATATATATATATATATATATTACGGAAACCCCCAATTAGTTCATAAATTGACGCAATTTAGGAAGACACAGTCTGGTCCAGATTAAAGCTTATAATTTGTAGTTTTGAATTTTGAGTAGCATATTAAGAAATTGTGCTGATTTTGGCTCAATACCGACCCAAATCTAAAAATAGATTTAAAAAAATTTCAGAACAACTAAAGTAAAAATGTAATTTCCTAATATAACAAAAAGTTGTCCCTGATAATCTTATTATACCCTAAAAAACCTACAACCTTTGCAGGAATTTTTTTTTTATTGCCTCCATTTTCGGAGATATGTATCATAGCTTATTTGCCATATTTTGGATATTCAACAATTCTTTACTCGAAAACTAAAGCCTTTAGAGGAATTAGGTAAGAAACAAAAAATACCTTCTTTTTTCATTAAAACACCATGAATTTTTTCAGAAGTTTTTAAGCACTTTTCAACAATTTTTTTTACAGGAAAAGCGTAATGCATGAGTGCTGTTTTATTTCTTGAAGCCGAAGATATCAATAGAAAATCAAGCTAGTAATTTATTATTTTTTTTATAACAGTAGCATTCGTAGCGTAAATCCCTTTTTTGTAGTATCTAAATTCTAAAGTCATTTGGCATGCGTTAGTACAGGTTATTTCCATTTTTTCATTTCCTATATTTTTTTTAAATCCACCGCAAGAACATTCCTTTACATCACATTTTAAGAACAAACATAAAATCACATTTATTACGATTTGAATCACCTACTAACACTACCATTTTCTTGCAAACACTAGCAAAACTTTTGAAAATCATACTCAATAGTACAGTTACTGGAAGTAACTGGGACACACTACCTCGACAAAGGAATAACCATTTGGAAATGTAGTAGCAAGAAATGCTACAATAATTAAGGACATAATTCTTGACAAAAATCCTTCAACAGCTGTTATCCACATTTTATAATAAATTGGGATTAGTACTAGTCCCCTAGTTTAAAGTACCCAAGGAAAATGGATGCAGAATTAGTATAATATGAGTTGAGAGCAAACTACGTCCATAATGATTATTTAAATTTTTTATAGAACAGCAACCGCTTTTCAATATACTTCGTTTTTCTTCAACATGCATTCCCTACTGTAGACTAAAAATCAAGAATTACTCCAGGCAAGCATATGGTTATAATAACTCAACTAACGTTAATTTAAAAAATTTTTTCAGTTCTGGTTGGTAAATACTACGAAGTTTGTTTTACTTTTGTTCAAATTTAATTTATTTTTAGCAGACCAAAGGAAAACATTACTATATCTAATTTTAGCTGTTCTTTTAAACAACTAGCATCGTTTTTAACTACTAAAATATTTGTGTTATCAGTATACTATGTTATTTTGACTCCTTATGTAACCTAAAAAGTAGGTTGCCAGAAAAAAAAAATATTGGACCAAAGACAGAACTATTTTACAAACTGTCGACGATTTTACAAAGACAGTATTAAAAGATCGGCTGTACAAGCAAAATTTCATGGCTCATGACCTCACTCGCTCGCGGAAAATGTATTTCCATTGGCATTAACAATTTCTGATTTAAAAGCCACAAAGAGCCATTTCGGTAAGTTAAGTGTCTTCATTTGTGTCAATCGACTAAAAATAACTCTCATTGTTCTCTAAATCTGCTGTTCCCAAAATTTCTATTGTCACCGGTTTATGTTCTGGTGTAAGGTGTTTGGGAATTCATTGTGCCGAAACTTTTTTTTCATCCTTAAATATTTTCGTACAATCTTGAAAATTGTAGTTTGAGATTTTTCAGCTGCAAAACGGAACGAACTCGCACAATAGTTCGTCAAAATACTTGGAAGGACGACAGTTATTTATGCTAATATATATGCCTGTCACACCTGATTGTCCCCGAAACTATTTGGCATAGAAAATTAAAATTTAGCACTAATATAGGAATTGATGACCTCATCAGAGCCGAGTAGTTTTGAAAGTTAGTTTTGGAGGATGAAATGGGAGATGAAAAAAAAATTGCAGGTCACAGAGTGGACTGTCAAATGAAAACTTCTAAAAACACAAGTTCAAAAATATATATGATGTAATACTTGCGCACACTTTTCTTTGTATTGTTTTTAAAATTGCCAAAAATCTCGAAAAGTACTAAACAAAAAATTTTGAAAAAATTCTTTAATTTCTCCACAAAGTATAGTTTGAACGAAAATTCTCACGAGTACATTACCTTTCATAATTTATCTGGTATATAGAAAGACACTAGAAGAAGTAAGGCTTTCTCTTAGAGAAATGAAAAATAATAAAGCGCCCGGAGAAGATCAGATCGTAATTGAAGCTGTAAAATTGGTTGCGAGCTTTTTAAGGGTTATAGTTTATCTTTTTAACTTCTGCTTGAAAAATTTCATAATGTCAAGCAAATGGAATAACGCAGTGATGGTCCATATTCATAAAACAGGAGACATAACCAACCTTCAAAAATATAGAGCGATCAGTTTGCTCTCACATTTGTATAAGTGGTTTATCAAAATCTTAACAAAAATAGCGAAAACTAGATTTTTATCAACCACTCGAACGTGAGGCTGGCTTTAGAAGTAGATACAGTGCAAACGATCATTTACAGACCATCAAAATCCTTATAGAGAAATCTATAGAATACAACAAGCCACTCGTATTAGTATTTTTGGATTTTGACACCGTGGAGTTGCTGGCGATACTGTCTGTTTTGCAGCAAATGAGAATAGACTACAGATATACTCAGTTAATTAAATTCAATTATAATAACGCAATTGCAAGTGTAAGACTCCATGAATCCACAAGTAAATATCGAGTGGAACGTTGAATCAGACAAGGTGATACGTTCTCTCCTAAACTTTTTACGTCGCACCACGGCGGAGTTAAAAAAGTGCTTTTAAGGAACTTAATTGGGATGGAAAGCATAAACATAGATAGGGAATACCTAAATCACCTGCGCTTTGCTGATGATATTATCATAATAACACACAGTCTAGGTGACGCCCAACAAATGCTTACCGAATTGCAAATAATATCAGCAAATATTGGTCTAAATATTAATTTTCATTATTCTAGTTACTAAGAGTAATATGAAATTTAACGAAAGCGAGATGGAGTACGTCCAAAATTACAAGTATTTAGGTCATGAATTACAAAGTGGCAAGGATAACCAAACCCGTGAGATACACCGTCGTGTGGGTTTGGGATGGACGGCTTTCGGGAAGCTGAATCATATGCTGCAAGGTAATTTGCCAATGTGCTTAAAAAAGAAAATTCGTAGACAATGCGTTCTGCCGGTAATCATATATTGCACAGAGACACTCACAATTAACAAAACAGTCAGCAAACAAACTGAGAGTATCGCAACGGGCAATGGAGAGAGCTATGCTGGGTATCACAAGAAAGGGTAGAATAACAAACATAACTATCAGACAACGAACAAACGTAATAGGTATTATCCAAGAAATTATGAAGCTGGCCATATAGCCCGAAGGGATGATAACCGATGGTGTAGAAGACTAATAGGAGACCCAGACAAGACAAAAGGAACAGAGGTAGACCATCAAGAAGATGGAGCGATAACTTCAAAAGAGTGACAGGAAATTGGGACACCGCTTAGGACAGAGATCAGTGAAAGTTCTTAGTGGAGGGTTATATCCAGCAGTGGATGAGGACGGCTGATGGATGATGATAAAAAAAAAAAAAAAAATTTCAAGTTCATCAGTTTTCAACAAAGATCGGAAACAAACTTTGTTGAAAACTCATTTAATAATAATAATAAAAGGTCTTTATTTTTAATTCGGCGAAGGCCAATTATGAACTGCTCTTCTCAACCGAGCCAGTAGCTAAGCATACGAGATATAAAAAAATAAAAAAGAAACAAATATAAAAATATAAATTCATTAATACAAAATCCAAGTACTACCTAAATACTAAATAAAAATACATACAATAACATTACATCTTTATAGAGAAAAGAAAAAAAAATATAAAATAAAAATACAAAAGAGAAGAAGAAGGTAACACAGTACGGGAAGAAAAAAATGAAAAAAAAAACATACAACATACAACAATCAATCAACTCAACAGCAAACATAACGTAATGTACAGAAGAGAGGAAGAAGACAACGTCAATCTTTCATCTGTATCCTGTATCGACCACCAAGTGATACCAATTTTCGAACACTTTTCGCTTCTCTTGCAGACACCATCGATCATTTACAAAGTAACTATCCAAGTGCCGAAATTGCCATCCTGGGCGACTTTAATGTCCACAATATCAACTGGCTTAAATATTCAAATACTACCGACGAACAAGGTCGTGAAGCTGAATTATTCTCAGTCAGTTATGGCTTAACTCAGCTTATTGACGAACCAACACGGATCCCTGATCGAGACGGGGAGTTCGCCAGTCTTCTTGATCTGTTTTTTAACCACCAATCCGGAGATTTACACGGTCACCGTAAATCCGCCGTTAGGTTCTTCCGACCATAAACTGCTTTCGACATCTAGTATCCTGCCAATTAGTGACAGAGAGGCGCCTAGGCCGCGCAAGATTTGGCACTACAAATCTGCTAAATGAAGAGATCTCATGGAATACTTTCGAACTTTCCCTTGGATGGACATTTGTTTTCGATCCGATAACCCATCTGACTGCGCCAGGGAGGTCTCCGATGTTATTTTGGCTGGTATGGAAGCTTACATCCCTTTTTCGAAGAAATGCTCCTCCAACGGCAAGCCTTGGTTCGACCGAAAATGCAAAGAAGCTGTTGTTTCTAAACATATTGCCTACCGACAATGGCGTGAAAATTCTAACACCGTAAATCGTAACATCTTTGTTCATGCCCGGAACAGATGCAAGGGAATTATCGACGAAACCAAGGAGGCACACAATCAACGAATTAGAAACAAACTTCTGGCTTGTCCCAACAATTCCAGGTCCTTTTGGGCAGTCGCGAAGGCAGTTAGTCAAAATTTTACCAAATCCACCATACCACCACTCACACGGCCAGATAATTCCATTGCAACCACACCTGTTGACAGAGCGAACTTGTTGGCTGAACTCTTTGCTTCACATTCTACTGTCGATTTCCAAGGAAAAACACCACCTACTATTTCCATATTGCAGTCGAGGATGCCCGATGTTGTCTTCAGACAGCGCATCATAAAGCGTATTTTAATGAAGCTAGACACCAAGAAGGCTTCTGGCGCTGACGGAATACCTGCCATAGTTCTCAAAAACTGTGCAAGGGAACTAACACCAGTTTTCTGTAGACTTTTTAACCTATCCTACAGAAAGGGAATATTTCCGTCCTGCTGGAAATGTGCCACGGTTCAGCCGATACCTAAAAAAGGTAAGAAGACCTTGCCAAATAACTACCGACCAGTTGCACTGCTTTCAATAATATCGAAAGTCATGGAAAAGGTTATCAATGAGCATCTTCTCAAATATCTTGAACGATTCAATATTATTAGCGATCACCAATATGGTTTTCGTAAACATAGATCAACAGGAGATCTTCTGACTTATGTAACACATGTTTGGAACAACGCAATTGAACACTTTGGAGAATCTCGAACGGTTGCTCTTGACATATCCAAGGCATTCGACCGTGTTTGGCACGAGGGACTGTTGGCTAAGTTACGCTCTTATGGTATGTCTGAAAGGTTCTGTTTGTGGCTCTCATGTTTCCTCAGAGAGCGTTCTTTACGAGTGGCGGTCGACGGATTTCTTTCTAACACCCTCACTATCAACGCCGGTGTTCCCGAGGGCTCCATACTGTCTCCTACTCTCTTTCTCATTTACATTAACGATCTGCTGGAAAAGACCGGGAATCCAATCTATAGCTTTGCAGATGACAGTACGCTTGTCTCTTCATTCACCTTGAACGCTCGCACATCGGCTGCTCAGGCGAATATCCGCAGACAGCAGGAGGTCGTTCAACTTAACAAAGACCTGGAAGAAATTCTATCTTGGGGTGACAGTAACCAAGTGGAATTTAACGCTACAAAAACCCAAGCGGCAGTTTTTTCTAAAAAAGTTAACGTTTCTGAACCCGACATAGTTATGTCGGGGCACTCCATTCCCCTAGCATCGTCGCTCAATTTGTTGGGCGTTAGTTTGGGAGCAAATATGTCTTGGTATGAAAATGTTGCAGGCATAGCAAGGAGAGCTTCTCAAAAGTTGGGAATATTATTTAGAACCAGAAAGCTTTACACCCCACAGCAACTGTTAATTCTTTACAAAGCCCAAATTCGACCAACTATGGAATACTGCTCCCACGTTTGGGGCTCCGCTCCCAAACATACACTGCATTTGTTGGATTCTGTTCAGAGAAGAGCGGTCCGTCTGATTGGGGACCCGGAAGTGACCGGCGGCCTTGATTCGCTGGAACATCGAAGAACGGTTGGCGACTTGAGTCTGTTCTACAAGTATTTTCATGGAAAGTGTTCGAAGGATGTAGCCCGCTTAATTCCTCCCAAAGCGGTGCATGTTAGAAATACACGTCGCGCTGGTGCTTCGCATCCGTATGAGGTTCAGCTTGTTACTCCGCGTACAACGCTTTTCAAGCAATCTTTTATATGGAGAACGTCATCCCTTTGGAATAATTTGCCCAGCGCTGTGTTTCCCACCGAGTACAATTTACAGCGATTCAAGACAACGTAAATCGCTTTTTCCGCACTCGTGCCGCTCCTGGAGCGCTTTAGGGACTTCCCTGCAGCACGTGAGCTAGACCCATAAAAAAAAAAATCCTTCGTCAAAAGATAGGACCAATAAAAATAAAAATAAGTCAAGTTGGGTTCCCGAGGATAAATTTCTTATAAATTAGTTTGAAATCATTAACTGACCTGCTTTGAATAGCGTGCGGTACCGAATTGTAAACACTCACTGCAGCACAGCTAAAATATCTTTCAAAGATCGTTTTTTTCTGTGCTTTGGTATTTCTAAAAAGTGAGTATTGGTAGTATTTAAACCGTGCACATCTACCCGATGCCTCAATTTCTGCCTAAGAGAGAAAGGACAACCCGTTGCCAAGACTCTATGAACAAACACCACCATGTGCAATTTTCTCCTACTAAACATATTAAGCCAGCCGAGCCCCACCAATTTAAGAGAAACATGATCTCTCTTCCGCAATCCACAAATAAACCTAACACAAAAGTTCTGAATCTTTTGTAGTCTGGAACCGGAACGAACATCGAGACATGACCCAAAAACCACATCCGCATAATTAGCATGACTCATAACTAGTGTTTCGCAGAGCCTCTTCCTTACGTCCTTGGTCAAAATATTTCTATTCCAATATAAGCTCCTTAATGATGTATATGCCTTCTGCATTATAAGCTTGACATGACCTCAATCACAAGCCCATGACTTTTTATGGTTTCCCTCAGTTGGATAAGAACACCATCCAGAACAACACCCTAGTCAAGTCCCGTCAACGCATTTCCAAAATTAATTGCCACTGATTTAGATGGATTCAGCTTAAGACTCTGCCTCGCCGAATATAACTGAATATTCTTGAGTGTGGCATTCAAGCGATGGAACACTTGTTCAGCATTATCTCTATTATAACTAGCATACACCTGTGTATCATCAGCAAACTGATAGATTAAGCAATTATCATTAACTGATTCAACCAAATCCAGAATAGAGCCCTGTGGTATGCCACTGTTCATGACCCCAGGCTGCGAAATCTTGTCATCCATCTTAACAACCTGTTTCCTATTCCAAATAGCTCCGGAAAAGCTCTACTGCCTCATCAGAGAAGCAGTAATAATGAAGCATTGCACAGAGGAGACTACGATTTATAGTATCAAATGATTTACTGTAATCCAAAAGGAGTACAGTTGACGATTCACCATATTCAGCAGCTCGAAGTATATCATCCATTATGGCTGCGCTGTGCCCTCTACGAAACCCTGACTGAAACTGCACCACTCTATCATATATTATTTTCTCAAAAATCTTTGATAATACCGGCAGTAAACTAATAGGGCGGCAAGGGTCTCACCACGGAACTCTGCCAAAAGTCAGGAAAATGGTTTTCGGTAACACAAGTAATATATACACACAATATTATATATATATATATATATATATATATATATATATATATATAAGGTACGATATAATCACCACACAGTCGCAACATTGGCAAACTAATTCCATCGGAGGCAGAGAGAGAACTAATGGCGCCGCGTACGTCATCCAACCTAACAACTCTAATCCCAAACAAGTCAATGTTCTCAGCAACTCTGCTATCCAGATAGTACTGCACAGCATCGGGATCCACATGACAACCCAAAGAATCCACAGACTCTAGAAAATAAGTATTAAGCTCATCCGGCCTGCGTAGAGACTTAGGAACAAGATTTGCCTTTGCTGAACAAACATTTAGAACCCTCCACGTCTCTTTAGTGTTTCTAGTTGCCTAAACTTGGCATAAATAAGCCTTTTTCGCGGTATTTACCGCTGATGTGACAAAGTTTCTCATTCTTTTATAAGCTACCCAGTCGTCATATTTCTTTGAACGCTTATATCTTGTTAAAAGTTTATTTCGCTCTATTTTCATGTTTTTAAGACCTTCTTAAACAAGAAGATTTTGGTTTGGTGACACGAACCACATGCCATGGTATTTGTTTATTGATGAGACGTAGAATATTATCCGTTAAAATTTTCACCTTTCGTTCAATATTATTATTATATAGTATTTCCTGCCAATTCAATGTACGCATGTCACCATCAAACTCTTGCTGACTAAACTCACCGAAATCTCGGTAAGTTTTAATTTGAATGCCTAGTATTGATACTTTAATATTCAACGAGAGAGAGAGAAAGGATTTAAGGGGTTAAGGCGCGTCGACTGCAACGGTCATTTAGCGCCTGAATATATTGAAATTTTATACTTTAAAATTTATATCCTTTAAGTATTCACCAATTTGTCTGTGAATGATGACCGATTTTAGGTTGGGAGGAATATGATACCTTGCACGGGTATCAGATAAATGTTGTGATTCAAATATGTGTTTGACAGTAAGTGGTAGATGACATGATGGACAATTGGGGGGGATCCTCTTTGTTTAAAAGGAAAGAATGGCTCTGATATGTATGTCCAATGTCTTCTGACAATGGTGTTTTCCTTTCTATTCAGTGTTTGATGATGCAATGGAGAATACACATCAGTTTTGAGGTCCCAGAGTGTGTTACTGGTGTCCTCAAGATCCCACTGTAATTGAAATAATTTTCTAAATTCCTGAGATAGATGTTTTATGTAATCTCTGGGATGATTTTCGCCCAGAACAGGAGCACCAGAGAGAGGGGCCCCTTTCGCAAAAGTATCAGCTTTGTCATTTCCCTCAATGTCACAGTGTCCTGGTATCCAAATGAGTGTAAAGGATTTGTTTTTTAGTCTAGCAACATATAGTAAATCCTTTATTTGTCTGATGTATGCGTCATCAAGGTTCGCATGTTGAAAGGATTTAAGAGCGCTCTGAGAATCTGAAGCAATTAGGAATTTGAAATTAGGAAGAGCAGTAATCGCATTTCTTATGCTCTCCCTGATGGCAAGAAGCTCAGCTGAGAAAATAGATGAGTGAAGGGGTAATTTGAATGTTTTCTGAATAATATTCAACGAGCCAATGATGAGTTGGTAATCAGAGACGTCATGGACATCAACATGCTGCACAGTACCAGTGACCATATCAGAATTGAAATTTAGGGTAACAAAACTTTTATTTTAACAGTAATCACTTGGCCGGTTTTTCAATTATATCTATGTAGATAACTTAAAAAATATCTTCTTAAATATATCCAAATCGCAAATAGGTTATTAAAAATAGTGTCTTAAAATAAAGTTTCTTTTAAAAACGTAGAATCAACATTTTGATCCGTCGAACAGATATGAAATAATGGAGATAACTTAATAGAGATAAAATAATTACAACATTATAACTCATTTCTATTATCTTGTTTCATTTCTGAAATGGGCGTAATTATGAGGTACAATAAAATAATATTCCATTCTATATTTTATGCTTAATTAATATGTCAATGTATACTAACTGTATAATTAAAATACATTTGTTTTCAGGTTCACAACATTAAAACGCGCAATAGTGTAATTATTTAAATTGTTATGTTATTTTATTGTATATATATTGAAATTCGGCAAATATATATCGGGAATAATGGTGCTATTTGATTAATAAATATTATATTTTGCTGAAAAAATTGGACATTAGCAGAAAATAAATTTGAAATATAAACTCGTGATATTCTTATCAAAGTCTAAATTATGTCTCGATTAAACTAAACACGTTATATACGGCTTAGTTTCGGTAGGCATGCATTAAACTAGACTAATAATGGACTGGTAAATCAGAGGTCATGATTCCGTGTCCAATTGAAGTGATTCCGACGTTAAACTAATTCGTTGGTTAAAAGCTCGCCTCATTTTATTAAAAAGATAAAAATTATAAAGTTAGATCCTGGAGTTATTCTGTACATTTTTCTGTAATGATTGGCAGCACAAGGCCTTTATTATAAATAAGGAAGTATTCGTTGCTTATTTTAAAATTAAAAAAATTTAAAGGTTGTATCCTCTTTTTTTTTGGATGGTTGTAGCTTCTACTTGATGGAAATTCATTATAAATATATAATAAAAGATCGTTTGTTAGTCAATTTCCACTGGTCTATTTAAATTGCGATGACGCGTTTCGCTGTCGATGCAGCTTCTTCAGATCTACATTTTACGATGTCAAGTTAGATTTAATGTTCACAATTTTATATAATTTCTTAATTATAATATTACACCTAATTAAATTACATTGATAGTATTGAAAAACTCACATAGATTTGGAATTAGGAAAATAAATTCAATAATCTACCTGGTCGTTGAGTAAAGTACCTGTAGTCCTTAATCGATTTATTTGCATT
Source organism: Pachyrhynchus sulphureomaculatus (assembly GCA_019049505.1). Taxonomy (NCBI): domain Eukaryota; kingdom Metazoa; phylum Arthropoda; class Insecta; order Coleoptera; family Curculionidae; genus Pachyrhynchus; species Pachyrhynchus sulphureomaculatus. The sequence goes on from CM032452.1 coordinate 38,821,720, forward strand.
GTCTCTAAAAGGTTTAGTTTTAAACCTTTTTGTTGGGTGTGTAAAATTTTGAAATTCTTGTTAAATGTGTGATTTTCTGTTAAAATATGATTAGCATATGTTGAATTAGATTTTCTTGGATGAAATTTTTTCGTGTTCTGTAATTCTTTGTTTAAATGTACGTCCAGTTTGTCCTATATATGTTTTAGGACATAATCCACATGTTAATAGATAAACCCCTGATTTATTGTCTTTATTGATTTGTGGTTTGCAGTTTTTAAGATATTTCCCTATAGTATTGTTAGTCTTGTAAGCTATGTTGATATTTTTCTTGATTTAAAAATTTCCCCAATTTTTCCGTTGGTTTGCCGAAATAGGTTAAGCATTTAAATGTGGTATTTCTGTCCTTAAAACGTTGGTATATTTCTGAGATTGCCTTGTTTCTAAGTTTTTTTCCTAACGATATTATTGATTAAAGTAACCGAATAACCGTTGTTAACGGCTACTTGTTTTATGTAGTTTAACTCTTTAGTAAAATTTTCCTCTGATAAGAAGATATTAGTTAGTCTATGTATAAAACTATGATATTGCAAATTCATGTTTTTTTCATGGTTTTACTGATTGTTAAGTCTAGGAAGTTGATTTTCCCTTTGACTTCTTCTTCCATTGTAAAACTGATATTTCTATGTAAAGAATTAATATACTGTAAAAAGTGAGTTAATTGTCTGTCCGTACCTGTAAAGCACACAATTATATCGTCTATGTATCGATACCAGTATAGACAATTATTACTATTGTTAATATGGTGTTAAATATCATTGTTTCAATACTGTCGATGAAAATTTCGGCAAGTAATGGTTTAAAACTAAACCTTTTAGAGACAATGCAAATAAATCGATTAAGAAATTATATAAAATTGTGAACATTAAACTTAACTTGACAGTGTAAAATGTAGATCTGAAGAAGCTGCATCGACAGCGAAACGCGTCATTACAATTTAAATAAACCGGTGGAAATTGAGTAAAAACAGTCTTTTATTATATATTTTATGGTTGTATCCTCATTGTAATTTCAGTTTTAAAATTTTTAAGCGTACCCATCCAGTACTTTACGGAGAACAATGCAACATGTTCTGTTCGGTGCTTAAGAATTGATAAATAGGATCTTTACTAGTACGGAAGTCTACTAGCGTCGAGTATGTCTTAGCCTGCATTCAGCTCATTATTTTTAAGAAAAAAGAAGTAATCAATTATGTGATCTAAGATTAGCAAGTTAAAGATACAGATAAGTATTTTAAATCTAAGATAAAAGAAATCGATTAATCTAAACTAACTTAAAAATAATCTTCAGTAATATTATAAGGGTCGTCAGAACCTCTATAAGTTGACATGATAAGGGGTTCTACAGTAGGTTCCAAGAAGTTATCGATGTCGCACATTTTTGTTTTTCTTTAGTGATGTTATTTATGACGCTGACAATTTTCATTAACCATATGTTGGGAAGTTCACGTACTTCTTTTAGTTTAAATACTGAATTGGTCCGAGCCACGAATGCTACTAGTTATGCTCATACGAGTTCGATAAGATTTAATTCACAGTGGTAGGGTAGTAGTCGAAGCAGAAATATTCCACGTTCATTACATATTTCGTTAATCTCATGTTTCTTAAATTGTTTGTTTTTTTCATCAACAATTTATAGAAGTTTTTTCTTTATTAGATTGTTCGCAAAAAGAATCTGTTCTTGAGATAATTAACCTGTTATATTGCTTATTGTGAGTAGTTTTTGGATCAGCCGGACAATGATAACTGGCATTTTCCAAAATAATAACCGGGTTTTTCTGTAACTTACTATTTCTTTTTTATCAATAAGTATTGACTGAAGATCTTGCTGCGTAGTATTTAAACCGTGCACATCTACCCGATGCCTCAATTTCTGCCTAAGAGAGAAAGAACAACTCGTTGCCAAGACTCTATGAACAAACACCACCATATGCAATTTTCTCCTACTAAACATATTAAGCCAGCCGAGCCCCACCAATTTAAGAGAAACATGATCTCTCTTCCGCAATCCACAAATAAACCTAACACAAAAGTTCTGAATCTTTTGTAGTCTGGAACCGGAACGAACATCGAGACATGGCCCAAAAACCACATCCGCATAATTAGCATGACTCATAACTAGTGTTTCGCAGAGCCTCTTCCTTATGTCCCTGGTCAAAATATTTCTGTTCCGATATAAGCTCCTTAATGATGTATATGCCTTCTGCATTATAAGCTTGACATGACCTCTAAAATGCAGGTCCTTGTCGATCACAAGCCCATGACTTTTTATGGTTTCCCTCAGTTGGAGAGGAACACACCCAAGTCAAGTTCCGTCAACGCATTTCCAAAATTAATTGCCACTGATTTAGATCGATTCAGCTTAAGACTCTGCCTCGCCGAATATAACTGAATATTCTTGAGTGTGGCATTCAAGCGATGGAACACTTGCTCAGCATTATCTCTATTATAACTAGCATACATCTCTGTATTAGCAAACTGATAGATTAAGCAATTATCATTAACTGAATCAACCAAATCCATGGTATATATCATAAAAGGTAATGGTCCCAGAATAGAGCCCTGTGGTAGGCCACTGTTCATGACCCCAGGCTGTGAAATCTTGTCATCCATCTTAACAACCTGTTTCCTATTCACCAAGTAGCTCCGGAGAAGCTCCACTGCCTCATCAGAGAAGCAGTAATAATGAAGCTTTGCACAGAGGAGACTATGATTTATAGTATCAAATGCTTTACTGTAATCCAAAAGGAGTACAGTTGATGATTCACCATATTCAGCAGCTCGAAGTATATCATCCATTATGGCTGCAAGAGCGGAGGTTGTGCTGTGCCCTCTACGAAACCCTGACTGAAAGTTAGGAAAGAGATTGCTAATGGCCAGGAACTGCACCACTCTATCATATATTATTTTCTCAAAAATCTTTGATAACAGCGGCAGTAGGCTAATAGGGCGGAAGTCTGATAGCTTGCTAGGGCTTATTGCTTTCGGCAAGGGACCACGGAACTCTTCCAAATGTCAGGAAAATGCTTTTCCGTAACACATGTATGTGCAATATAAGGTACGATATAATCACCACATAGCTGCAACATTTGCAAACTAATTTCATCGGAGCCAGAGAGAGAACTAATGGCGCAGCGCACGTCATCCAACCGAACAACTCCAATCTCAAGTCAATGTTCTCAGCAATTATGCTATCCAGATAGTACCGTACAGCATCGGGATCCACATGACAACCCAAAGAATTCACAGACTCACGAAAACAAGTATTAATCTCAACCGGCCTGCGTAGAGACATAGGAATAAGATATGCCTTTGCTGAACAAACATTTAGATTCCTTAAGGCTCTCCACGTCTCTTTAGTGTTTCTAGTTGCCTGAAGTTGGCATAAATACGCCTTCTTCACGGTATTTACCGCTGATGTGACAAAGTTTCTAATTTTTTGATAAGCTACCCAGTCGGCATATTTCTTTGAACGCTTATATCTAAAAGTTTATTTCGCTCTATTTTCATGTTTTTAAGACGTTCGTAAACCAAGGAGATTTTGGTTTGGTGACACGAACCACATGCCATATTGTATATTTATTGAAAAGACGTAGAATATTATCCTTTAAAATTTCCACCTTTCGTTCAATATTACTATTATATAGTATTTCCTGCCAATGCAATGTACCCATGTCAGCATCAAACTCTTGCTTACTAAACTCACCGAAATCTCGGTAAGTTTTGATTTGAATGCCTAGTCTTGATACTTTAATATTCAAGGAGCAAATGATGAGTTGGTGATCAGAGACGTCATGGAGATCAACACGCTGCACAGCACTAGTGACCATATCAGAATTGAAATTTAGGGTAACAAAATTTTTATTTCAAAAGCAATCACCGTACGGAACACTAATTGTTCAAGTCCGACTTGCACTTGGCCGGTTTTTTAATTATGTCTATGTAGATAACTTAAAAAATATCTTCTTAAATACATCCAAATCGCAAATAGGTTATTAAAAATAGTGTCTTAAAATAAAGTTTTTTAAATCAACATTTTGATCCGTCGCACAGATATGAAATAATGGAGATAACTTAATAGAGATAACATAATTACAACGTTATAACTCATTTGTATTATCTTGTTTCATTTCTGAAATGGGCGTGATTATGAGGTACAATAAAATAATATTCCATTCTATATTTTATGTTTAATTAATATGTCAATGTATACTAACTCTATAATTAAAATAAATTTGTTTTCAGGTTCACAACATTAAAACGTGGCAATAGTGTAATTATTTAAATTGTAATGTTATTTGATTGTATATATATATATATATATATATATATATATATATATATTGAAATATATATCGGAAATAATGGTGCTATTTAGTTAATAAATATTATATTTTGCTGAAAAAATTGGACATTACCACAAAATAAATTTGAAATATAAACTCGTGATATTCTTATCAAAGTCTAAATTATGTCTCGAGTAAACTAAACACGTTATATACGGCTTAGTTTCGGTAGGCATGCATTAAACTAGACTAATAATGGGCTGGTAAATCAGAGGTCATGATTCCGTGTCCAATTGAAGTGATTCCGACGTTAAACTAATTCGTTGGTTAAATGCTCGCCTCATTTTATTAAAAATATAAAAATTATAAAGTTAGATCCTGGAGTTATTCTGTACGTTTTTCTGTAATGATTGGCAGCACAAGGCCTTCATTATAAATGTAGAAGTGTTCGTTGTTTACAGAACGAGCCTGCTGATTTTAAAATTACAAAAATTTAAAGGTGTATCCTCTTTTTTTTTGGATGGTTGTAGCTTCTACTTGATGGAAATTCATTATAAATATATAATAAAAGACTGTTTTTAGTCAATTTTCACTGGTTTATTTAAATTGCGATGATGCGTTTCGCTGTTGGTGCAGCTTCTTCAGATCTACATTTTACACTGTCAAGTTAGGTTTAATGTTCACAATTTTATATAATTTCTTAATTATAATATTACACCTAATTAAATTACATTGATAGTATTGGAAAACCCACACAGATTTGTAATTAGGAAAATAAATTCAATAATGGTGAATTGCTTAAATCTACCCGGTCGTTGAGTAAAGTACCTTAATCGATTTATTTGCATTGTCTCTAAAAGGTTTAGTTTTAAACTTCTTTGTTGGGTGTATAAAATTTTGAAATTCTTGTTAAATGTGTGATTTTCTGTTAAAAGATGATTAGCATATGTTGAAATAGATTTTCCATGGATGAAACTTTTTTCGTGTTCTGTAATTCTTTGTATAAATGTATGTCCAGTTTGTCCTATGTGTGTTTTAGGACATAACCCACATGTTAATTGATAAACCCCTGATTTATTGTCTTTATTGATTTGTGGTTTGTAGTTTTTAAAATATTTTCCTATAGTATTGTTAGTCTTGTAGGCTATGTTGATATTTTTTTTGATTTAAAAATTTCCCCAGTTTTTCCGTTGGCTTGCCGAAATAGGTTAAGCATTTAAATGTGGTACTTCTGTCCTTAAAACGTGGGTATATTTCTGAGATTGCCTTGTTTTTAAGTTTTTTCCTAACGATATTATTGATTAAAGTAACCGAATAACCATTGTTAACGGCTACTTGTTTTATGTAGTTTAATTCTTTAGTAAAATTTTCCTCTGATAAGGGGATATTAGTTAGTCTATGTATTAAACTATGATAAGCTGCGAGTTTATGATAGTTAGGGTGGTGAGAACTATTATGAATTGTGGTATCTCTATGACAAGGTTTGTGATATATTGCAAATTCATGTTTTTTCATGGTTTTACTGATTGTTAAGTCTAGGAAGTTGATTTTCCCTTCGACTTTTTCTTCCATTGTAAAACTGATATTTCTATGTAAAGAATTGATATACTGTAAAAAGTGAGTTAATTGTCTGTCCGTACCTGTAAAGCACACAATTATATCGTCTACGTACCGATACTAGTACAGACAATTATTACTATTGTTAATATGGTTGTTAAATATCATTGTTTCAATACTGTCCATGAAAATTTCGACAAGTAATGGTTTAAAACTAAACCTTTTAGAGGCAATGCAAATAAATCGATTAAGGACTACAGGTACTTTACTCAATGACCAGGTAGATTTAGGCAATTCTCCATTATTGAATTTATTTTCCTAATTCCAAATCTGTGTGAGTTTTCCAATACTATCAATGTAATTTAATTAGGTGTAATATTATAATTAAGAAATTATATAAAATTGTCAACATTAAACTTAACTTGACAGTGTAAAATGTAGATCTGAAGAAGCTGCATCGACAGCGAAACGCGTTATCGCAATTTAAATAAACCAGTGGAAATTGACTAAAAACAGTCTTTTATTATATATTTATGGTTGTGTCCTCATTGTAATTTCAGTTTTAAATTTTTTAAGCGTACCCATCCAGTACTTTACGGAGAAGAATGCAACATGTTCTGTTCGGTGCTTAAGAATTGATAAATAGGATCTTTACTAGTACGGAGTCTACTAGCGTCGAGTATGTTTTAGCCTGCATTCAGCTCATTATTTTTAAGAAAAAAGAAGTAATCAATTATGTGATCTAAGATTAGCAAGTTAAAGATACAGATAAGTATTTTAAATCTGAGATAAAAGAAATCGATTAATCTAAACTAACTTAAAAATAATATTCAGTAAAATTATAAGTGTCGTCAGAACCTCTATAAGTTGACATGATAAGGGGTTCTACAGTAGGTTCCAAGAAGTTATCGAGGTCGCACATTTTTGTTTTAGTGATGTTATTTATGACGCTGACAATTTTCATTAACCATATGTTGGGAAGTTCACGTACTTCTTTTAGTTTAAATACTGAATTGGTCCGAGCCACGAATGCTACTAGTTATGCTCATATGAATTCGATAAGATTTAATTCACAATGGTACGGTAGTAGTCGTAGCAGAAATATTCCACGTTCATTACACATTTCGTCAATCTCATGTTTCTTAAATTGTTGTTTTTTTTTACCAACAATTTATAGAAGTTTTTTCTTTATTAGATTGTTCGCAAAAAGAATCTGTTTTTGAAATAATTAACCTGTTATATTGCTTGTTGTGAGTAGTTTTTGGATCAGCCGGACAATGATAACTGGCATTTTCCAAAATAATAACCGGGTTTTTTCTGTAACTTACTATTTCTTTTTATCAATAAGTATTGACTGAAGATCTTGCTGCGTAGTATTTAAACCATGCACATCTACCCGATGCCTCAATTTCTGCCTAAGAGAGAAAGGACAACTCGTTGCCAAGACTCTATGAACAAACACCGCCATGTGCAGTTTTCTCCTACTAAACATATTAAGCCAGCCGAGCCCCACCAATTTAAGAGAAACATGATCTCTCTTCCGCAATCCACAAATAAACCTAACACAAAAGTTCTGAATCTTTTGTAGTCTGGAACCGGAACGAACATCGAGACATGGCCCAAAAACCACATCCGCATAATTAGCATGACTCATAACTAGTGTTTCGCAGAGCCTCTTCCTTACGTCCTTGGTCAAAATATTTCTGTTCCGATATAAGCTTCTTAATGATGTATATGCCTTCTGCATTATAAGCTTGACATGACCTCTAAAATACAGGTCCTTGTCGATCACAAGCCCATGACTTTTTATGGTTTCCCTCAGTTGGATAGGAACACACCCAAGTCAAGTCCCGTCAACGCATTTCCAAAATTAATTGCCACTGATTTAGATCGATCCAGCTTAAGACTCTGCCTCGCCGTATATAACTGAATATTCTTCAGTGTGGCATTCAAGCGATGGAACACTTGCTCAGCATTATCTCTATTATAACTAGCATACATATCTGTATTAGCAATATGATATATTAAGCAATTATCATTAACTGAATCAACCAAATCCATGGTATATATCATAAAAAGTAATGGTCCCAGAATAGAGCCCTGTGGTAGGCCACTGTTCATGACCCCAGGCTGCGAAATCTTGTCATCCATCTTAACAACCTGTTTCCTATTCACCAAGTAGCTCCGGAGAAGCTCCACTGCCTCATCAGAGAAGCAGTAATAATGAAGCTTTGCACAGAGGAGACTATGATTTATAGTATCAAATGCTTTACTGTAATCCAAAAGGAGTACAGTTGACGATTCACCATATTCAGCAGCTCGAAGTATATCATGCATTATGGCTGCAAGAGCGGAGGTTGTGCTGTGCCCTCTACGAAACCCTGATGAAAGTTAGGAAAGAGATTGCTAATGGCCAGGAACTGCACCACTCTATCATATATTATTTTCTCAAAAATCTTTGATAACAGCGGCAGTAGACTAATAGGGCGGAAGTCTGATAGCTTGCTAGGGCTTATTGCTTTCGGCAAGGGACCACGGAACTCTTCCAAATGTCAGGAAAATGCTTTTCCGTAACACATGTATGTGCAATATAAGGTACGATATAATCACCACATAGCTGCAACATTTGCAAACTAATTTCATCGGAGCCAGAGAGAGAACTAATGGCGCAGCGCACGTCATCCAACCGAACAACTCCAATCTCAAGTCAATGTTCTCAGCAATTATGCTATCCAGATAGTACCGTACAGCATCGGGATCCACATGGCAACCCAAAGAATTCACAGACTCACGAAAACAAGTATTAATCTCAACCGGCCTGCGTAGAGACATAGGAATAAGATCTGCCTTTGCTGAACAAACATTTAGATTCCTTAAGGCTCTCCACGTCTCTTTAGTGTTTCTAGTTGCCTGAACTTGGCATAAATACGCCTTCTACACGGTATTTACCGCTGATATGACAAAGTTTCTAATTTTTTGATAAGCTACCCAGTCGGCATATTTCTTTGAACGCTTATATCTAAAAGTTTATTTCGCTCTATTTTCATGTTTTTAAGACGTTCGTAAACCAAGGAGATTTTGGTTTGGTGACACGAACCACATGCCATGATGTATATTTATTGAAAAGACGTAGAATATTATCCTTTAAAATTTCCACCTTTCGTTTAATATTACTATTATATAGTATATCCTGCCAATGCAATGTACCCATGTCAGCATCAAACTTTTGCTTACTAAACTCACCGAAATCTCGGTAAGTTTTAAATTCAATGCTAGTCTTGATACTTTAATATTCAACGAGCAAATGATGAGTTGGTGATCAGAGACGTCATGGAGATCAACGCGCTGCACATCACTAGTGACCATATCAGAATTGAAATTTAGGGTAACAAAATTTTTATTTCAAAAGCAATCACCGTACGGAACACTAATTGTTCAAGTCCGACTTGCACTTGGCCGGTTTTTTAATTATGTCTATGTAGATAACTTAAAAAATATCTTCTTAAATACATCCAAATTGCAAATAGGTTATTAAAAATAGTGTGTTAAAATAAAGCTTTTTAAATCAACATTTTGATCCGTCGAACAGATATGAAATAATGGAGATAACTTAATAGAGATAAAATAATTACAACATTATAACTCATTTCTATTATTTTGTTTCATTTCTGAAATGAGCGTAATTATGAGGTACAATAAAATAATATTCCATTCTATATTTTATGTTTAATTAATATGTCAATGTATACTAACTCTATAATTAAAATACATTTGTTTTCAGGTTCACAACATTAAAACGTGGCAATAGTGTAATTATTTAAATTGTAATGTTATTTGATTGTATATATATTGAAATTCAGCAAATATATATCGGAAATAATGGTGCTATTTAGTTAATAAATATTATATTTTGCTGAAAAAATTGGACATTACCACAAAATAAATTTGAAATATAAACTCGTGATATTCTTATCAAAGTGTAAATTATGTCTCGATTAAACGAAACACGTTGTATACAGCTCAGTTTCGGTAGGCATGCATTAAACTAGACTAATAATGGACTGGTAAATGAGAGGTCATGATTCCGTGTCCAATTGAAGTGATTCCGACGTTAAACTAATTCGTTGGTTAAAAGCTCGCCTCATTTTATTAAAAAGATAAAAATTATAAAGTTAGATCCTGGAGTTATTCTGTACGTTTTTCTGTAATGTTTGGCAGCACAAGGCCTTCATTATAAATGCAGAAGTGTTCGTTGTTTACAGAACGAGACTGCTGATTTTAAATATAAAAAAATTTAAAGGTTGTATCCTCTTTTTTTTTGGATGGTTGTAGCTTCTACTTGATGGAAATTCATTATAAATATATAACAAAAGACTTTTTTAGTCAATTTCCACTGGTTTATTTAAATTGCGATGATGCGTTTCGCTGTTGGTGCAGCTTCTTCAGATCTACATTTTACACTGTCAAGTTAGGTTTAATGTTCACAATTTTATATAATTTCTTAATTATAATATTACACCTAATTAAATTACATTGATAGTATTGGAAAACCCACACAGATTTGTAATTAGGAAAATAAATTCAATAATGGTGAATTGCTTAAATCTACCCGGTCGTTGAGTAAAGTACCTGTAGTCCTTAATCGATTTATTTGCATTGTCTCTAAAAGGTTTAGTTTTAAACTTCTTTGTTGGGTGTGTAAAATTTTGAAATTCTTGTTAAAGGTGTGATTTTCTGTTAAAAGATGATTAGCATATGTTGAATTAGATTTTCCATGGATGAAACTTTTTTCGTGTTCTGTAATTCTTTGTATAAATGTACGTCCAGTTTGTCCTATGTGTGTTTTAGGACATAACCCACATGTTAATTGATAAACCCCTGATTTATTGTCTTTATTGATTTGTGGTTTGTAGTTTTTAAGATATTTCCCTATAGTATTGTTAGTCTTGTAAGCAAGCTATGTTGAGATTTTTTTTTATTTAAAAATTTCCCAGTTTTTCCGTTGGCTTGCCGAAATAGGTGAAGCATTTAAATGTGGTATTTCTGTCCTTAAAATGTGGGTATATTTCTGAGATTGCCTTGTTTCTAAGTTTTTTCCTAACGATATTATTGATTAAAGTAACCGAATAACCATTGTTAACGGCTACTTGTTTTATGTAGTTTAATTCTTTAGCAAAATTTTCCTCTGATAAGGGGATATTAGTTAGTGTATGTATTAAACTATGATACTCGTAAGCTGCGAGTTTATGATGGTTAGGGTGGTAAGAACTATTATGAATTGTGGTATCTGTATGACAAGGTTTGTGATATATTGCAAATTCATGTTTTTTCATGGTTTTACTGATTGTTAAGTCTAGGAAGTTGATTTTCCCTTCGACTTTTTCTTACATTGTAAAACTGATATTTCTATGTAAAGAATTAATATACTGTAAAAAGTGAGTTAATTATCTGTCCGTACCTGTAAAGCACACAATTATATCGTCTACGTACCGATACTAGTATAGACAATTATTACTATTGTTAATATGGTTGTTAAATATAATTGATGCAATACTGTCCATGAAAATTTCGGCAAGTAATGGTTTAAAACTAAATCTTTTAGAGACAATGCAAATAAATCGATTAAGGACTACAGGTACTTTACTCAACGACCAGGTAGATTTAGGGAATTCACCATTATTGAATTTATTTTCCTAATTCCAAATCTGTGTGAGTTTTCCAATACTATCAATGTAATTTAATTAGGTGTAATATTATAATTAAGAAATTATATAATATTGTGAACATTAAACCTAACTTGACAGTGTAAAAGGTAGATCTGAAGAAGCTGCATCGACAGCGAAACGCGTCATCGCAATTTAAATAAACCAGTGGAAATTGACTAAAAACAGTCTGTTATTATATATTTATGGTTGTATCCTCATTGTAATTTCAGTTTTAAAATTTTTAAGCGTACCCATCCAGTACTTTACGGAGAAGAATGCAACATGTTCTGTTCGGTGCTTAAGAATTGATAAATTGGATCTTTACTAGTACGGAGTCTACTAGCGTCGAGTATGTCTTAGCCTGCATTCAGCTTATTATTTTTAAGAAAAAAGAAGTAATCAATTATGAGATCTAAGATTAGCAAGTTAAAGATACAGATAAGTATTTTAAATCTGAGATAAAAGAAATCGATTAATCTAAACTAACTTAAAAATAATCTTCAGTAAAATTATAAGGGTCGTCAGAACCTCTATAAGTTGACATGATAAGGGGTTCTACAGTAGGTTCCAAGAAGTTATCGAGGTCGCACATTTTTGTTTTTCTTTAGTGATGTTATTTATGACGCTGACAATTTTCATTAACCATATGTTGGGAAGTTCACGTACTTCTTTTAGTTTAAATACTGAATTGGTCCGAGCCACGAATGCTACTAGTTATGCTCATATGAGTTCGATAAGATTTAATTCACAGTGGTACGGTAGTAGTCGAAGCAGAAATATTCCACGTTCATTACACATTTTATCAATCTCATGTTTCTTAAATTGTTGTTTTTTTCATCAACAATTTATAGAAGTTTTTTCTTTATTAGATTGTTCGCAAAAAGAATCTGTTTTTGAGATAATTAACCTGTTATATTGCTTGTTGTGAGTAGTTTTTGGATCAGCCGGACAATGATAACTGGCATTTTCCAAAATAATAACCGGGTTTTTCTGTAACTTACTATTTCTTTTTTATCAATAAGTATTGACTGAAGATCTTGCTTTCCCCAACAGAAATTTACTTCCTTTAGTAATTTCCACAGTTTGGTTTTTCCCATATCAAGCAGATTCCCGTCTTGCTCGACAATTTTCATAATTTTAGAAAGAGTTAGTATTTCGTTTCTGAAATAAAATATGTAAACGTATCTTGTTAGTATATTTTTCGAGCAGTCCTTAATATCTGATGATTTGCTTCTTGGAGAGTTTTTAGACTTGTTTACAGTTTCACTTTTCCTTTCCATAAGAAGTCTGTAAATTATAGAATCACCAACTCCCGTCATATAGCCCAAACTTCGTACAGTCGTCAGGATCTTACAACATTTTCAAATAAACGAAATATATTGGATACCTATAGCGCGGAAAGTTGCAGGTAAATGAGAAAAAAGAGATTGACGGTGCTATTTTTATACACATCCGATTAATTATATTTGGTATCTTTATCTCGATTTAGTAAACTGGCCTGAAAAGTTCGTTACCATTAATGGAAACATACACTATTATCTCGATACTCCAATAATTATAATAGGTAGAATAATTATCTATCGTTTTATCGGAATTTGTTCCGCTAGAATTTGGCGTATGGTTGAGGGTATCCTACAAGTAACCTTCCTTCTTAGCTGCCAGCTGCTAGTGACATTGAACTTCTGTGTACAATGGTTCTGTTATAGTTAACGATTCAGTACCTGTATTGTCAAGGATATTGAGCCTAATAACCTGAACTCATATTTGGTTACTTTTCCTTATAGTTACAAATATTTTCGTGCAAACGTTTACAGAAAGTATAATAGTAAATACTCCATTGTGACCAACATTTTGAAACAAGTATGTAAACGACTCATGATTATATGTTTTTAATTAACTCCATTTACAACATTCTAGGGTTGACAGGGGAAACTTGACTAAATGATGACCCTTCCTTTCGAATTCCGTTTCTACATACTCAGTGCAGTATATTATAATCTAATAGTATTATCTGTAAGTTTAATATATCCTTTTATGGCTTTATCGTTTTAAATTTTAGCGTGAAATATTAACAGATGACTAAGATACGATATTTAATTTATTCGTAACAGTTATCAGATTTTACTGCAGAAGTCGTAGCATACAATAGAGAGCTGCAATTAAATTTCAATCAAAACTGGGCACAATTTAAAATAATGAAAAACGGGCATGGCAATAATTTCTTGACAAAAACACCGGTCCCTGAATGTCATGCACGTTTTCTTTTGATGGAAAGAACAGCCTGAAGGCGACTAACACAAGATACGACCAATATCATTTCCAACAATAGAAATAATTCAAATAACGAAAGAAGCATTAAACACCAGCAGGGAAACAATTGGAATGATTTTGGAAGAATATTTATTCAAAACAAAGATTTACGAATAACGTTTTCCATATGCCTTAAATGAAGATGAAAAGTTATTGAGAGTGTAACATTCCAGAGGAATAGAATTAGCTTTTAGAAACAATCTAAACCTCCTGAAATTAATTAAGACTGGAGATGAGATGTAATGTTTTCAATATGATCTACAAACATTCCAACAAAGTGCAGAATGGAAGTCAAAATCATAGCCGTAAGTAAGAAAATTAAAGTCAGTTTCATGAAAATATTATTGATTGTTCTCTACTATAGCAAAGGTGTTATTTACCCAAAATTTGTTCCAGCTGGTCAAACGATCATTGGTGAGTATTATTTGGAAGCTTTGAAATGTTATATGAATACAATTCTTGTTTGTTACCGGATAATATACCAAGTCACACTTCACTCGTTGTTCGTCAATATTTGGTTCGAAATCATAAAAACAATCCACAAGGCTCTTTCTACAAGTGCTTTGGAGGTAGATTGTCTGAAATGAGAGAGAATTTATTTAAGTTACTACTAAATCGTAAAAAGAATTCCTAAATCCTTACAGGAGTGAAGCGTGTGCGGAAAAAGCGATTCATCTTAGTCTTGAATCGAGGCAAGTTGTATTCTGTGGGAAACACAGTCGTGAGCAAATTATCCCAAAGTGATGCGGTCCATCTTATAAAAAAATTGGGGTGGTACGAAAAATAATAAGCCGAACTTCATGGTGACGTAATGTATTAGCACGACGTGTATTACTAACAGGCACACCTCTGGAAGGAATTATGTGGGTTACATCCATCAAACACTTTCCGCGAAACTGCTCAGGTCGCCAACCGTTCTTCGGTGTTGCAAAGAATCAAGGTCCCAGTTCAAGATCCAGATCTCCATTTAGGCGAATAGCTTTCTTGTGGATAAAATCCAAGTAATGCAGCATATATTTAGGAACTGAGCTCAAATGTGGGAGCGTATTCCATCATTTGTCGAGTTTGAACTTTGTATAGGATTAGAAGTTGTTGTGAAGTGTAAAGCTTTCTAATACGAAAGACTATTTCTAGCTTTTGAGAAGCTCTCTTTACCATACACGCAACATGTTTAGGCCGAACATATTTCCTCCATAGTTAACAAGCAAGTTGAATGACGATGTTAGAGAAATGCAGGCACAGCCGCGAAACATTAAGCAACTTCGCTCAGCGTAAGCCGATGCGATGGTATCTCATCGGGTGTCGCCCGTGGGATCTGGGCATCTACTATCTGGTTTGTTCTTTCAGTTACCTTCTATGATAGACAGAAGGTACCGGAAGTGGAATTTTATCTTGCGCCCTCACCTTTCGAAGGTAAGAACAATCAACCAGTTGGTCAATGAACACAGCAAAAAATAAGAAGGAAGCTCTCTTGTCACCTTCCACCCGACTATTACATTGCTGCAATTCACCGGTAAGCCACACACTGTCTCCCCATGCTAACCGCTGCTCAAATCGTGTAGACGAGCCATTCCACTAAAAATCCAGCACCGAATAAGAGTTTCTGTTCATACTTTCAGTCTTTTATATGGAGAACATCATCCCTTTAGAAAGATTTGCCCAGGGCTGTGTTTTCCATCGACTACAATGTACAGCGATTCAAGAACAACGTAAATTGCTTTTCCCGCACACATGCCGCTCCTGGAGCGCTTTAGGGATTTCCCTGCAGCACGCATACGGAATATTAAATATTTAAATACAACAAATTGTAAAATAAAATGAATGCTTTTTTCTCCATATAATCCACTAATTAAATTTCAAAAAATATTTCCATGACACGATATGCAAAATAAATATTTTTTGCTACTATATGCGGATATTTTGGTGTTATAGGACTGGTAACTGATTTTTACCTCCCTTGTGGAGGAAAGTGTTACAACCGAGAATAAATTACCCTCCGATGTATTTCTTAGCGGTCTCAGAATCATGGAAAATATAATTTCTTATTTCCGGCAGTCTGCCTAAGCGTTGATGCTATCACGAGAACATTTGGGTAATCATATCCAAATGAAATGAGATATACACTGTCTCCCAAAAAGTTTTATATAAATGGAGAAAAAGTTTATCTTACATATCACAAAAAAAATAATTCTTGATAAAAAGTTCTGCATCACATAGAAATCCATAATAAAGCATCAAAAGTTTAAAATATTTGTTGGTATACAGGGAAAATAAAAAATAATGATTTATAATAAAGAGTAAAGTGTGTTTAAATTTAAATACAGAGCAAAATATTAATTGAAAATGTTAATAAGAGCTAAGTTTATTGTCAGTTAGGTATTTTCAAAGATATTTTCATTTATTTTCAGCCTAAAATTTGTAGTGATTTTGTTTTTTTCTATTCAGTAAATAATCCACCGATTACTGACGTGTTCACTGGAGTTTTTTTGAATTTTCAACTAGGAAGGCCACAAATTTAAACGTGAGCAAAATTTTTTATTAACATTTTGAGATATTATTTTGCTCTGTATTTAAATTTAAACACACTTTACTCTTCATTATAAAATTATTATTTTTTATTTTCCCTGTAGACCATGAAATATTTTAAACTTTCGATGCTTGATTATGGATTTCCATGTGATGCAAAACTTTTTATCAAGAATACATTTCTTTATAATATATAAGACTCGCCGTGCCTGCGGCTCCGCTCGCGTGGACTTAATTCACTATTACCATCGCTACTTATTCCTTATGTAATCTAATGTAATAAAATATATCCTATAACCTGGTCAGAAAACATATGTATAAATTAAAAAAAAAACACGTTAATCGGATGAGTGATTCTAGAGTGTTAAGCACACTAACGGACAGACTGACAGTTGACGTTGCGTTTTATATATATTATACAGATTAATATTATTATTATATAACCTGGCCTGAGAACATATGTATGAATAAAAAAAAACACGTAAATCGGATAAGTGGTTCTCGAGTGATAAGCGCACTAAGGGTCAAACAGACAGACAGAGAGACGTTGCATTTTATATATATTATATTCTTTGCTACATAATATTACTCCATATTTAACGGTTTAGGCAGCGTATTGCGAGAGAGAGCGCTAGCGGCAAACTTTTTTCCGACTTGATTCACTATTATCGTCAGCGCTTATTCCTTATGTTACCTAACGTAATAAAATATATCCTATAAGTTGTCCAGACAATACATGTATAAATTAAAAAAAAAAAAACGAAATCAGATAAGTGGTTCTTGAGTGCTAAGCGCACTAACGGACGGACAGACAAACAGAAAGAGGGACTTAGCGTTTTATATATTATAGATTTTTTTTGATAAATATTAAGTCGTCAATGGAGGAAAAAGAGCTTGAATTTTACGTATTTATTTATTAAATAATTAAATGGTAAAAACGTTTATTAGTATTTCTCTGTTATAGATATTTTCCGACTTGATTCACTATTATCGTCAGTGCTTATTCCTTATATTACCTAACGCAATAAAATGTATCCTATAACCTGGCCAGAGAATATATGTATATTTTTAAAAAAAAGCACGCAAATCGGATAAGTGGTTCTCAAGTGATAAGCGCACTAACGGACAAACAGATAGGCAGGCAGGCAGATAAACAGACAGAGAGACGTTGCATTTTATATATATTATAGATTATAAATAACCTAACCAGAGAACATATGTATGAATTAAAAAAAAAACACGTAAGTCGGATAAGTGGTTCTTGTGTGATTAGCGCACTAACGGACAGACAGACAAACAGAAAGGCGTTACATTTTATATTTATTATATTCGATACTGTTTCATATTTAATGGTTTAGGTATTGTATTGCATGAGAACACGCTAGCGGCAAACTTTTTTCACTATTATCGTTAATGCTTATTCCTTATGTTACCTAACGTAATAAAATATTCTATAACCTGGCCAGAGAACATATTTATATTTAAAAAAAAAGCAGGTAAATCGGATAAGAGGTTCTCGAATGATAAGCACACTAATGGACAGAGAGACAGACAGACAGAGATACGTTGCATTTTATATATATTATAGTTAAACTTTTTCTGCATGTGTATAAAACTTTTTGGGACACACTGTAGTTTTCATATTTTATGTGAGTAAATTGTTCAAGATACGTAAGAAACCTACGTTTTTAAGTTCTTGTCTTGATGAAACGAACTTGTATGCAAGCGAAATACTGGATAAAACTCTTTACCGATTTTTCTTTTATGCCCTGAATATTCGTCACAATTTTTCTCAATGTAAATATCGCCCAAGAGATTAACGTGCACAAAACTAATTAAACTATATGTATTGATAATACCCAAAAAGTAAATACAACTAATAAAATGTATAGTAACGCCAGTGAACTAAAAATAACTGTCGTAAAAAATATATAAGGGCAACATAAACGAGTGAATTACGAGACCTACGTCTATGAAAATATAAGAAAGGCGTCAATGTCAGCTGGCGCCATGTACGTTTTTCACGCTTATAAAACGTCTCAAAGGAGCCTCCCCGAAATATCGTTGAGATGATTGACAGACAACATACTAAATGATTGATATTACCTTCGAATCATTTGAAGTTTAAAGACGATTTAACAAAATAAATGGATTGAGCTGGGAGATTATCCTCTGTAAGCTTGGTATTTAAATATATATATTTTCCCTAAGAAATACCTTTTTCTTATTACCAACTGATGAAATGTTATTTTCACTGAAGTTGGAATTTAGTTTTCTTTTATGTTTAATACATACAATATAAAATAATATATAAAATAATTTAATATAACATAATATACCATAATAGAATTTTGTGGCATAGCCTTATTCTTTTTATTTACGTGCCTTTGCGAACTGTCTGCCCAAAGAAGGTGAATTTTAGTTATTTAAAATACTACTGAGCATTACGCTAAGACTTTGGAATCTACACAATAGTTATCACCACTACATCAAACACTTTATTTTGGCACTCAACACACATTCCGCTAACCATATTAGCATTCTCAGAAACGATAATTAAGAATATCTAATAATAAAAACTAGACTATTTATATATATTAAAATTGTGATTTGAACAAATGGAGCCGATCAGTCGCAGATGGACGTTGAATTCTAGTCGAGTAATCAGTACAGAAAACTGTGAAGAATAGGTCTTCGGTCCTTATTTAAATTACACAGGCCGACAAATTTTTTACCCAGAAACGAGAATATACTTTTCCGAAAATTTTTGACACGGTAAATTCGAATTCGAGGTCAGAATTTTTCTGGTGGCTCCAGTTTTCGAGATATTCCAACCTAAAAAGTCGAAAATCACGGTTTTTCGAAATATTTGAGGTTATGTTACATCGAGAGGTTTTTTTTTATGAAACCATTAATGGGGTCCGAAAGAACTACTCTTCCTCTTCAAAACGTATTTGGATTTGTCCGGGTATATTTTTTTTTATCTTTGAGAAATTGTATGTTGAGTTTAAGTAGTTAGACTTATTTCACGATTTTTGGAAAATCAAAGGCATCGAATAAATACAATTCTTCGACGCATTAACTTTTCTATTTGTTTACTAAACTCCAAATAAGTTTGAAACATCCTTCACAATAAATTAATAGTTGTTACACAAGTTAATGCGTCGAAGAATTGTATTTATTCGATGACTTTAATTTTCCAAAAATTGAGAAATAAGTCGAAATACTTGATTTCAACATATGATTTCTCAAATAAGAAAAAAGACATACGGACAAATCTAAATGCGTTTTGAAGAGGAAGTTCTTTCGGACCTCTTTAATGGTTTGATAAAAAAAATTACCTTTCTATGTAACATAACCCCAAATTTGTCAAAAAACCGTGATTTTTCTCACTTTTAGGTTAGAATATCTCGAAAATCGGAGCCATCGGAGAAATTCTGACCTCGAATTCGGCTTCAGCTCTTCAAAAACCTCCGGAAAAGTATATTCTGCTTTCTGGGTAGAAGGTTTGGTCAAATTTTGTCGGCATGTTTGTAGATTGAATGTGCCATATGCGCCTAATAATTTCCTATCACACACATTTTTTATTAACTTTAAAGGACTATGTTCAAAGGCATATTCTGCATACTTAATTTTTCTTATTTACTGTAGCTTAAATGAGCTAAATGTTCTTGAAATCTTGTTTGAATCGACCTTCTTGTTTTCCCAACATACTTCTTGTCACAACCATTACAACTTCTTTCACGTCTGAGAATTTTATCCTTGGATTTCCTAATATATTTTTAAGTTGTCTGATGACTCTAGACTGAGGTATTAAATACCTTATTAAGTTCTCTAGCATATTTTGGCAGTATGATATGGTACTAAAGCATATTTCGTCTTTTTTGATAGGAAACTAGATAACAAAACTTATACGTAGAACTTTATTGTATTTCTCATGTATCGATTGAGCAAATGAAGCTGACGTTCCATCGATCATCCTGCCCACTTCTGTAGAACTTGTTCCGAGACGTGACTTCTTCGAAATGTAGCACGAAACTAATTTCATTCCGCTTGGACTCGCCTTTTATGTTAATGGACTAGGATGGGGTGAAGGGAGGGGCATCATTGATAATTTGCTCCCAGATTTGTGCAAGATGAAGATCATTGTCACGATTGAGGTTATGCGGATGTTTAGATATCTCGATGACTTTCCGAATTTTCCTAGAATAGAAACAGGAATTTGTTCTATGGAGATTTTATTAGTAAAAGAGAGTCTAGTGACCCGTGTTATCAGTTTCTTACTCCATCCCAAAGAAGCCAATTTTCCGAACAAACTTTGAAGATGCCTGTAGGGTTATCGGCGAAACGTTATCATGATATCATTTATTCAACCAACCACATAAGGAATTCAGAAAAATTATCCCTATATATTTCGGTGAGGTTATGAGTATTTAACTAAAACCCAGGACGAAAAAGAAAATAAAAGCTCAGCGAGGCTACAAAACAACTAATACAAAGAAGAAGAGATTTGAGAAGTGACGAATCCGCCTCAAACGGAGACTACGTGACATTAACAAAGAAATATCAAAAGCGATAAAGCCCGACATAAGGACATATAACAAAACTCAAATACAGCAGACCATAGAAGAAAAAAAACAGCTTGATAGTGCTACGCAGAAAGCTTAGGGATGGAAGAGGACAAGTAACTAAAATCAGGAATAAGGAGGGAAATATAGTGACAAATAAAGAAGAAATACTAGGAGTGGTTGAAGAATTTTATCAGCTACTATACAAAAGCCAAAGGGATACTAACCTAGTTCCAAACTCAGAACCCGATGTAATTTCAAATAAAAAAGGTATTGTAAGCCAGGGCTGGGAATCACTGCCAGATATCACCTCGGACGAGATAGAGTTGACCTTAAGGAAAACAAAGGATAACAAAGCCCCTGGAAACGGTAACGTAGTTGCGGACGCCATCAAAATCGGTGGACCTTGTCTTCTAGGAAAAATAAGAGCCTTGTTCAATTTTTGCCTGCTTAATAGTACGATACCAGATAAGTGGCATAATTCTGTCATCATATTACTTCACAAAAAGGGAGATGCTTTCTGAGCCATCTCTACAAATTGTTCATTAGAATAATAACAACGAAACTTGAAAATAAGACGGACTTTTACCAACCAAGGGAGCAGGCTGGCTTCCGGGCCCGATTCGGAACCAATGACCAGCTACAAAGTATTAAGTATTAAGACATTAATGAAGAAAAAGCATTAAATATAACAGACCACTTCTTAGATTTCCGTAGGGCTTTTGATAGGGTCGAGCTGGACTCAGTATTAGAAGCGTTATAAGAGTGCCGTGTTGATTATCGTCATACAAAGTTGATTTACAACATCTACAAAAATGCCTGTATGACCGTGAAACTCCACAAAAACACCAATTCCATACCAATTGGTAGGGGAGTAAGACAAGGCGACACGATGTCGCCTAAACTATTCAGCACAGTTTTGGAATACGCTTTCAAGAAACTCAACTGGGAAGGAAAATGCCTTAACATAGATGGGCAAAGCCTGTCAAATCTTCGTTTTGGAGCTTGCAGTAATGCTTCAAGAAGTTCGAGAAGTATGTGCGCGTGGTGTTGGAAATGAATTATTCTAAAATATCTCGGTTCTAAGCGAACAGATTAATGTCGGCAATAAAGAGGTAGAACTAGTGGACAAATACGCCTATCTTGGTCCTGAGATTCGCATCACAATGGACAACCAAACGTCCGACTTTAAGAGAATAATAACGCTCGTTTGGGTAGCCTATGGAAAACTTAAAGATATCTGTAGAAGTGATCTTCTTATCTGCCTAAAAAGGAAGGTTTTTGATAAGTGTGTATTTCCCGTGATGACTTATGGGGTGGAAACTGTAACCTTAACTATTGTAACCGCTAAAAAGCTTAGAATAACACAGTGCAAGATGAAAGATCAATGATTTGAGTGTCACTGCGGGATTGTATTAGAAACGAAGTTATCCGTCAGAGAACGGCGTTACTGGTGTAACTACATACATCGCGAAACTTAAATGGAACTGGTCGGATATATAGCCCGAATGTCGGATGGGAGATGGACTAAGGGGCTGCTTGACTGGAGACCTAGGAGCGACAGGCTTAGCAGGAGTAGACCACCCACACGCTGGACCGACGATATTAAGGGACTTTGTGGTAAGTAGATGCAGAGAGCCCAGGAGAGGAGGAGTGGACTGAGATGGGGGAGGCCTATGTTCAGCAGTGGACGCAAAGGGCTGATTGTCGATGATGACTGATGAACTAAAACTATCTATCTATTAACTTGTTTATTAAGTTTTCGTCATAACCATTGACCCTAGCTACATTCCTGGTACGATAGGTTTAATTTTATCGTATATTTCTGTCCTTATGCGGGAAGACAGTTCAGAAAAATTCCGCAGATTGTCAGCATATCTACTTACGAGCTTCAGACAAAATATTCCCCCTTGCATCGTGCTCACTATTTTTCGCTGCCGTTGTCTATCAAAACATAGTTAACTTTCGAAGATCAGTCGCCTAGACTATGGCGTAAGTGACCTTAAGCTAATATCCGATATTTATTTAGAGAAAATTGAACTGGTGCAGATTGAGATAACCATAGTTACCATCTTACGATGATGCAAGCCTAAACAGAGAGATTTATTTCTAAAGAAAATGTACGCTCAACAACTCTCGGAAATACCTTTTTTTCCTTAATACAAGTTACTAGGCTAGGTCTATTTTATACTTGTAAATTACGATTATTTTTATTTACATGATGTTATGTATATTTTATTCGTTTTAGTTATCAGGTGTACAAGAATGAAATGCAGATTTCAGACAACAGATGGTACACCAATGCAATTTGCGCTATAAAGATTTGAGACTGCGCCATTTTGTTGTGTTATTAACAAGTGTCAGACTCGCACGAGTGATAAATTGAAAAGTGTGTGCATAGTGTTGTGTTGTTGTGTTCGATATGTCGAAATTTATACCGAACAAAGAGCATTCGCGGACAGCATTAATTTTTTGTTTTCATTTGAAGAAAACTGCTGTTGAATCATACCGATTACTTCGAGAAGCTTATGGTGAACATGTTCCATCGCAAAATACGTGTGAACGATGGTTTCGGCGTTTTAAAAAGTGGTGACTTCCATGTTTCCGACAAGAAACGTGGGAAACCGCCCAAAAAAATACAAAGATGTGGAATTGCAAGCATTGTTGGACGAAGATGATTTGCAAACACAAAAACAACTCGCCGAGTAATTAGGCGTTTGTCAACAAGCTGTTTCCAATCGGCTACGAGAGATGGGAAAGATTCAGAAGCCTGTAGATGGGTGCCACATGAGTTGAACAACAGGCAAATGGAAAAGCGCAAAAACACGTGTGACATTTTGCTCGCTCGGTACAAAAGGAAGTCGTTTTTGCATCGTATAGTCACAGGGGATGAAAAGGGGATTTATTTCGAGAATTCCAAGCGCAAAAAATCATGGGTAGACCCAAGCAGGTAGACTTTGGCTAAAATACGATGCTCTGTGTTTGGTGGAACCGGAGGGGCGTGGTCTATTATGAGCTGTTAAAACCTGGGGAAACGGTTATTACTAAACGTTACCAACAACAATTGATCGATTTGAATCGTTCGCTGCTTAAAAAAAGGCCAGAATACTGAAAGAGGCAACGCAAAGTCATTTTTCTTCATGACAATGCTCCATCACATACGGCAAAACCAGTTCGCGACACGTTGGAAGCACTCAGCTGGGAAGTTCTACCCCATGCGGTTTACTCACCAGACTTGGCTCCTTCCGATTACCACTTGTTTGCATCGATGGGTCACGCACTTGCTGAGCCGCGCTTTGGTTCGTACGAAGATGTGAAAAAATGGCTCGATGAATGGTTCACAGCAAAAGGGGAAAATTTTTACTGGCGTGGTATTCACAAATTACCCGAAAGATGGGAAAAATATATAACAAGCGATGGAGCATACTTTGAATAAAGCACTTTTTATCATTCTACCAAATTTAACGTATTTTTTTAGAAAAAAAATCCGCATTTCATACTTGTACACCTGCTATGTATGGTCGATATAAAAGGAAAAAAATCAACACCATATACTGAACTAAAAACTTATCGAACCTCTAAAATATATTGTCTACTGTATAAACTATCCATAATTCTTAAAGTCACCTACAGGTCTTCATAAGCTTCGCATTTCAATACTGTATTTTCTTTAACCTTAACTTATTACACAGAATACAGTAAAACTAGTGTTTGCCGTTTAATGTTTTCAGGCTCTCTTCTCTGACAGATGATGTCATGCAAGATAGAAAGATAAAGAATAGGCAGCTTCCTATAAAGTTATTATAGATTATGCTATATAAAAATGTATTCTTTTTAATAGAGTTAAGTAGCATTTAACGTAATTTTGACTCTAAGAACCAAATAGTATTTTTGAAATGCTACAACATTATCGTTTTTTGACAAAATTACCAATTCATTCGTATAAAATAATTGATATAAATTGCTGTAAACTGACTGCAATTGAAACTGTTATGTGTTAAAATAAAATGTTACCATTTATTTAGCTGACGCACAAAAATGTAGACACATAATTTATGACGGCATTTTATATAACCGACAGTAAAATGTTGTTACTTGACATTTATCAGAAATAAATCAGAGTATTTATAAAACCGTGATTTAGTTGTGTAAATCGGTCTAGAAATAAAGCAACTTATCTAATGTCTCTTAGTTTCTTAAAATATCTTTTGAATTTAGATTTTCTTGTACCCAATCTGAACTGATCTGAAAAATTTACGTTGGTTTTAATAATAGCAAATTTAATTTTTGAAATATATAATTTAAAACAGACTATAACAATTTTTCGATATAATCTTTCTATATTTCAATATATATTTTTTCAAGCTGTTAAATCAACTTTTTATTTTATCAGAATTTGTGAGGGCGTGCATCGTCGTTAAGGATAAGAACGCAATACTTGGATCTTCTATAATAATGATATATGGGGATCTGATAGTGGTATTCAATTCCTTGGACAAAGCTTTCCAAGAAATACGCTTGTTTTCTAAATTATGGCGTCTGGGCCTTTCATGTTCTCATCAGTATTGGCCATACTGAGACGACCAAAGCATATTTCATTCACGAGATATCGTGGCCTCTAACTACAAAAATCTAACAATTGTGCTCTGCTCTGTACACGGATAATGAAACCATGATCTTGTTTAAACTGTCCTTTGCATTCACAAGGCTATGTCATCTGTCAGTATCTTCGCAAAGTATGTAGCATCCCTTCGCGGTAGTTTCAAATGTTTGGGGTGTTCACTTCTGTGAATTTACTGTTATTTCTTGAAAGTCCTACATACTTAGTATAATTTTGGATGGGCCGTATGTAACTAATGCGTTATGTTTTATTTATGATATACCTGTTACAATTGAGTAATCTGTTCATTATTAAAGTGAATAAAAAAGGGTCACTGAAGTTTTGAAGAATTAGTTTGGCCTTAAGTAAACCTCAAACAGGGCTACCAAGAGCCACAGAGAGCGATAAAAACAATGAGTGAGTGAACCCCTGAGTGGTCAGGTACCCAGACAAGAAACAGGTTGTTTCTGTTTGCCAAATTAGCCAGCAAGTCTTAACATTTGCGTATCAGTTTCGAACTATTTCAAAAGGAGATTCTACTGTCTAAATCAATGTCATGGTCCTCCGTGTTATATTCCTTTTCATCATCTCCTATCTTGGAAAACCTCTGTCTATTGGCAGTATGTACCTGCTCCCCTTCCCATCTTCTGTTTAGATTCATTTGTGTATCAGATAAGTTCTTTATTGAGGAAGACGGTGCCGCTGTTCTAGTTTCCTTCTCTGTAATGAAAACATTTAGGGACCTATCGTTAGGTGCTTCTTGAGCATTTTTCCATAGTTCTGGTCCATTTACTACGATATCCTAGTTCAAATATCCTCGGGTAGGCAGCCGTAACAACTAAGTTAGTAACCGTAATTTACATTATTCAGTGCAACAATCCAAAAGTAAAGTATCCTTGCTCTAAAGTAACGCCTTAGGCCACAGTATCGTGACGTCGAATAATCAACTGCTACTTCTTTAAAGATAACGCAGATTCCATCCCGGTTGTTTGTGGTACCTTAGTTGGTGACAGTAAAATGGAGCTCATCACGCATTTCAAATAGATTTTTTCCTGTTATTCAAGAAATTTTCCATATAAATTGATTAATAAAAGAAGGTACCTAAGTAGACTACATGTTGTAAAATTAAAGTTTACATGGAAGTTTTCGCTCTCTGAAGCAATTAAAAAAACATCCGCAAGAAATAACAACAATTACGTGGTACTGTGACCAAAAATCAGCAGATTTTAGGGAAATTGTGACATCATTTATACTCGTAAAAATTCTTTTTTCCCTAAAAATTTTTCCCTAAAATTTTATAGTTTACCAGCAGTCAGAGCGAGCTTTGGGAATAGAATTCAGAAGAAAAATGTAAATCGTGTAAATTTTCTGGAAGTTGTAGCAATTTTTCTTAGCGTGCACATAACTAGATATCAATGGAATTTGCAGAAAGTTGTCTACAGCTTTTTCCAGGAAGTAATAGTTACATTGATGTGGAACGGTGTGGCATGTGTCCATCGGGAACGGGTGTGCTTTCCAAGGAAGTAACGTAATAGGTGCAAGAAGTGTTTGTTTATCTGAAGAAATTATTAATGGTGAGGCGGAAGAATGTTTGTTTAGATGGAGAGAATTTTTTGGGAAAAAAAATATCAGAAGAGCGTTAACGTTTGTCTCTTAAGTCAGCACCACTAGGAACTTTAGTTACCCTGGTCTGGAGTTGGATCTGCCCTAAACTTGTTTTTTTTTTTCACTTTTTGTAAATCGTAGAGACGAACAGATTTTTACGCACGATGCACGCTCTGTCAGATAATGCCACCTCCTGCGCCAGCCAGAGAATTCTTGTTTTTAAAAAACTTTATTTAGGTTTGAGATACAATTGAACGGCTCTGGTATTTTTACCCATATATATAGAGTTATTTCGTCTATTTAGCAGTTTTATTTTGAGATTAAGGAATTCTATGAGAAGTTTTATTTAAATATAATTCTGCACATTCTTAGAATATAACTCATTCATTATTTTTATATTTTTCAAACAAAACACACGATACGATTGTTTTTTTTGTTACAAGAATATAATATAATTCTTGGTTTCTTTTAGACCCATTTAATATTTAACCGCCAGGTGCATGAAGGTTTTTTTAATAAAACAATAGCTTATTTATCATTTGTTCGTTTTTATTTCAATGAATCTAACCAAAAATATGATATAACACACACACTTTGTACAATATTCTTTTAAATGAGACCTTTTACTCTCCGATATCAACTTATCAATATTATTAAACAATAAATAATACACTTTTTTAATCTAGCTCGATCTTTTGCAAACATATTTTTTGTCCCTTAGAAGTTGTGTAACTCTAACTCATATTTAGTATACTCATTTTAATGTGGAGAACTCTTAAACCAACCATGCTTCGAACATTAAAAAGAAACATATGTTTAATAAAATGTAATAGTATATGGTAGTCTTTATTAAGAGTTAATAAGATTATAGTGTATGGCAACCCTTATTTAGAGTTAATAAGTACATAATATATTTAAATATTGTTTAATTTGTCCTATAAATATTACTTCTTGCTAATAAGTGCATAAAAATAGATAATATCCTATTGCAAGATTTCACACATACACGTTATAATTCTCAGTATTTTATTAATAACTTAAGTATCTACATCGTATTGCTTACAATAAGGATTAACATCCTATTGCAAAAAAGAGGTTACGCATATATGTCATAATTCGCAGTATTACTTAAATATCTGCATAGTATTGTTTTGAGCTTCAATCTCGCTCTAATTGTAATCACTTAATTTACACAGAATTATTAAAATACACGTTAGAATAATGGTTGAATTATGGTAAACTACCCTCATAAAAAAATATTTTTCGCCTTTCTTATTACATATGAACAGCCTCTGGTCTGTGATTTGAAGAACTCCCACTGACAATTCTAAGAAGCTCCCTTAACGATCTTTTGACACCACATTAATGCTCTTCTGACCATTACCTACCAAATAATACCGTTGGTATTATCCACTTCTTCACCTAAACAAACATTCTTCCGCCTATTGCGTTGCGTTGAATCACCTTTCAGATAAGGAAACACTTCTTGCTTCTATTGCGCCACTTCTTCGGCAGCCATTCCCGCTCCCGATAGACGCATGGTATTCTCAATCACAGTACCACGTCTATATAACTACTATTACAAAACGACTTATTGAGCAGCGTTCAGTTTCATCGTTCGCTTAGCAGTAAGCCGAGAATGTGACAACTTATATTTATCTGATGTTTCCCAAGGACTATAGTGTAATGTTCAATAAAATTAAATTTTATTATGGGACATCTTGAAAATTTTTTCAAGAAACTTAAATGCAATTTTTCACTAAAATCTCTCTTTTTCTCAAATATGCCATTTAACAAAATACCTAAAACAAACTGTAGTATTACAAAAATAAAACAACTAATAATTTTCAGAAATTCCTTAAAATTAAATAGCGTATGATTTAATCTAATATTACAAGCTCAATCATGTGGAATAAAATGCTTGATCACGCTTTAAGCATTTACTGTAAAAAATTCTTATCTTGTTTAATTATTAATAATTAGTATATAGCTTTACAATTTAAAGCAATTTCGATGCAAATTTCTTAAGCAATTTTAAAGGATAGTATCGTAGATGGGCGATTTATGAAACTTTCATTCCACTCACTTTTGAAACTCATCTTCTTAAGTAAGAATAAAAAATTTTATATCTTAAGTTGCTCGAACACAAATATATTGAAGTTTCAATACACCCTGTTGTCTGAGCCAAGTTCGAAAGTCGGTTTCATTAAAATGGTTTTTTCTAATTTTGGGGTCCTAATCATTCTAGTATATATTCAAAGACATAAAAATCATTACATTGCCAGAATCTGTTAAAAAACCATGTCTTTAGATGACCTCTTCACTTTATCAACTTTCAGAGAATAAAGATCCATTATTCTGAATAAGCGGCCTAAAATGCCCAATGTCATTGTTGAATATCAGGTCCTAAAATGTATCTAAATGAAGTTGGATATAAGAAAATTTTCTAGCTTTGAATTCGTACTTAACATGCTAGTAAACTGACACTATTGCAAGCTTGTTTTACAGGAGTTTTCGGTTAAAAATGCGCTTCAGTTAACCTAGTAACTGAGAAAGATAAATAACGATAGACTAGTAATATTGCGTTCAAAAGTTAGTTCATGAAAAAAAAGTATTAAACAATATCTTTTAAAGGATTTAGTATTATTAGCAACTACCAATATGGTTTTAGTTCATAAAGACATCACAAGTCTTTAGAATAATAGAATTAAACATTTTAGGGAGTTGCGAGTAGTTGCATTTGATATATATAAGGGATTCCACCATGTTTGACGTCATACATTGCCGTATTACTTTTATGGTGTATATGAAGAGTTAGTTATGTCATTTCCGCAGATATGGTTCTTTGCAAGTGTCAAGTTATGATGGTCTCTCTACAGGCCTTGTAGGCCTAAGGCCTGATCCGCAATTCTTCTCCATAGATTCTTTTCTGTGGCCTTTCTTTTCAAGTTATTTATCTTTAACCTTTCTAAATTCTCCTCCACTGCCTCCAACCATTTTCTTCTTGATCGTTCTCTCCTTCTCTTTCCGACCACCGCCTCTCTCAAATTTTTTTTTGTTGCTCTGGTTTCCGGCATTCTTTCCACGTGACCTAGCCATCTGATACCCTGTGATTTCACTTGTGCTATTATTGAATGGCTATTGTAAAGTTCATATAGTTCACTATTTGAGATTCCGTCCACTTTTTCCCCATATATTCTTCGTAATATTTCCTTTTCCCATACCTCCAATTTTTGTTCTTCGGCTCTATTTAGCGTCCATAACTCGCATCCATATAGGGTTACAGGTCTTATCACTGTCCTGTATAGTCTTTCTTTTGCTCCCTTGGACACCAATTTCGATCTAGGTAGTTTCGTTAGAGCTCCTGCACTTTCACTTCCTTTGTTTATTCTGTAATTTATTTCTCTGCTTTCTTCATTTTTACTATTTAAGTTCACTCCCAGGTAAGTAACGTTTTCTGTTTTGCCAAACTGATATATTTTCCCATCCGTGCAGTTGCTAACTACTAGCTCTAGTTTCTTCCTCAGGTCTTATCACCATGTACGTGGATTTTTCTTCATTGATTTCTCACCCCCTTTTTCTTGCAGCGGTTTCTAACCATCTGGTTACATCAATCAGTTCCCTTTTAATCTAGTTAGTACTACGAGGTCGTCTGCGTATGCTAGACATTGATGTTTCATATTGAATAGCGTTCCGTGTCTATGGATATTGCTTTCCATCATTACATTCTCCAGCACTATGTTAAATAGAACGATCGATAATGGGTCGCTTGTCTCACTCCTCTCTATTAGTCTTAAATGATTGGACTTTTTGACCATTCACACTTACTTTATATATATATATATATATATATATATATATATATATATATATATATATATATATATACATATATATATATATGTTGCAAATTTTACTTCACTTGAAGAATGCTTCATTAGAGACTGGCATTTTTTCAATACGTTAAAAAAAACAGTGTTAAAATATATTTTCTAAATGAAAAATAATTAACAAAAAATTAACTATAGGCCAATCTTTAGTGTTCACTTTCTTCAAAGTTATGGACAACATATATGCTAATAAAATTTTAAGTTGCGTAAATAAATATAACCATATGTCTGAATCACAACATGAGTTCTAAAAAGTAAAAGTACCTTCCCTGCTCTCCATGAATTTACTTATATAACTTGAGATATTCTAGGGTAAAAAGGTGCAGCTTGTGGAGTCTTCTTGGACTCCCCCCACTATGTATTTTTGTTGAATTATTTCCTTGTGGTATAGCCTGTCCCAAAATACAAGATCCTGATTTTTGCCGATTTAAGTGGGCAATATAAAAATTCTGACCTTTTGTTTATGATAGGTATGATAGGCAGAGATGGACTTAAGAATTTTATTCATTAATGCAAATAAATAAAATTTTAAATGTTTTTGGAGATGTTTATTTATAGATGTATGTAAAAACAAATGGATAAGAAGTACAAATATACAGTTTGAATGAATGAGGTTTACAAGAGGAGACATATTCTATAAATAAAAATATACTTTGACTTAAGCCTAATTCGGTTTCACTATCACTGTCATCAGCTAAGGTAATTATCAGTGGTTTTATATTATTTACATAAATATATGAATCTTCAACTTTAACAACATGCTGAATGAAATTCTTCCAGCTTTCACAAGGTATATCATTTATAACATTTTTTACTAATTCAACCACTGACACGCTTAAAGTAGGAGAAACATTTTGTGCCCTTATTTTTGATTTAACTTGATGCCAAATATGTTCAGTTGGATTAAACACACATTAAGCCGCAAAACAGTGTGTCCTATTTTCTCAGCCGTACTATCACAAACATATTTCTTTTTCAATTTAGTCTTTCAAAACTTCCAAAAGATCACTTTTTCTAACATATATTCCTGTATTTCCAATTTGGTTTTGGCTGCATTAGGAACCTTATTTAGTAGGCGGGTATTGTCCATAACCATAACACTTTGTTCGGGAACATTTGGCAAAAGGGAATTTTGAAACCAATTTCCAAAAATTTCTGCGGTCGTATCTTCATGATAGTCCAAACTAGAACCTTTTATGTTTTTTGCAGATAATAGTAGACAATTTGAAACCCAGCCCTTTTCAGATCCATTTACCTTTATTTGAAGGTGCGTTAGTCTGACATTTTGTACTGCTGTCAACCGACCCTTTTTGCACAGTGTCATGGGTATCGAATCATGTTTTGTCAAGGTAAATTATTCGCCAATTCTCTGATCGATACTTTTTAATTTCTTGTAAATAAGTATGTCGCAAGATTCGTAATCTTTGTGACTCCATCACTACTTGCCTTTTGTTGATTTTTCAGAACGTGAATCCCATTCTTAAGAGAATTTTGTGAAAAGTTGATCGGCCACAATGTGTATTGGTCTTAATTTTATTTTTTGTCGTAAACATTTTTCACTCTTTGTTTAGCGTCAAGCGATAAATGTTTTCTCTTGCGATAGCCACTATTGTAATTTTCCCACGGACTTACATAATAAAAATAGAACCGTTACGTTGTAAGTAAAACTAAAAATAAAAATAATAAAAAGTATGTTTCGAATCTTAATGAGGACCTGTTGTCATTAGGCCTATATTATCAAATACTTAAAGGGCTCCAAACCGGGTTGCCAGGTAGTAAATATATAGGTAAAATTAGATTCAATATGATTGCAGGTGCAAGTGAGGGCGGAATACAAAGCAAGTAAAATAAAAATACATTTATCTTAATACTTGGCAACTATGAACAAAACCTTAATAGAGTCATTTATTATCCCATTGAAAAAGCAAAAAGTCAGGATCTTATATCTTGGGATTTACTTTATACAGGTAGCCTGCATAAATAGATACGCAGCTGCTTAGGTAATTGCCAATAGTTTCTCAACTTGTGGTAAAGAACGTGTAAAGTCGTTGACTATGGACGTAGCTCGGGATGGTCCTCAGGGCAGGATATTGGGGGTCATTGCTAATTGTGATTTTATCAATAATTTTAAAAGATACCACCTCCACCATAACTGTTAATCTAGCCAATTGTGACTACAGCTTAGTTTTGAAAGCTATTATGAGTAATATAATTGAATATATTAAACACTGCATAGAGAGAGTCCAATGGGGAGTGGGTAAATATAAACCTCAGGAGTACTTTAAAATTGCTATGGATAAAAATGAATATAATATAGATGTGGGATATAAAACCCAATTGTTCAGCGTTATTTTAGAAGAGCTGGTATACATATTAGTCAGTTATACAGTAAATTTGGAAGTACATATTATGCATCACGAATACTGCGGTTTAATTGTTCCATCGAAACTGTAAGAGAAGCTCTGTTTAGTTGATTTTATTCGTTAATGATGAATCAGGAAAGCTCAACAAATATGGATAGGATATTTAAAATGCAAAAATGGGCCACTGAAATAATTTGCAAACAAATTAAATAGAACCATTTTAATAAACTTTTAACGCACGGAAAATCATACACTGTTTCAATTTATTTATTACTATAATTAATTACAATCTATTCTTTAATGATTGGCAGCACAATACCTTTATTATAAATACAAAAAGGCTTTTGTTGCTTAGAGGGTGAGTCTGTCTATTTTATAATTATAAAAATCCTGAATGTAATTTCAGGTAGTTTTACAATTTTTAGACGTATTCACCCACTGCTTTACCGAGGACAATGAAATTTAGTAGTGCAGAACTTGCCAGAGAAGCAATCAGTTAATTAATTATGTGATTTAGTATCAGCAAGTCAAAGTTATAGATGCATAATAAATATTGGAATATATATCTGTTATGTGATTTATTTATCCAATCTATGCTGTCAACTTTTATTATCGATATGGTAAAAACTTCACCTATTTTTTTAGGTTAAAGGTTGAATTGTTCTGAGGTATGAATCCTTTTAGTTGTGCCCGTGTAAGTTCGATTAAGTCACAGTAGTACGGTGGTAGTCGAAGCACAATTATTTCACGTTCTTTAGCCATTTCCTCATTGACTGATTTCTTAAATTATCCTTCTTTCATTGTCAATTTTTAGAAATTCTTTCGTTAATTGATCGTTTGAAAAAGGCTTGTGTTTTTGAGGAAAATAACCTGTAATGATAACTGACATTGTTTAAAACAACGGAGTTTTCTGGACTTTATTCTATCATTTGAGAAAAATATTATTCAGGCACATCCGCCATCATTTCTTTATCGTAATTCATGAACACCTCCAATATGGCTAATAAGTCTGCATCCCTTAATCGGTCGAGGTTTTAAATCTGTTGATAATTCCTCTAAGAATGATTGACAAAAATGTTGTTATCCTCCTACAAATTTCTTACTGTATGTCTTTCATTGAAGCAGGTTCATCCAGATAAAAAATGGTTTTGCCTTCTCTGCGCTATCCGCAAATACTTCTCTACCACATTATTTCTTGTCTCTAAATAAGTACTAATAGCCGATTTTGTTTTACCAAACATAATTACGTTTCCTTCAGTA